>QXTE01000539.1:0-202153 GCA_003942145.1 Platysternon megacephalum | reverse complement strand
AGGGAGGGAGGGAGGGAGTGGGGGCCTGACGACATGTACCCAGAATCACCCGCGACACTGTTTTTGCCCCATCTGGCATTGGGATCTCAACCCAGAATTCCAATGGGCGGCGGAGACTGCGGGAACTGTGGGATAGCTACCCACAGTGCAACGCTCCAGAAGTCGACGCTAGCCTCGGTACTGTGGACAAAGTCCGCCGACTTAATGCACTTAGAGCATTTTGTGTGGGGACACACACAATCGACTGTATAAAAACGATTTCTATAAAACCGACTTCTATAAATTCGACCTAATTTTGTAGTGTAGACATACCCTTAGTTATTGTTATGCTAACTTCAGTGGTCCTATGAGGTCATTATAGGACCACTGTGGGCAGCTGAGGATTGGCTAGATCACTTATGCTTTGGCCCTGTCCTCCTTCCACATCCGACACGTCCACTCCTCCCCTAACAGACCCTCTATGGTTAGCTCACCTTTTCCACTGCCTCTGCCCAGCTGTGCGCCGTGTGAGGATCCAGTTCTCTTTCTAACTGTCAGAGCATGTGTGTCTAACATCAGTTGTTGTTCTTGGGTATGAAGGATAGTTTTAATTTTCTCCAGTTCCTTAGTAGGTTCTTCCTTGCTCTCTCTTTAGAGAGAGTCTGTCTCAGCACTGCTCACTCACTGGGAGTCATCCATTTGTTTGTCCTGTTACAAGTACTCCTTTGGGATCCCTGTTGGTGTAGTGGCTAGAGCACTGGACTGGGACTCAGGAGACCTGGCTTCTGTTCCTGGCCCAGCTGCTGGCCTGCTGGGTGACATTGGGCAAGTCGCTTCTCCACCTTGTGGCTCAGTTTCCCCATTGATGAATAATACTGACCTTGTTTATAAAGCACTTTGAGATCTAGGTATTATTAGTCATTGGAGGAAGATTAATTAAAATCCAGTAAATAATCACAGTGGCTTTTCCAGAAAACTGGCTGCCCAGGGTTACAGTGTTGCCAACCCAAACATTCAAAAATTGTGAATCTGCTCCCCAAAAAATCCTGAGGTTTTAAACAGTGATACATTGCAGGTCCTTCTTGTTTTTGAACCTTTAGGGTTCATGTTTTCAAGCTTTACTCAGCCATACTTGTTGAAAAATTGTAAATGAAACTTGAGATTCTCATGTAATCACAAGGCTTCAGGAGCTGAGGCTTTATTAAAAAAAGCACATTTTGTGAGACTTATGACAGAATCATGAGAGTTGGCAACTCCAGGGTTATTTAAACAGTTGGTGTTTTGGGGCCTGATCTTTCACAGTACTGAGCTCAGATCCTCAAAGATAGGTACCTAACTCCCAGTGAAATCAATGGGAGATAGGTACCTAAATCCCTTTGAAGATCTGAACCCGAGTACCTCCAGCAAGTTGCTGAGCGTTGGCCTAAACTTGTGTGGACTTCAGGGGGAGTTGAAGGCACTTATTCTTTGCAGAAAGTGCTCATCACCTCACTGGATCAGGCTGCGAGTGACTGAATACTCATGTGCTTCTGAAGAGAGCTTCACAAAGAGACTTATTGCTCCTTAATGCGATACTTGGCATCTTTCCATAATTATTAACCACTATAAAATCTCTCTTCAATCCAAGAGATACTGCAGATAGAGGGCACATGTGCACTGCCAATTTGTGCAATGTGTCTGCTGTTAATTTGATCATAATATAAACGAGCTACTTCAAAGAAGCTTGTCCTTAAGATACTAGTGTCATCTGAAATAAACAACTTCTAATATTTTGTTTTTTTTACTACTTAGCGTTGACATGAAAGAGATGAGTTGGGCAAGGGAAGAGATGGGGAGAGCTCTGAGTTACTCCAGAGAATAATTTCCCAGGTATCTGCCTGGTGGGTCTTGCCCACATGCTCGGGGTCTAACTGATCTCCATATTTGGGTCGGGAAGGAATTTTCCCCCGGTCAAATTGGCAGAAACCCTGGGTTTTTTTTGCTTTCCTCTGCAGCATGGGGCACGGGGTCACTTGCAGGTTTAAACAAATGTAAATGGTAACTTGAAGTCTTTTTAAACTATGATTTGAGGACTTCAGTAACTCAGCCAGAGTTTAGGGGTCTATTACAGGAGTGGGTGGGTGAAGTTCTGTGGCCTGTGATGTGCAGGAGGGATCCTTCGGGGTGCGCGGCAGGAGGAGCGCTGCTGGAGCAGCGCCGCTTCGGCAGTTCGGGCAGGAGTCTGAGCGCCTTATTTTTTGTATTTTTTGTTTGCTTGGGGCGGCAAAAATGGTAGAGCCGGCCCTGCGGCACGGCAGGGGGTACATGCTCAAAATTTTTTTACTGATAGGGGTGCGCGATCAAAAAAAGTTTGGAGACCACTGGACTAGATGATCATGAAGGTCCCTTAGTCTTATGAGGGATAATCCCCTCCCCGAACCCTGTCCTGTGACGTCGATGCATAAAAATGCAGAAGCAGACGTCAATTTATTGACCTGTGTGCCTCTAGACCCTCTCTGGCTTGTGGGCGCCACTGAGCAATCTTCAGTTTGTCTGCTGATTGTGGAGTTCTTAAATAGTTTGTAGCTATGGAGATTTAAACAGTTTAGGCACATCAGGGGACAGATTGTGTTGGCTCCTGTGCAGGCACAGGGTTAGGGAGATCTCTGCCTTGCATAGCCTGGATGAGGCTCAGCAGTAGCTGTGCTTGGGGGCGCACAGTGTCTGCTCTCTCCCAGCACCTGGCATGCAGGTCACAGTAAAGGGGGAAGGGTGTGGTCAGTGCCCGGCCCGGTTCTGCACCAGCTGGCTGAGGGAGCAGGTTTCAGCAGCAGTAGGGTTACCATACGTCCATATTTTCTCGGACATGTCTGGCTTTTTGGTTCTCAAATCGCTGTCCGGGAGGAATTTCCAAAAAGCCGAACATGTCCGGGAAAATAGGGAGGCGCATGGTAAGCCTAGCTGGTGGGTGCTCGCGCCCCCGGTCTCCGGCCCCGCCCCCATTCCAACGCCTTCCCCAAATCCCTGGCCCCACCTCCTCACCCGGGTGCGCCGCATTTTCCCTCCACCCCCTCCCTCCCAGGCTTGCTGCAAATCAGCTGTTTCTGCGGCAACCCTGGGAGGGAGGGGGGAGAAGCGGAGCAGTGGCGTGCTCGGGGGAGGAGGCGGAGCGGAGGTGAGCTGGGGGGAGAAGGCCGCAGGAAAGGAAGTAACCCTGGGGGTGTGTGTGTGCAGAGGAACCGCTCCCAGCTCCAGCTCACCTCCGCTCCGCCTCCGTCTCCTCCCTCGAGCGCGCCGCCGCTCCGCTTCTCCCCCCTCCCTCCCAGGCTTGCTGCAGAAACAGCTGATTCGCAGCAAGCTTGGGAGGGAGGGGGGAGAAGCGGAGCGGCGGCGGCGCGCTCAGGGAAGGAGGCGGAGGCGGAGCGGAGGTGAGCTGGGGTAGCGGCTGGGGGGGCGGCGGGGAGCTGCTGATGGGTGCTCTGCACCCACCAATTTTTCCCCGTGGGTGCTCCAGCCCCGGAGCACCCACGGAGTCGGCGCCTATGCCCACATCCCCTGCCCTGCCCGCACCAGCCCCGCACCCCTTGCCCTGCCCGCAGCCAGCCCCCGTCTCCAGCCCCTGCTCTACCCCCTCCCCTGCCTCCAGCCAGCCCCGCACCCCCCTGTCTCCAGCCAGCCTCTGCTGCACCCCCTGCCCTGCCTGCAGCCAGTCCTGCACCCCTCCTGCCCTGTCTCCAGACAGCCCCGCACCCCCCTGTCTCCAGCGAGCTCTGCACCTCTGGCCCTGACTCCAGCCAGCCCTGCACCCCCTGTCTCCAGCCAACCCCGCACCCCCTGCCTCCAGCTAGCCCTGCCCCATGCCCCTGTCTGCAGCCAGCCCCACGTCCACTGGTGCCCTGCAGTTCCCAGGGCAGTAGCCCTGCACACCTGCTTCAATGAGGGGGGCAGGGAGCAGCTGGGACCCACACATGTGAAACGAAGCTCATTTCTAGTTCAGGCCCATCTTTTTTAAAAAGAACTTTAGGTAGGGTTACCATATGTCCGTATTTTCCTGGACATGTCAGGCTTTTTGGTTCTTAAATCACCGTCCAGGAAAATACGGACGTATGGTAACCCTATTTAAATATCTAAAAACGTCCGGGAGGGCAGCTGCAACAGCAAAGGTTCCCCCCCTCCCCCACCGTGGAGTGTCCTCCTTTTTGAATCTTCAAATATGGTAACCCTAAGCAGCAGCGTCCAAAGGGAGTTTGCACTGCNAGCAGGGAGCCTGCCCTGCCCCCGGTGCTGGTCGGCCAGGTAAACAGGGGGGGGCAGGGCAGGCTCTAGACCCTCTGGCTTGTGGGCGCCACTGAGCAATCTTCAGTTTGTCTGCTGATTGTGGAGTTCTTAAATAGTTTGTAGCTATGGAGATTTAAACAGTTTAGGCACATCAGGGGACAGATTGTGTTGGCTCCTGTGCAGGCACAGGGTTAGGGAGATCTCTGCCTTGCATAGCCTGGATGAGGCTCAGCAGTAGCTGTGCTTGGGGGAGCACAGTGTCTGCTCTCTCCCAGCACCTGGCATGCAGGTTACAGTAAAGGGGGAAGGGTGTGGTCAGTGCCCGGCCCGGTTCTGCACCAGCTGGTTTCAGCAGCAGTAGGGTTACCATGCGTCCATATTTTCCCGGACATGTCTGGCTTTTTGGTTCTCAAATCGCTGTCCGGGAGGAATTTCCAAAAAGCCGAACATGTCTGGGAAAATAGGGAGGCATGGTAAGCCTAGCTGGTGGGTGCTCGCGTCTCCGGCCCCGCCCCCATTCCAACCCCTTCCCCAAATCCCTGGCCCCACCTCCTCCCCCAGGTGCGCCACATTTTCCCTCCGCCCCCCTCCCTCCCAGGCTTGCTGCGAATCAGCTGTTTCTGCGGCAACCCTGGGAGGGAGGGGGGAGAAGCGGAGCAGCGGCGCGCTCGGGGGAGGAGGCGGAGCGGAGGTGAGCTGGGGGGGAGAAGGCCGCAGGAAAGGAAGTAACCCTGGGGGGGTTGTGTGCAGAGAAACCGCTCCCAGCTCACCTCCGCTCCGCCTCCGTCTCCTCCCCCGAGCGCGCCGCCACTCTGCTTCTCCCCCCTCCCTCCCAGGCTTGCTGCAGAAACAGCTGATTTGCAGCAAGCTTGGGAGAGGGGGGAGAAGCGGAGCGGCGGTGGCGCGCTCAGGGAAGGAGGCGGAGGTGGAGCGGAGGTGAGCTGGGGCGGCGGCGGAGGGGGTGCGGCGGGGAGCTGCTGGTGGTTGCTCTGCACCCACCAATTTTTCCCCGTGGGTGCTCCAGCCCCGGAGCACCCACGGAGTCGGCGCCTATGCCCACACCCCCTGCCCTACCCGCACCAGCCCCGCACCCCTTGCCCTGCCCGCAGCCAGCCCCACACCCCCCTGTCTCCAGCCAACTCCGCACCCCCGGCCCTTCCTCCAGCCAGCCCTGCACCCCCTGTCTCCAGCCAGCCCCTGCCGCACCCCCTGGGTTGCCTGCAGCCAGCCCCTGCCTCCAGCCAACCCCGCACTCCCTGCCTCCAGCCAACCCCGCAGCCAGCCCCACACGCCCCGTGCCCTGCCTGCAGCCACCCCCTGCCTCCAGCCAACCCCGCACCCCCTGCCTCCAGCCAACCCCGCACCCCCTCCCCTGCCCGCAGCCAGCCCCACACCCCCTTCCTCCAGCTAGCCCTGCCCCATACCCCTGTCTGCAGCCGGCCCCACATCCACTGGTGCCCTGCAGTTCCCAGGGGAGTAACCCTGCACACCTGCTTCAATGAGGAGGGCAGGGAGCAGCTGGGACCCACACATGTGAAACGAAGCTCATTTCTAGTTCAGGCCCATCTTTTAAAAAAAGAACTTTAGGTAGGGTTACCATACGTCCGTATTTTCCTGGACATGTCAGGCTTTTTGGTTCTTAAATCGCCGTCCAGGAGGAATTTTTAAATTTTAAAAATTCCTCCCGGGAAAATACGGACGTATGGTAACCCTATTTAAATATCTAAAAACGTCCGGGAGGGCAGCTGCAACAGCGAAGGTTCCCCCCCCCTCCCCTCCGTGGAGTGTCCTCTCTTTTGAATCTTCAAATATGGTAACCCTAAGCAGCAGCGTCCAAAGGGAGTTTGCACTGCAGCACTCATTCGCCACCTGCGTGCCTTGCAGCAGAGGGAGGGCGTGTGGCTTCTGATGCTCATTCCCTCCAGAGACCCTTCCTCTGGGGCATTGCAGCTCCGCGTCACCCCCACTATGGGGCAGTGCTCATCTAGAAGCCGAGGGCCATGTGTTGTTAGTTATTTGGGCCATGTGTTGTTAGTTATTTGGGAATCGAAGGTGTCAGTGTTTTGTTCTTGAGTGTGGATAGCTATAACTATACCATCATCTGTTCATATACTGTTATCTGTGGTGGTGGTTGCTTGGTAGAACACAGTGCTGCCACCCCAAACATTCAGCCAAAGAATCTACAGATTGGCTTAAAATTCACAAGAATGTTAAAAAATGTGCAATCCTCTTATTTGCTTTCNAAAATCGGGACATCTGGTTACCCTAGTCCTATTAAATGTAGTAATAGTTGTAAACTGATAGTAGAGGATGTGTACATATCCCCAAGGAAGCTGTTTTTATTAGGCAGAGAAACTGAAAAAGAGTAGGAGAAAATGGAACAGAAAAATTAGTTTGTCTTCCAGATTTAAAGCAACCTTTTCAGACAGGTTTTCCCAAATGATCTCTAAATTTGCATTGCCAGTGCAAATATTTGCTCCTGTGAAAGACAGAATCTGTGAGCATAGAAAGCATTTATACATGCTGGCTGAGTAACTAGACTTCCATCCACTTAATTTGCTTGTGTAACCCTTCTGCCAAGTGGAGTCGGCAATGACAAGGGCCGGGTTCGATACCTAGGGGTTCCTTTTGAACAATACAACACAGAACCAGCTCAAGCCCCACCTAGTAACCTGGGAAAATTACACACCACCCTTGGGCACTCTCTAAGAAGCAATACTTCCCCTCTTGCAAGCACTGAGTCTGTGTGTGGAAAAGAAACGTTTAATAAAAGGGAGAAAATAACCTGGCATTAACTTGGGAAAATGTCACAAGCAGGATTCATAAGCACAAGACCATGAAGAAAACACCCACCCCAGAGTACGTTGGGCAGTGTCCTTTGCCTCAGGTTCTCACCTTGCGGTAAGAAAGTCCAACAAACAAAAGTTCCTGTAACATGCCCTTCCCCCCTCCCTCCACCGCACCCCATTCACAGTTGTTGTCGTTGATCAGTGAAGACCCAGAGTTCAAAAGTCCATTTGCATGAGTTCACCTCCCGATACTTGGGGGGGGGCAGTGGGGGGAGGCACCTTGCTTGCTCCACTAGGCACCCGCCGCTCCACTGCAATCTCTGGGATGTCTTGAGGTTCCACCACTTAACACAGCTTTCAGTGATTTCAGCTCTCAGTAGGAGAGCTTCCCTGCTAGTGCAGGCTGGGCAGTCTCTTTCACCAAAGACACTGTCCCATAGCAGGTCTAATGCTGAGACCTGGTTGTCAGTGATTTCAGCTCTGTTGATCTGCAACAAAAGACTCTCAATTGAGTCTTAATCAACTCTGTCATTACCCAGTGGAGAGGGGGAGAGTCAAATGGTGTCTAGGACCTTTAGGCAGAGTGCACACTACTATGTACAAACACCTGATCGATCCTTCCTTCCCTTAGCTTCACAGCACTTGGGCACCCCTGCCAATGAGTGCAGTTCAGGTGAGGGTGAGTCCCTCAATCAGAGCATGCTAAGCACAGTTCTGCTACCCTTTAGTCACACAACAAGGGTAACAAGACTTTATTACACCTGCCCCCTCTGCCAATAACAAAGTGACTTGTGAACCAACACCAGCCCAAAGTGATCATTTTGGGCAAAGCAGATCCATCATGCTGTGCACATAGACAGAGTGGGTGTGTCTATGCAAACGAGGTCAGTTCGTGAAGTCTTCTCCCCCCAGCTCATCACTAGATGTCAGGAGAGAGCTCATTCAGATGCATTTACACATGCATTTGAGTACACTTACAGTGACTGTCAGGCACAAATGACTGTGTGCAAGGAAATGTCTACACTAGGAAGGCTTTGCCACCGTAGCTATGCTGGTATGTTATACCAGCAAAGTGTTCCTAGTGTGGATGCAGTTTATACTGGCAAGGCTGTGCTTTCTGGTATAACTTATTCCAGCCCTTCCCTACCCCTGAACGAAATAAGCGATATCAGTAAAAGTGCAGGTTTGCCAGTATAACTGCTTCTATACTAAGGGCTTTTGCCAGCACAGTTATGTTGGTTAGGGATCATACCTCGTCACACTACTCACCCACACAGCTATGTCACCAGAAGTTTGTAGTGAAGGCCCAGCTGATGCTGGTGTGAAAATTTGTGCCCACTGTGTTCATTCCATCCTGCTAGTTCAAAGACCTTCCTGTGAACTGAGAATCTGTACAGTACTCAGAATGTAGCATGGAAATGTTTTAATTCTCAGCTGTTTTGAACAGCCGTTTTGGCAGCCCCCCAAGCCTTTGCCTCCAAGAACTCAAGGCCAGTGTTAAAACTGAAGTGGAAAGTGATGTACTGCAATTCTACAAAGGACTTGCTCACCATATTTCATTATGTAAAAATCCATCTGCTGGTCACCTGAGGGCCAGTCCTCTTCATGTGTTAGTCCACTCTTTTGCCACTGAATCAATGGGATAGGATCTTGAATTCAGCCAGTATGTGGAACTATGGCTGACGGGTACCTCTTTCATGCTGGCCGTTTAGTCTGTAGAATCTAAGCTTTCATTTAAAAATAAGTCTTTCTGATGCAGTTGCTGAGACAGCCTCAAAAACGTGACCTGAGGATAGCTGAATCAGTGAAGTTTGGAAAATATATGGAGATATACCTATCTCATAGAGCTGGAAGGGACCCCGAAGGGTCATCGAGTCCAGCCCCCTGCCTTCACTAGCAGGACCAATTTTGCCCCAGATCCCTAAGTGGCCCCCTCAAGGATTGAACTCACAACCCTGGGTTTAGCAGGCCAATGCTCAAACCACTGAGCTATCCCTCTCCCCATCACATATGATGGGTGTGATCTGCCCCATTCATCTCAATGGGGGATAACTCAGATACCTGTTGAACTTCATTGGAGCATGTCATAAAAGAGAGGGAAGAGCATAGGATGAAGATCTGCGCAATCCACGGTGAGGGACTGCTCATTTTGGCACCCTGAGTGGGCAGGCTTGGGAGAGGGCTGCCACTCTGCCCCACTCCATCTCAAAGAGGAGCTTGGAAGAGCATCTCCACTCCCCCCTTCCCCCCAATCTGACCCTTGTTTTTGTTTTTAATTTGGGCAGTATCCAGCGCTCACTCATCTCAATAGGAATCTGCTCATTCACTTCAAGGAGCGTTTGTTCTGGTTCCTTGATAGTAGGTTCCTCAGGGTGGGGATCTTGTCTTCACTGGGCTGTGTCCAGCACTGAGCAGGATGTTGGGTACTCAGTAAATAACAATCCAGGCCTTTGTGTCAGAAGCAAATAGCATCTGCATGCACAGATCGGGCAGTTAGGCATCTAACAACCTGAATCGTACATGCCTGTGTGTGCACGGTTTGGTCCTTACCTGCTGAAGAGATGGGCACCTTCAAAATGACCGATTACAAGTTCTTTGGGGGCAGGGACCATATTTTTGTTGTTTGTACAGCTCCTGACACAAAATGGGTCCCTGATCTGGTCTTCTGGGTGCTACCAGAATAAAAATGACGATGTAACATATAATAACAGCATTTAGCTGCTGTGGTGACTGGCATTCTACACATCTTTAAGATCTTAGAATTTTAGGACAGGAAGGGACCTGGAGAGGTCATCTAGTCCAGTCCCCTGCACTCATGGCAGGACTAAGTATTATCTAAACCATCCCTGACAGGTGTTTGTCTAACCATAATGTCTAAGATGGACATGATTATTATAATATGTAAAACAATAACCACCACCAACAAAAAGCCCCAGGTGATTTATTTATTTATTTTTTTGCTTCTCTGTTCCTTAATTATTGGTCAGTTTTTTGTTTGCTACCTACATTTGGTTTATTGTTTAGGGCTTATTTTGTACATATAAGCATTTTCCTTCCCAAACTTTGCTTTTGATCATGCTTTCTTAGCAGGCTGCCTGTGGTACATCACCATCATTCTCGAGTAGATGCAGAGTTGATCAACAACAGACGTTGTGCTTCTGAATTCAAAAGACAAGCTGCATGCAATTTGACGTGAAATTGTCATTGGAAAGTTCTCCTGCCCTAGAAACAAGATTGGCTGGCTGCAACCAAAGATCTGTCTGCAGGCATTCACATCTATCTTGTGATGGCAGTGATCTATAAATCATAACCAGTTGCATATAAACCTCAAAGTTTAATTTTGTTTATTTTTAACTGGTTCCTATCTTGCAATTGTGCAAGAACCTACAGTTCTGGAAGGGCTTTTAAAATAAGTAGGCTGTTCAAAGTGTTTTTTTGCCCAGTGCTTTGCCATTTCAGACCCTGGCTCCTTAATTTTAATGATGTCAAGTTGAATGTGTTTTCGAGGGCAAGAATGTATAAAACGTTGAGCAGCTTGCTGAAAAGACATGGAAAACTGGGGAGAAAGCACAAAATGACTGTGACAGTATAGCTGTGAAGAGATTAGCATATGACACACTGCTCTCAGTGAGCATGTTTTATTGTGAGTGAACCAGTGAGGAGGACCTTGGGAGACAGGCCAGTCCTCACTTACAGACAGCCCCCCAACCTGAAGCAAATACTCACTAGCAACTACACACCACACAACAAAAATACTAACCCACGAACCAAAGCCAGCAACAAACCCCGGTGCCAACTCTGTCCGCATATCTATTCAAGGGCCACCATCATAGGACCTAACCACATCAGCCACACAGTCAAGGGCTTGTTCACCTGCACATCTACCAATGTGATATACGCCATCATGTGCCAGCAATGCCCCTCTGCCATGTACATTGGCCAAACCGGACAGTCTCTACGCAAAAGAATAAACGGACACAAATCTGACATCAAGAATTATAACATTCAAAAACCAGTTGGAGAGCATTTCAATCTCCCTGACACACAATAACAGATTTAAAAGTGGCAATTCTTCAACAAAAAAAATTCAAAAACAGACTCTAACGAGAAACTGCAGAACTGGAATTGATTTGCAAACTGGACACCATCAAATTAGGCCTGAATAACGACTGGGCGTGGATGGGTCACTACAAAAACTAACTTTTCCCCCTGCTGATACTCACACCTTCTTGTCAACTGTTTGAAATGGGCCACCTTGATTACATGTAACTCAGCACTACAAAAGTGATTTTTCCTCCCTTTTTGTCAACTGTTGAGAATAGCCCATTTCCACCTTAATTGAATTGGCTCGTTAGCACTGACCCCCCACTTGGTAAGGCAACTCCCATCTTATCATATGCTGTGTGCTTTTCATATACCTCTACTGTATTTTCCACTTCATGCATCTGATGAAGTGGGTTTTATCCCACGAAAGCTTATGCCCAAATAAATTTGTTAGTCTCTAAGGTGCCACAAGGACTCCTCATTGTTTTTCCAGTGAGGAGAGTTGCAAGCAAATCAGAAGCAGGAGTTTATATCTGGCAAGTAATGCATGATGAACATACCTCTTTTCTGTACTGCCCAACTGTCCTTAAAGCGAGATTTGGAATAACAGACTTCCTTGTGTCTTCAGTTCCTATGTATTGTAGCTGGATCTCTTCCTGTAGGTTTAAATCACTGGATGCATCCATTATACACTGTATATCGAGTAAGGCTCAGGAACATGTTCCAGCTTGGCTACAGCCTAGATGCCACCAATAAACTTCCTCTATCATTAGAGCTTGCTGTAGTGGGAGACTGCCACAGCCAGGAGAGTTAGAGGAAGCTGAGTGGAAGGGTGCATCATGCTAGTTCCCTGGGATTTATCTAATCACTTTGAAGAGCTGTAGCAGGGTTAGGTGGCTCTGAAATTGTACTGGGTCTTGCATGAAGTCAGCGCAACAGTATTATTGACCCCAAATGCTCAAAAATCGTCAGGCCTCCCAAAATCATAAAATGGGTTTAAAAATTAGGAGATTTTAAAAGGCAATATATAATCTATATATTCATTTTGCTGCCTTGTTCCTTGGCCTTGAGAGTGGCTATGGAGCATGTTTTCCTCTGCAAACGTGAGGGCTAGAACATTTTTTTTTTTAAATGGAAGCTGAGATTGGCTCATAATTGCATGCCTCCAGGAGCTGAGGCTTTAAGAAAAACACCAAATATCATGAGACTTGCAGTAAAGTCATGAGAGATGGCAACACACTGCCTGTGGGCAGAGGGGTATGAGGTGAGGGCCTCCTGGTGTGAAGTTGCATAGGTTAAACCGATGGCTCCTCTAACCACACTTGTTTTCAATGCCTGCCTTGTGGGAACTGTGCAGAATGCCTGGTCCCAAGTCTTTGCATTGTTACAAGACATCAGGAGTGGCTTTCATTCCCAGGGTCCCCTGCCCCCGTTTCAGTGCGAGCCTTGTGAGCCTTGTGTGAAGCCTGAGCCCTGCTGCTCGGGGCTGAAGCATGTAGCTTTGCGGGGCGCCCTGTGGCATGGGGACCCGGACAATTGCCCTGCTCGCCACCCACTTATGCCAGCCCTGCACTTGCAACCCCCCAAACCTGACCTGTGATGACTCCCCCCCCCACTTCGGGGTCGCAACCCCCAGGTTGAGAAACACTGATCTAAATTAGTTGAGTACCCTCTGAAAGACTTCTGCATACCCCTGGCTGAGAACCACTGGTCTACACCATCCCAGACCGATGGCTATCTAGCCTCCTTTTGAAAACCTCCAGAGAAGACACTTCCATAACCTCCCGAGGCGTCTGTTCCATTGTCCTACTGTTCTTACAGTTATGAAATCTGTCCTGAGATTTAATCTAAATCTGTTGTGCTGTAGTGTAGTTTGAACCCATTGCCTCTTGTCTTGTCCTCTGTGGCAAGAGAGAACAACTTTTCTCCATCTTTTTTTATGGCAGCCTTTCAAGTATCTGAAGACTGTTATCATATTCCCTGTTCATCTCCTCTTTTCCAAACTAAACGTACCCAGTTCCTTCAGCCTTTGCTCACATGGCTCGCATTCCATCCCTTTGTTGCTCACCTCTGGATCCTTTCCAGATTCTCTGCATCCTTTGTGTACATTGGTGACCAAAATTGGACACAGTACTCCAGCTGAGGCCTAACCAGCATTGAGTAGAGTGGTACTATCACCTCCCCTGACTTGCCTGCTATGCCTCTGTTAATGCAACCTAAAATTGCATTTGTGCTTTTCCCCCCCTCCCCCAACAGCATCGCATTGCTGACTCATGTTGAGGTTGTGATCCACCACAACTCCCAGATCCTTCTCAGCAGTGCTGCTGCCAAGCCAGTTATCCCCCATTCTGTATTTGTGCATTAGGTTTTTCTTCCCTAAGTGTAGCACCTTACATGTGTCTTTGTTGAATTTCATTTTGTTGTCTATAGCCCAGTTCTTCTTTGATCAAGATCCCTCTGAATTTTAGCTGTATCGTCCAAAGTATTGGCAACCCCCCGCCCCAGCTTTGTGTCATCTGCAAACTTGATCAATATTCTCTCCATAACCTACATTCAGGTAATTAATAAAGGTGTTAAACAACACTGGACCCAGAACAGAACCCTGTGGAACCCCACTTGAGCTCTTCCTCCAATCAGACATCATTCTATTAATAGTTACTCTTTGTTTGCAGTTATTTAACCAATTCTATATCCACTTAATGGTAGTTCAGTCGAGCTCACGTTTCTCCAGCTTATTTATCAGAATGTCGTGTGGGCCTGCGTCAAAAGCCTTGCTAAAGTCCAGATATATTATGACTACTGCATTCCCCCTATCCACCAAACCAGTTACCTTGTCAAGGAAAGAAAGAAAGTTGGTTTGGCATGATTTGTTCTTGGTAAATCCATGCTGGCTGCTAGTGATTATTCCTTCATCCTCCAGGTATTCGCAAATTGAATGTTTATACATTGCTCTAGTAGCTTCCCAGGTATCGAATTCAGGTTGACTGGTCTATAGTTCACCGGCTCCTCCTTTCCCCCCTTTTTAAAGATGGGCACTATGTTAGCCTTTCTCCAGACTTCTGGGACCTCTCCTGTCATCCATGTGTTTGTAAATATTATTGTCAGTGGCTCTGAGATTTCTTCAGCTAATTCCTTCAGTACCCTTGGGTGACTAGCATCCAGTCCTGCTGTTTTGAATTCATTCAAATTGGTCAGAAGAGCTGACATGTTCTTTATTTATCCTGATCTGCATCCCTTCCCCTTTATTGTCTATAGGAGATGGGAAGGNGTCGTGTGGGCCTGCGTCAAAAGCCTTGCTAAAGTCCAGATATATTATGTCCACTGCATTCCCCCTATCCACCAAACCAGTTACCTTGTCAAATAAAGAAAGAAAGTTGGTTTGGCATGATTTGTTCTTGGTAAATCCATGCTGGCTGCTAGTGATTATTCCTTCATCCTCCAGGTATTCGCAAATTGAATGTTTATACATTGCTCTAGTAGCTTCCCAGGTATCGAATTCAGGTTGACTGGTCTATAGTTCACCGGCTCCTCCTTTCCCCCCTTTTTTAAAGATGGGCACTATGTTAGCCTTTCTCCAGACTTCTGGGACCTCTCCTGTCATCCATGTGTTTGTAAATATTATTGTCAGTGACTCTGAGATTTCTTCAGCTAATCCTTCAGTACCCTTGGGTGACTAGCATCCAGTCCTGCTGTTTTGAATTCATTCAGATTGGTCAGAAGAGCTGACGTGTTCTTTATTTATCCTGATCTGCATCCCTTCCCCTTTATTGTCTATAGGAGATGGGAAGGAGCTCTTGGCCTGTACTGTGTTGTTTGGCAGCCTCTGTCTTCCTGGAGTAGCCAAGCATCACTTGGTAGATTCCCCCGCTGATGCCAGTAGATAACTCCATGACTGGGTTGTTCCAGAATGGGAGTCTGGGAGCCCCAGAGAAGTTGTGGTTAACCTGAGACTTCCCAGATTTCCCTGGAACACTGAATGGGGTGCATGGCCCCTCTGCTGAGAATGCCAAGAGCATTAACGGGAGCCAACTGGGGATAGCTGTTCACTAGAAACTACAATGAGACCCACCAACTCGTTGCACAAAAGATACAGAATAGCCATCAGGTGGTTACAACTTTCAGTCACTGACTGACCTGGGCCAGGTTTGACCTGGTGACCTAGATATAGATTAGTCTGTATCCCTTTCCCAACTTTGATGTGTAAAGGTTAATTTATCCAACCCCTTATGTGCTAGCACCCTAACAGCTAGTGGATGTATGGGTCTAATTGTAGTGTATGAGGCATTGGCTTGCATGTGGTGATGGCTACAAACCCGTACAGAAGGGCTAGGAGAGTTAGCACTAAGATCCATGTGCTCCGTGTCATGTTTGTACTCTGACAACCACAAGGTAGCAGCTGTTTCTCTCTCTCTTTGTTTTTCAAACCACTACATTTGTTTTTTAATTGCCTGGGCTCATCATAAAGGTAAAAATAGCTCCTCTATTTAAAGAGGACAGATGGTTTTTCAAATCGTTTTCCCTGTACACCGAAGGAATGGGGTTGAGTCAGAAACTGCTTGTAGAAAAAGTATGTTTTCATTACAGAAATATCTGATTAGGTTAATAGAGAATAATTCAATGTGATGTACATTTGGCCACCTCTTAAAAACTTTCCAGTTTTGCCTCCAGTTTCTAGAGGGGGAGGTATAGCTCAGTGGTTTGAGGGGGAGGTAAAGCTCAGTGGTTTGAGCATTGGCCTGCTAAACCCAGGGTTGTGAGTTCAATCCTTGAGGGGGCCACAGGATCTGGGGCAAAATTGGTCCTGCTAGTGAAGGCAGGGGGCTGGACTCAATGACCCTTCGGGGTCCCTTCCAGCTCTATGAGATAGGTATATCTCCATATATTATTAGATAACAGTATCTCAGTATCTGCAGTGTTCGTTCTACAGTAGCTCCTATAAGCGATGTCTGGGGTATAATAGAAATAATGGGATAACATGACTGAGCTAGCTAAGGCAGTGGAAACATATTAAGGGTGACCACAGTATGGAACATCGAAATGGGGTTGGGTTATGCAGGTCTTGTCTACACACAAACTTGCACTGGTTTAAGGATACTGATTTAGTTAAACTGGTGCAACAATTTGTGTGGACAGGTATGACGCTGACAGACCAGGTGCCAGCTCATGCCAAAGCCCTCACTGAATAGTGACAAGTGAATAGCTGGAGACCAGTCTGGCTTATCTGGGGGTTAGTATAGTTCAGTGTTTTGGACTTTATGCAATGCTTGTAGGATGCTGCCTGTATTAATCCTACTTATAATGTCTGATGGTGGAATCTGCTTGGTATAACGAGTGGTCAGCAATGACAGTTGTTAATCCCTCTCTTTTCACCAACCCAACCAGGTTTTGACCTGCCAAGGCACCTGTGGTCATTCCTGAACCGGTTCTGAACAGGTCAGGGCAATTGTGTGGCCAGTTTCTTCAAATGGGTTTTCTCTAACGACTCATGATGTAGATGCGGTCAACTTTAGACTGTCGCACGTCCTTGACGAGTGCCCACTGACTTACTTTGATGACTGGCTACCAGCTCTTCACCTGGCTGGTGACATAGCTATGAAATGGCTGGGCACACTGTGCATACACTGAGAGAGCTAATACCTGTATCCCACACTATAAGGCACTACTTAAGTGTTGGTTCTAGAACAAACATTTTACAATTTGAACAGTGTAACTCCCCAAATGAGAAACAAACATCACCTAATGCAGAATGCTGGGTTCCTAAGAAGGTGTTCTCCTGCCCCTCAAGAAGGACTGTTGAATACAAATGGGCCGTTGTGGAACAAAGACTTTGTCGTTTGCTCCCCAAACCCACCCATGAAGAGGTTGCATGCAGAAGCGCTGATCCCATCAGCTTGGACTCTAGGGAGATAAAAATTCCTGACCATAAGGAATTAGGATAATTTTATGCTGTTTGAACTCAGGGGGGCAAAGGTTCCTAAACATAAGAAGGAGATCCCCAGGGCTAACCTAGGTTAGCCCTAATGGACATTTAGAGCTGGCATATTTCAGCGGCTCATTCACCATCTGAAACCTAAGACTGCAATTTATTTGTATGTGTGTGTGTTTATTATTTTAACCTTATAAATAACTCCCATTTTGTTTTTCCTAGTTAATAAACCTTTAGTTAGTTTATTTCAGGATTGGGTACAAGTGTTGCCTTTGTGAGATATAAGGTGCAGATTGACTTGGCCCTTCAGGACTGGGAGTAACCTGAATATTTTGTGATCTTTGGTGTAAAGCAGGGGTCGGCAACCTACGGCACGCGTGCCAATTTTTAATGGCACGCCGGCCCCGCTCAGCCCCGTGCATGCTCCGCCTTACTTTGACTTCTAGGTTCCGGCTGCCGGCCCCTTGCCAGCTGGGGTCCCAGCGGCCAGGACCTCAGCTGGCAAGGGGCCGGCAGCCGGAACCCCAGAACGGCAGTGGGCTGAGCAGCTCAGCCCACTGCGGGTCTGGAGTTCTGGCCGCCGGCTCCTGCCAGCCGGGGTTCCAGCTGCTGGCCCCGCTCAGCCCACTGCCAGCCCAGGGTCCCGTCCGCCAGTCCCGCTCAGCTGGGCCGGCAATGGGCTGAGCGGGGCCAGCGGCTGGAACCCCGGCTGGCAGGAGCCAGCGGACAGAACTCCAGACCGGCAGCGGGCTGAGCCGCTCAGACCGGCAGCGGGCTGAGCCGCTCAGACCGGCAGCGGGCTGAGCCGCTCAGACCGGCAGCGGGCTGAGCCGCTCAGACCGGCAGCGGGCTGAGCCGCTCAGACCGGCAGCGGGCTGAGCCGCTCTTGGGTTCCGGCCGCCGGCCCCGCTCAGCCCGCCGCTGCTCTCGGGTTCCGGCTGTCGGCCCCTTGCCAGCCGGGGNTCCGGCCGCCGGCCCCGCTCAGCCCGCCGCTGCTCTCGGGTTCCGGCCGCCGGCCCCGCTCAGCCCGCCGCTGCTCTCGGGTTCCGGCCGTCGGCCCCGCTCAGCCCGCCGCTGCTCTCGGGTTCCGGCTGTCGGCCCCTTGCCAGCCGGGGTCCTGGCCGCCAGGACCCTGGCTGGCAAGGGGCCGGCAGCCGGAACCTAGAAATGAAAGTAAGGCGGAGCGTGCACGGGACTGAGCGGGGCCGGCCGATGCTGGGGCGCTCCCAGCTGGGGTCCTGCTGGCTGCCAGAACTCTCCTGCAGGCTGGTGCTGGCGGCCCCGTGCACCGGACTAAGCAGCAGGCAGTCAGGCAAGTGAAAGGGGCCGTCGGGAGGCGCGGTGGAGGTGTCCGTGTCCCAGCCTGTCCTGCTGCCCCTCTCTCACCACTGTGGCTGGATACCAGGGCAGTGCAGTCACGTGCCGTCCCTGCGGCGTGCACAGCTGCGGCCCCTCGGGGGGAAGGGAGCGGCAGGCCAGGGGGTCTTCTGCCGCTGCCCCCCATTTGCCTGCAGATGCAGTGCCCCCATACAGCTGGCCCACAGCTCCCTTGGCAGGAACAGGAACAGCGTGGGGCAGGGACCCATCCACCATCCAGGTAACCTGGCTGCAACCGGGACTGTCCCAGGCCAGCCCCAGGCCCCCCAGGACTTCCCCCCTACACTCCCCCCAACCCCCTGCCCTGAGCCCCTCATGCCACCCAACCCTGACTTCTGCACCCCCCATGCTCCCAGCCCTAACTCCTGCATCATCCACATCCCCACCTCCTGCCCATAGCCCCTCGTACCCCAACCCCCTGCCCTGAGTGCTCCCTCCCACACCCACACATCCCCAGCCCCTGAGCTCCTCCCCCCAAGAGGGGTTGCAATATGACAGTACCTGAAAGAAATTTAAGTTACTTTCACCCCTGCTGGAACCCCAGACCAGCAGCGGACTGAGCGGAGCCGGCGGTGGGCTGAGCGGCTCATCCCGCTGCTGGTCTGGGGTTCCGGCCGCCGGCCCTGCTCAGCCCACTGCCAGCCTGGGGTACCGGCAGCCAGCCCAGGGCTCTGCTCCTGGCCTCGACCCAGCGCTCTTCAGTCACCCCCTGCTGTAGCCCACATTGGAAAACTCAGCAAGGAAAAGCGAGGGCAAGGATCACACTAAACTGATAAGATCTGCATTTTAATTTTATTTTAAATGAAGCTTCTTAAATATTTTAAAAACCTTATTTACTTTAAATACAACAATAGTTTATTTATATAATATACATTTATAGATAGAGACCTTCTAAAAACGTTAAAATGTATTACCAGCACGCGAAACCTTAAATTACAGTGAATTTGGCACACCACTTCTGAAAGGTTGCCTATCCCTGGTGTAAAGTGACCATTTATCACAGAGTCAGTCTTGCTTGGGTGGCAGGATAGATTGGAATGCCCAAGGGGACAGTCTGTGACTCCACGTTAAGCTGTTATAGTGCCTGAGGAGTTTACACTTGTTGTTTGGTTGGTGACATTTAATTGTAGAACTCTGCTCTGAGGTTGGTATTCTCGCTTGTGAGCCACTCCAGACAACAGGGTCTTAGACAAAAGTGTGTGACTGGGCATTCTGCTGTGCTGCGAAGTGTAATGCTGATGGCTCAGTGTGGCCCAGAGAAAGAGTTGCTCTGTCATGGAGCTCAGGCAAGGACCAGGCGACTCCAGAATGGAACTTTCAGCCACAAAGCCGCCTTCTAAGAGCCAGGTGACCCCCTTTCCATTTTTGTTCCTGATTATGTCCTCCTCCCTCCTGTGGGACATGCACTAAGACTGCTCAATGTGCTCCCTATGGACCGTCACCCTGATATTACCATTGCCACACAGCAGTTGGTCTGGGCACAGTCCATGACACACTCTCGAGGAAGAGGGTGGCTTCACATGGTTGTGTTTGTACTTGACGTGTCCTGACTTTCAGGGCCCTTCACGACTCTGCCCTTCCCTGTTTTTCTTCTTTTTTTTTTTTTGAGAGAGAGAGAGAGAGAGGGAGGGGTGGTCGGTGTTGGTCTCCTATTGCATCATTTCCAACACTTCTCCTGTCTGTCGGATTCTGGCACAGATATTTCTGTCCCTTTGTCCACCCTGCCCCTTACGTGTGGGACTCCCTCCCTGCCTTGATTTGTGAGGCCCAGGCCCTCTTCTTCAACTCTTTTCTCAACCCACTTCTGCTGCGATGCCACAATCCATAGGCCAGCTGGCAAAGGGCAGGCTGAGGGCTGTCAGGTATAGGCAGTGTATATAATATGTATTAAAGTGGGTGTGTATATAGTATATATTTTGTTAATTATCTTCCACTCCATTTGTATGCCATCTTTCCTGGGGCAATGGGGAGAAAGAAATGGAACTAAAACATGCTTCTATCATAACCCTGACAACTTGGCTTGTCTGTTGTATCCGGTTCTTCCTCTCTTCATGGGCTTTTTGTCCTCTTAAGGTTTGAAGCTCCTTGAGGCAGGCACAGTCCCTTATTGTTTGTAATGGAGCTCTGTTCTCAATTAGGGCCTTCACGTACTGCCACAATTCAAACCACGATATGTGGCCACTTGCAGGGCAGATGTAATCCCTTGACCTGTGTTACAGAAATAACTTCAATGTCCTTTAACCTTTGTTTCCACTTCCTGTCAGTTTTGAGGGAAGGGAGGGAGTAGAAAAAGTATAATAAAGTATTTGTATTCCTGTAGCACTTGGGAGCCCCAATCATGGACCCCACTGGGCTGGGTTCTGTACAAACACAGAACACAAAGACAGTCCCTGCCCCAAAGAGCTTACAATGTAAGTATAAGACAAGATAACAGATGGATACAGACAGGTCAGAGTGATAGGAGCATTTTTATTTCAAGGATTTTAACCCCCTGCCTTGCAGCTCCTCACTGAGCAGTGTTATGTCTAATTTACAAAGAGAGAGGATCTGAGGCAGAGATTTGCCCAAAGTCACACCGAGTCACTAGAAGAGTTGGGATTTGAACCTTTGTCTCAATTGCTAGCCCCCCTTTATAGTGACAGGAGGCTGCACTACCTTCTGTAATGCTCATAGAGCCTGTTAACATAGCAACCTTTGTGTCTGTGCTAAAATGATGTAACTATACAATACGCCCCCAGAGGGCAGTATAGCAGTGATGTAACTCAATTTATCTTTGAAGCAGCCTGACTCTCTCTGAGAACTGGTCTAAAATAAAAATTAATTTTTGGAACAAAATTAAAATTTTCATTTTTGGCAGAAATTTTTTCCATCCCAAGATAATGTACAAAATCCTCTTTGGGCCCTGAGGGCTTTCGCCATTTCCCCTGTTAGGTTTCTCTTATGCACATGTTTATCTTTATCCTGGTTGGTGGCTGGGCTTCAAGGCATACCACAATACAAATAATAAATATTCTGCCAGCTGCGATCGGAGATGCACCTGTGTATCTGGGACCATAGAATTTTCACTGTGGTGGAGCAGTAAAGATATACAAACTCTCCTTTTTGCGCTTCTGTAGCCAGCAAGCGTGAATGCCCTGTGGAGTTCATCTGCCATTGAGCTAATCAAAGGAATTTTTAGCTGCGTGATTTAAAGTGAAATGAAGTAGTAGGAGAATGGGATGGCTCAGGGGATTGCCTCTTGGCTTCCAGATCTCAGCCCTCCCATTGGGGGAGGGATTGCTGAAATTTGTTACTGTCTGATAGGTGCTAAGCAGAATGAATTGGGGATCTCAGTCCAGTTATTAGTAGGAGATAAGTCACAAAAGCTACCAGCAAAATTGGCCTCACTTGTTTTTGGTGTGTGGTGTTTGTACAGTGCCTCAGGCACGGGTGCTGGAACAATTTGTATAGTGACGGTGCTGAGAGCCATTGAATCAAACTGTAAGCCCTGTGTATGATAGGAACCACTTCCAGCCAGGGGATGCAACAGCACCCTCAGCACCCCTAGTTCCAGCACCTGTGGCCTCAGGTGTGTATGACACTTTGCAGACCAATAGCAGGCTGGGCCCCTGACTGGAGAAGCTTATAGGCTAGGTGACAAATGTCAACAGCGAGGTCTGGGAGTGAATGGACGAAGAGACTGGTGCTGCCCTTTCATTCCTACAGGCTGTTCCAGGTCATGAGGCATAGAATCATAGACCTGGAAGGGACCTCAAGAGGTCATCTAGTCCAGTCCCCTGCACTCATGGCAGGACTAAGTATTATCTAGACCAGGGGTCGGCAACCTTTCAGAAGTGGTGCGCCGAGTCTTCATTTATTCACTCGAATTTAAGGTTTCGCATGCCAGTAATACATTTAAACATTTTTTAGAAGGTCTCTTTCTATAAGTCTGTGATATAGAACTAAACTATTGTTGTATGTAAAGTAAATAAGGTTTTTTAAATGTTTAAGAAGCTTCATTTAAAATTAAATTAAAATGCAGAGCCCCCCGGACCGGTGGCCAGGACCCGGGCAGTGTGAGTGCCACTGAAAATCAACTCGTGTGCCGCCTTTGGCACGCGTGCCATAGGTTGCCTACCCCTGATCTAGACCATCCCTGACAGGTGTTTGTCTAACCTGGTCTTAAAAATCTCTAATGATGGAGATTCCACAACCTCCCTAGGCAATTTATTCCAGTGCTTAACCACCTTGACAGGAAGTTTTTCCTAATGTCCAACCTAAACCTCCCTTGCTGCAATTTAAGCCCATTGCTTCTTATCCTATCCTCAGAGGTTAAGAAGAAAAGTTTTTCTCCCTCCTTGTAACAACCTTTTATGTACTTGAAAACTGTTACCATGTCCCCTCTCAGTCTTCTCTTTTCCAGACTAAACAAACCCAATTTTTTCAATCTTCCCTCATAGGTCATGTTTTCTAGACCTTTAATCATTGTTTAATTATTTTCTACATTATGTTTCCGGATACAGAAGTTAAGCTGGCTGGTCTGTAATTCCCCGGGTTGTCCTTATTTCCCTTTTTATAGATGGGCACTATATTTGCCCTTTTCCAGTCTTCTGGAATCTCTCTCGTCTTCCATGACTTTTCAAAGATGATGTGGATGGAGTATTTCTGCTGCCTGTCCTGTACCTCTGGGGAAAAGAGAGATTTGTCCATAAGCATTATATTCACTTTAAACAGTTGGTTTTAGAGGAGGAGGAAATGGCAGTCTTAGCTCCTAGGAACAAAGATCCTGGATTTGTTTGGTACAGGCATACAGGCTGGTGCGTGTATAAGCCCCAATGAGGGGATGAAAGGCCTCAGCACTTGTGTTTGCACTTTACCAGTCTGCTGCTGTGTGTTTGCCTTCACTCTAAAGGTCCAGCGGATGATGCCCCTAGAACCCACTGTTGTCATTGTACATCCATAATAGTAATAAACAGCAGTGGAATGACTCTCTCTGCTCCCAGGGCAGCAATAAACCTTTTCTACAAGGCCAGAAAATGACTAGTGGGGAGTCCCAGATGGTACGTTAAAGAGCTCAGTCTGCTGACATGGAGTCAAAAGGATCTTTCTCCTCTTTCCCCTTTCTTATTGTGGGGGGGGACCCTTTTCTCAATTTCTCATAGATATTGTGCCACAAATCTGTTTCAATCTCAGTCGTTGGCTTTAATTACTGCTCAGCCAAAAAGCCATAAGACTTTGTGAGACAAGAGATATGTCAGGACGATCAGTAAAGTGGGTGTGTTACTGGCACGGAGTGTTCCTGATATGACCTAGGAACTGCCTGTAGTTAGAGTAGTGGCTCTCCCTGAACCCTCCAGGTCGGAGGAGCCCTTCTCCACGCGATTTACACTTCCACCCTCTGATGCCCCAGTTCATGGTCGCTATCTCACCAGCCGTAGAGATCAGGACAGGGGCCGCCTTTGAAACCAGTCTGCGCTGCTCCTCTCTCAACTGGGTGTGCTGCCGTGGGTAGAGCTGACTGAGGGTTTCTGTCGCACGCTCAGCCAGCTGCCATCCTGGGAGAGTATTTTAGTTCTTGAAGTTTTATCAAACGTATAGAGCCTGCAGCTGAATGAGGATAGAAAACATGCCATGAACTGAAATAATTAAAACAGCTTTGATCAGAGAAGAATGAATGTTTGTGTGTGGCAATATGAATATTACAAAGTGTAAAGGAAAGAGGACAAGATGCTGATAAAGCCTCTGCAGTATTTAGGTGTGAGATTTTAGGTGGATCAGGCACTGGAGTGGCACTCATGAAATCTAAGGTTGATTCCCTGCTCTGCCACTAAGCTGCTGTATGGCCTCTGGCAAGTCACTTCACCGCTTGGTGCCTCGGTTTCCCCTCCAACCTGTTGTCTGTCTTGTCTACTTAGGCTGTTAGCTCTTCAGGGTAGGGACTGTCTTTTACCATGTGTTTGTATTGCACCTAGCATGATGGGGCCCTGGGACTTCTAGGTAGTACTGTACCATACTACAAATCACACATCAAAAACAGGTGTTTAGTCTGCTGAATTAGACACATGGGCCATATGCAGGTACTCTAGTTCTGAATTTAGGTGGAATTACACCAGACATGGATCTGGCCCATAGATGAGGAGGTATGTTTGTGGTGTGGTTGCATTGATCAGATTGTCTTTGGTTATGTAGTACTAGTGAATGTTGATACATGGTGGGATGAGTGCCCTGTAGAAGCCTGGATTGACATTATAGATGGTGGTGAATTACCAGCGTGGATTTGTTGTCTGTTGTGGCTCTGCAGGAGTACGAGAGCTTGCCCTTCGATGTGGTTTGATTGGTTTGCAAAAGGCAGTTCTGTCAAAATGTCACCAGCATATTATTCTTAAGTGTGTGCAAAATAAGATGTCAAATATATAGTAGATCTGGGATACGGGAATTTCTTCATTGGCTTTGATACTTGAATGATTTTAGAAGAACAGGAACTGTTGCCTTGTGTGAAGTGATTAAACCACTCGCTGCTCAGGGAGTTTCCCCTCATTTCATTCTCCTTTTGGCACATCTTACACCAAGGACTGAGTTGGAAAAGTGCTTCATGATCAAATGAACTTTCGAGGATCTCTGGGTAAAAGAAACACCAAGGAGTCTCATTTAAAAATTCCATACCTTCTGAGCAGGTGGTCAGTTTTCTAGATACTTGGTGCTTTAGTTTAATGGTAGCTCTACTTTTGGATTCTTCCTGAGATCTAATCTCTACTTCTTCTTAACTTTCCTTTTTCATTTACTCTCCTTTTATTCTCCATTTCTTTGTATGTCTCTCTTTTTCTGTCCTTTCCCTTGAGCTAATTGCTTAATGTCAAATTTTAAAAGTTCTCTCTTTCTGAATATTGAATTTGACACACATTGAGTGTGATTTTCAAAGGTCCTGAATAACTCCAGTTGAAAGCTGGAAAGTTGTGAGTTCTCAGCACTACTGAAAAATTAGGCCCAACGAATCTCAAATTGGGCACTTAGACACTCAGGTACTTTTGGAAAATGTGGACCTTCTACTCTTAACCTCAATATATTATCCTCATCTGCAAAATGGGAATAATAATACCAGGCAGGAGAGCTGAGGATAATTAATTAATATTTGCAAAGCGCTTTGAAGGTGTAAAGGGCTATGTAAGTGCTAATATGTGGTATGCCTTAAATTGGCCTCTGTACCAGATGACTGGAGGATAGCTACTGTGATGCTTCTTTTTTAGAAATGGATTGAGAGGCGATCCTGATAATTACAGACCATAAACCTGACTTCAGTTCCAGGCAACTTGGTTGAAACTGTAGTAAAGAACAGAATTATCAGCCACATAGGTGAACACAATTTGTTGGGAAAGAGTCAACATGGCTTTTGTAAAGGGAAATCGTGCCTCACCACTCTATTAGAATTCTTTGAGGGGATCAGCAAAGGTGCACAAGGGTAATTTAGTGGTTCTAGTGTACTTGGACTTTCAGAAAGCCTTTGACAAGGTCCCTCACCAAGAAAGTAAGCAATCATGGGATAAGGTCCTCTTATGGATCAGTAACTGGTTAAAAGACAGAAGACAAAGGGTAGGAATAAATGGTCAGTTTTCAGAATGGAGAGAAGTAAATAGTGGTGTCCCCCAGGGATCTGTACTGGGACCAGTGGTGTTCAACATATTAATAAATTATATGGAAAAAGGGGCAAACAGTATGGTGATGAAGTTTGCTGATGTTAAGTCCAAAGCTGTCTGCAAAGAGTTACAAAGGGATGTCACAAAACTGGGTGACTGGGCAACAAAATGGCAGATGAAATTCAGTGTTGATAAATGCAAAGTAATGCACATTGGAATCCAAACTGATGCGGTCTAAATTATCTGTTACTACTCAAGTAAGAGATCTTGGAGTCAGCGTGGGTAGTTCTCTGAAAACATCTGCTTAACTTGCAGTGGTGATTAAAAAAAACTAACCATTTTAGGAACCATTAGGAAAGGGATAGACAATAAGACAGAAGATATCATAATGCCACTATATAACTTCGTGGTATGCCCACACCATGAATACTGCGTGCAGTTCTGGTCACTCCATCTCAAAAAAGATATATTAGAACTGGAAAACGTACAGAGAAGGGCAACAAAAATGATTAGTGGTGTGGAAAAGCTTCCATCTGAGGAGAGATTTAAAAGACTGGGACTTTTCAGCTTGGAAAAGAGATGACTGAGCAGGAATACGCTAGGTCTGTAAAATCATGAATGGTGTGCAGAGCGTGAATAGGGAAATGTTATTTACCCCTTCACATAACACAAGAACCAGGGGGTCACCCAATGAAATTAATAGGCAGCAGGTTTAAAACAAACATAAGGAAGTACTACTTCACATATGCATAGTCTATCTGTGGAACTTGTTGCCAGGGGGTGTCGTGAAGGTCAAAAGTATAACTGGGTTCAAAAAGGCATTAGATAAGTTCATGGAGGGTAGGTCCGTCAGTGGCTATTAGCCAAGGTGGTCAGCGATGCAATCCCATGCTCTGGCTGTCCCTAAACTTCTGACTGCTAGAAGCTGGGACTGGATGACAGGGGATGGATTACTTGTTAAACTGCCCTGTTCTGTTCACTCCCTCTGATACATCTGGCACTGGCCACTGTTGGAAGGGAGGCTATTGGGTCAGATGGACCATTGGTCTGACCCAGTACGGCCATTCTTATGTAACATTCATAACATTGGTACTTACTAATAAACAAATGGGACAGATCTGAAATTGCTGCCCTTGTGTCCCCGGGAAAAATAAGTGAAGTGATTGAAGCCTGGCGTGTTTCAGTTCAGGGCTGGCAGTGACGTACCTTGAAAGCTTTGAGCAGCAGCAAATGCTTACAGTGACAGCACGATGCTTGCGCTTTGTGGCTTGGTACTATTTTACAGAACGCTATCCAGAAATAATGAGAGAGCACTTGGAGCTTGAAACGATGGGGACAGAGAACTAGAAAAGAATTAAAAAGCCCAAAAGGAAGCACAGGGAGGAACAGCATGAATGGAGAGAAAAAGCAGATGGGGTCTGGTGATGGAAATATGGGGAGAAAAAAGGAAAACACCAGGTGGGGGTGGGAGAGTGGAAATGTGCAAATGCAGCTATATGGGGAAAAAGAAGCAAGTGCAAAGAGGAGGTCTAGAAAGAGATCTGTGGAAGCGATGAAAGCTAACAGCATAAACACAGACTGAAGTCAGGCTAGAAGTCAGTTAATTGAAGGATAACGGCAGGAGAAGGCATAAAACAGAGCAGAGAGTGCAAAACTGATTGCCTCTGTTGGGGACAATCATCGCAATGGGCATTTCTGCCACCTTGTCTCTTCTCCCCCCCCCCCCCCAATTGCTGATTTATAGTGACGACAAAATGTCCTTTCTGAGGGTATGTTCTTAAGTCAGCTTCGCTAACGTGAGTTAATGTCGTAGTGAAGACATGGCAACTGGACTCTTATGCAGGTGACCAGTTGGAGTTAAAGCCCACAGGGGAGACTGGGATTGACCGTGAGCTGCTAACCCGATTTAAAAGCCAAGATGCCATGTTGCCACTACTATTTTAGCCTGGATTAGCTACCCTGAGTTAAGAACACACTTTATTTGCAGTGTAGACATACCCTAAGAGCAGCCCAGGAAGTGAAGTCAGGTCTCCCTGGCACATAGTCTTGCCTCTAAGTCATTTGAGTCATCCTGTATATTGGAAAGCTTGCTAGATCCCTAACTAGGTTGCTGGTCACACCTCAATCCCATTACTACTGTGCTGCCGTATAAAACTGTGATTCTTCTGCTAAACTTTCCAATATGGGAAATAAGCTTATTTCAGCCCCCCATTTCCCAGTGCCCCTCCCCCACAGCTTTTGTTAATTCAAATGTAGACTTTCTTTTTATGACCGATCATCTCCATGGTAACTAACAGGACTGTGCTGCCTACAGAAATTGTAGTAATAAAGTGGTTGGTTTTACACATGATGAAAAGATGATGAAGCACAATAGGTGATAAAGACACAGGTAATTGCTCTAGAATAATATGGCTGCCAAGAAGATGACTGAACTCCCACACAGCAGGTGAACAGATGGTGTATTGAAATTCATAGGCTGTGAGAAGGATAATTTAATTGATGGCCACGCACATTTAGTTTCAATTTACTATATATTGAAAGGAACATGAAGAACATCTGTGCCACTAGATGGCATCATTAACCACTGCCGTTGTATTCTTCTACTGCGGATATAGTTTTCCTGGTTAGAGCAGATTTCCAATCAGAGCCATAAAAGCAGTGGAACCTTTAAAATGGGTAAATATATAAAAACAATGGACTTCCTAAGAGAGCTAGATTTTTACTTTGGAAGGGGTAGAATACTTGTATAAAGAACAATCTTGGTGAAATATATTACGGATTGAAAATGTCGAAGCTTAAAGTTGCAAGTGTAAAAGCACGTTTGTGAAACTTGTAGCTCAGTATGGGTTTTCCCAAGACTAGCTGCATGTTTGTGTTAATAACTGGCAGTAGGGTTGCCCAGGTGTTCGGTTTTCGACCGGAACGTCCAGTGGAAAAGGGATCCTGGCAGCTCGCTGACCGGGCTGCTAAAAGTCTGGTTGGCTGCAGCGGGGCTAATGCAGGCTCTGTGCCCGCTCCACGCAGCTCCCAGGAAGTGATGGTATGTCTGGCTCCTAGGTGGAGGCGTGGCAGGAGGGCTTCACGTGCTGCCCGTGCCTGCAGGCGCCACCCCGAATGCTGGCTCCGCAGCTCCCATTGGCTGGGAATCCACGGTGGGCTCAAATCTGGGGCGCCACAGTCAATGGGAGCTGCAGTTGCAGAGCCACTGCTCGGGGCAGTGCTTTCGGGAGGGGGCAGTGCACGGAGCCCCTCTGGCCGCCCCTCTGCCTTGGAGCCGGACGTGCCGCCAATTCCCGGGAGCCACATGGACGACGTCTGTCCCTGGGAAATGCCGGGGCAGCGCTGGTGTGGCTGCTATTTAAGGGGCCCCGGAGCCCCCGTGCACTGCACCAGCTAGAGCTGCCTGGAGCCTGCACCCTGAACTTCCTCCAGCCCCCCAACCCCCTGCTCCAGCCCAGAGCCCCCTCCCGCACCTTGAACCTCTCATTTCTGGCCCCACCCCAGAGCCTGCAACCTGAGCCTGTGCTCAGAGTCCTTACCCACTCCCACACCCCTGCCCCAGACTGCAGCCCTGTCCCACACTCCGAACCCCTCAGCCCCAGCCTGGAGCCCCCTTCTGCACCCCAGCCCAGAGCCCCCTCCTGCACCCCAACTCCCTGCCCCAGCCCAGAGCCACCTCCCATACTCCAAACCCCTTGGCCTCAGCCCAGAGCCCCCTCCTTTTCCCCCAAACCTCTCATCCCCGGCCCCAGCCCAGAGCCTGCACCCCAGCCAGAGCCTTCACCCCCTCCCGCACCCCAACCCTCTGCCCCAGCCTGGAGTCCCCTCCTGCACCCACAACCCCTCATTTCTGGCCCCACTCTGGAGTCCAGACTCCCAGCCCAGAGCCCATACCCCCTCCCTCACCCCAATCCCCTGCCCACCAGCCTGCACCCTGCTCCCATACCCCCAGCCCCAAGCACCCTCCTGCTCTTCCTAGCAGCTGCCCCAGCTAGGTGTCCCTGCTTCCCATAAGTGGCCGGCGGCGGCTTGGGGAGGAGGGGATCAGGTGGAGATGCTCGGAATTTGCGGCTCCCTTCCCTGGTAGTCCCTACCCGGGAGCCTCCACTGCAGCCCCTCTGAGCTCTCTGGGGTAATGTCTACACTGCAATTAACCCCCCTGCTGGCCTGGCTCAGCGCATTCCTGTGTAGACATTTGGGCTGTCTGAATCCCTCCCCCTCGGAGTCTCAGAGCTTGGGGTTCAGCTAGCGCAGACACAGCCCCACAGCGAGCCCCAATCAGCGGACAGGGGGCAGCCAGCTTTAACTGCTGCGTGGACACCCTCTCCCAGCAAGTGGGACACAGCAGCTGCTAGCCTAGGTGCACCCTAGGAGGTGCACGTAGGTTCGTGTGGTTTGGGGCGTGTCTCTGTCTGTGCATCCACTGCAGCCCACCCAGTCAGCGGGGCACATCAGGAGCCACGCCGGCAGCTAGACATCGCTGTGCACAAAGCCTGGCACTTCGCACTAGCGCGTGCCCGCTGGAGTCTGCAAAAAGTAAGTGGATCATATGGTCTGATGGTGCCAACACCACAGACAGCACAAGAGGGGCCTGGCAACAGGGAATGCAGAGCTTCACTAGCACTGGTGTTCCTGAAATGGAAGAGCTAGTCCCTGGCTATGGTGATCTACCTCACGCCCATATACAGATCCTTTATGTTTCAAATAAAGGACAGCTTAGAAATGATAGGAGAGAGTTTATTTTTAAGGGCAGCTCCCCAATGTTTTGTGACACACACATAACACATTGTATTACAGTGTACAATCCTTCGCATGATTATTGGTGTGTACAAGACAATATTGATTTTGATGCGTAATGTGGAACACTGGGCACCGAACGAAGGACAGGTGGTCACGCTGTGTGCATAGGCGCCAACTTTCCCCTGCGCCGGTGGGTGCTCGCATGCCCCTGGTCCCGCCGCGACTACACCCTTTCCCCGCCCTGCCCCCATTCCAACCCCTTCCCCAAAGTCCCCGCCCCAACTCCGCCCCCTCCCTGCCCCTATTGGACCCCTTCCCCACATCCCTGCCCCGGCCCTGCCTCTTCCCCGAGCGTGCTGCGTTTCCCCTCCTCCCCCCTCCCTCTCAGCGCTTGCCACACAAAACAGCTGTTTCACGGCACAAGCGCTGGGAGCTAGGGGGAAAAAGTGGGCACGCAGCGTGCTCAGGGGAGGAGTCGGAGTCGGAGGTGAGCTGGGGCGGGGAGCTGCCGGTGGGTGCTCAGCACCCACCAATTTTTCCCTGTGGGTGCTCCAGCCCAGGAGCACCCACAGAGTCGGCGCCTATGGCTGTGTGTGTCATTCTAACATATTTCCTCTCAACCTGCTTTGGGGCAAATCTAGGACACCGGACAAGTGAAAAAACTTGAAACAAAGAACACTAGAAAATCTGTTGGTTAGCAGGATGGTAAAACAGGAAGGGGTCAGTTTCTGCAGCATGGATTACATTTTATGCAGCCTGACCTTCTTAACATTAAAGAGCTATAATGAATTCATACAATAACATCAATGCAATATTAAGGTTATAGATTTAAAGATAAGTGTCAGGAAATGTTAACATTAAGACTCCCATAACATTAATTTGTCCACATTGCANCCCCCCCCCCCCCCCCCCCCCCGCTCTACAGTTCATTGTCAGGTAGGAATGGAGTCAGTCAGTGGCTGCAGCACTACTGGATCCCCTACCTGGACAGTTGGGTGAAGGCAAGAAGAATCAAGCTCCTGCAATAGTCTCTTTAGTTTCGCTCATTGCAAGTGAGTGGGACTCTTTTGGGGGGTAATTAATTTTACAATAGTGTTTAAAATCTCTCCCTGGTGAGGTGAAGGGTATTTGAATCATACGTACTAAGGCCCGCCATGAGTGTAGGGGACTGGACTAGATGACCTCTCGAGGTCCCTTCCTGTCCTATGATTCTGTCTCCCACATCCAAACTGTTGCAGCTCCCGGCCTTCTCCTGGTGCCTTCTTGGGCCTTGCAATGTAAGTGAGTGAGTGAGCAAGGATCGGGGAGAGCGAGCGATGGATGGAGGGGGGATAGAGTGGGGTTAGGGGTGGGATCTTGAGGTAGGGGATGGGGTAAGGGTGTTTGGTTTTCTGCCATTAGAAAGTTGGCAACCCTAATTGGCAGTTGTAGATTCATTGCTAACTTTGTTGCGGAAGAGTGTAGCAGGCTGTTTTTCAGTATTCACAGGAATGAATAACTGGGATTTTCTTGCGATTGTTCTATCTTTCCATTCTCAAAGGTAAGATAAAACCAGCTCATTTAATTTTGAGGCACTAGTCAAAATATTGGCTAGAAATGTTTAAATCTTCACTTGCACCTCTGTGAATTTGTTTTGCCTGGAGAAAGACTCCACTTTTCCTCTTACCTTGCTTTATAATGTGAAGGGCACGAGTGTAGGGCCCCTTGTACTCTGTGATACTAGGAAATTTGCTGTGAAATCCACCCTTTGCTGCAGAATTGTGCTCCAGAATCTTTTTAAAAAAATAAAAAAAAATCTAGCTCTTACGGTTGCAAAGAACTCTTAAAAGTGTGAACCAAATATTAACAGTGCAGTAATGTTTTCTAGGGTCTGAACACAGCCTGCAACTATAAATCCTAAAAGAGGTGTGAACTGTCCTATTCATAGCACTGAGTATTAATTCTGGAGCCTAAAGTTGTTTGTTTGTCAACATTTTTACTTATTTCACTAGCTGATCATTTTAGATTAGCTTGATGTTCCTTCTGTTTGTCGGACTGCAGCTCACCATCCCAAGGTGCCAAAGTCTTCTAACTGTGCTCATCTCAGTAGTCAAACTTCCAGCTTTCCCCCTGCTAACCTCTACAACACAGTCATATGTTAGTACAAAAATGAGGGTCACTGAAATGTCTGGGTGCTATATAACAAATCTATCTAGGTACTTATGGGCCTCACCCCCTGGGATCTGGGTCTCATTTACTGTTTATTATTCATTTTCATATTGAATTCAATAAAATCGACTGGTTTAGAATTTAAACAAAGTTACCATGGAAATCAGGGGACCTGGCATAGGATTTAGGTACAGCTCATTGCAGAGCACATATGAGACCTTGCAGAAGGGAACCAGGATAAAAGAGGAAGTAGGATGGCCTTTACATTGGCCACCAAAGTGTTAAAAAGAATGAAAATCATTTTGGTACCCACTGCAGAGGAGACTCTCTTCCGGTCTGATTTGCTCCAGGGAAAAAATTACAAGGTGTGTGTTCATCAATTGACATGTAGTGTTTGTGCCAATTCCACCCCCTTCCCCTTTGTTGTTTCCCTACTGCTTGTGCACAACACCTGCATAATCTGATTTGCATGCTAATGACTTTTCTGTTTTAGCTTTTTTAAATCTTATTTTTTGGGAGTGATGTCGGAGAGACTTTTTTCTAAGAATGCTATTTTTTATTTAATCTCAAATAGATTATATATTTTGAAGCATGTCCTTTTGCGAGTCCTGTCAATCAGCCAACACATTGAATTTTAAATTAAAAAGAAAACAATGAAACCATGAAATGGAAAGAAAAAACACAATTCTAAGGACTTAAAGGTGAGCTGCACTCATAACTTTTCCATGTAGGTGTGTAAGGATCAAGTCAGTTGGTTGGTTAGTTTAGTATTTGCTAAAACTGGTTTATTTTGGATTTATTAGCGCCAGCTGCAATCCACACAAATCCACTTTGGTCTCTGTCTCCTTCTAGTGGCTGGACCACAAAAAGATGTTTAAGAGCCGCATTATTTACCTTAAACATCTGTAGCTTATGTTTATAGATGGAAAGGTCATGGGTTCAATCTCTGTAGATACCCCATCCTGAGGTCTCATTACAATGGCAACCTGCCTGGAGCATTGAACTGTCATTGATCTCCAAACCTCAGGGTGAGACTAGTTGGGTTATTTGGAGAGACTGAACTCAGGACTTCTGGATCTAAAGGCACGAGCCTCACCTGCTTGAGTTAAAGGTTGAGGCCCACTAGCATGAAAGTACTAGTAGACTCATAAACTTCTTTATAACATTAGAAGGGGACAGAGAGCCACACAGGATTAATGTGGCAGCTTTACAGGCCCTGCAGCTCTCAAGCCTTCCCAGCCAATCCCTTCAGTCAGGATTAACTCCCAACTCTTGTCGTTTGTCTTCGTCTCGGAGAGAGACCGTCACGACAGTGGTGGTCCGCCCCCCTGGTGCAGCCCCAAATTGTCTCCTTTGGACCCACCTTCCCCTCTGTTGGGGCGATTCACCCCCTTAATGTGTCTCCACTCTATCTTGGGTTTTTCCTTTCTCCATCATCTCACCATTTTCTCTCTCTATCTCTTTTGCTCACACCTCTTGCTGCTGCTCTTCTTTCCCCTCGCTTATCAGGTCTTTCAGGTAGAGCGGGTCAAAATTTGTTCAAAACCTTTTTGCTAAAAAATTGCAAAAGAAAAAAAAAGCCCACNTTGAGGGTTGAGAACAGCAAACAGAAGCAGAGCCTCTCTCTGGCAGTGCTGTCACCACCACCCACCCCCCGCCTCCCTGGTGCAGCCCCAAATTGTCACCTTTGGACCCACCTTCCCCTCTGTTGGGGCGATTCACCCCCTTAATGTGTCTACACTCTGTCTTGGGTTTTTCCTTTCTCCACCATCTCACCATTTTCTCTCTCTCTCTCTTTTGCTCACACCTCTTGCTGCTGCTCTTGTTTCCCCTCGCTTATCAGGTTTTTCAGGTAGAGCTGGTCAAAATTTGTTCAAAACCTTTTTGCTAAAAAATTGCAAAAGAAAAAAAAAGCCCACATTTCTTAAATTAAAAAGCAAATTTCTGTTTTCAGCACCGAAAGCTGAACATTTTTATTTTGTGAGGTTTTTCTCCATTTTCCTCAATAGACCCCCCCCCTTTTTTTGTGTGCTTTTCCTTTTTGCCATGGGAAGAGGGACAGAAAAGAACCCACCCCTTAATTTGTTTTTCTATTAATTTTTTTTAATTTTTCAGAAAATGTGTACTTATTTTTCAACCAGCTGTAGTCTCCAGCTGGGTGAGGCTCCTCAGATTTCCCTCTGGGTTATCTCACTTGAGTTCTGGTGAAGCCTTCTCTGCCTTAGTGGTGTGCGCCTCCTGCTGGCTGTACTTAGCATCTGCAGTGCAAGCAAAGGAACAAAGAGAGACCCTTAGTTGTTGTTTGTATTGCAGTCGTGTATAGAGGTTATCTGAGGCTATATGGCAGAAAATAGAAGAAAGACACCAAATTAAAATGAAACTAAATCAAGCAAAAACATGTAACAGACACAGCAATGCCAGGAGGAATATGCAGTAAAGAACAGAGGCCAAAAGTAGTGCTAGGAAAGAAAAACAAGACTCTCTATATGCACAGACCGTTGCAGCACAACATGACATGAAGACACTGTACGACATCATTAAACAGTTGTCAGGAAGAAAAACAAACCAGTTCAAGACAACAAGAGCAACTTTACAAAGATATCTGAACAATTAACTATGTGAAGGCAGTACTTTTTGTCAACAGAATGGCAAGCCTGTGGCTAATCCCTCTGAGACAGAGGATGGAGAGGAGCTGGACTGGATAACCTCCTGAGGTCTCGTCCAACCCTAATATTCTATGATTCTATGCTAGGCCCTAGTTCAGTCATGAGAGTAGAAGGGCAGAGCGCAGACAATTGATTTTAAAAAGTGGAAAGGCATCAGGTATGGATAACATTCCAGTGGAGGTTCTTATTTTGGTAGGCCTCTTACAAAGAATATGGAAAGAACTAAAAATACCAAACAAGTGGGAAAAAGGATCATATGGTGAGGCAGCTAAATAAAGAAAGGAGTCCTTAGTCACTGTAAAAACTGGAGGGGCATTCAATTTCTCTATCCCAGTGGTTTTCAACCTGTGGTCCATGGACCCCCTAGAGGTCTGCGAACAATGTCTAAGATTTCCAAAGGGGTCTGCACCTCCACTTGAAATTTGTAAGGGATCCACAAATGAAAAAACGTTGCAAACCACTGCTCTATCCCAAGTAAGATATTTACACGTAGTATTCTAGATGGAATAAAGTGGTACATTCAAGATTACAACAAGAACAGGCAGGGTTCATACAGAAGTATGTATGTATAGATCAAATAGTAACCCTATGTATTATCGTAGATCTTGCCATTGAATGGCATTCATCATTTTATATGAATTTTACAGATTTCCAAAGCCTTTGATACAGTGGATAAAACAGTATTCTGGAAGTTGCTATGCCACTATGGAATTCTTCAGAAATTTATGATCATCATCAGAGCTGCTGTGAAAATGACATGCCAAAGACATATGCAAGAGCAAACTCACTAATCATTTGAAGTTACTAGGGGATGTCAGACAAGAATGTCTTATGTCTCTCGTGATCTTTTTACTGGTAGTGGATTGGGTAATGAGCGAGACCACAGAACAAACAAGGGGCATACAATGGACTTTCACACAGAAGTTAGAGGACCTTGACTTTGCAGATCATATAAACTTGTTCTCCCATACCCATAGAGACATGCAAGCCAAAACAAATGATCTCCAGGGCTATGCACAATTTGCAGGGTTGAAAATCAACACTGAGAAGTAAAACCCATGAGACTCAACACCCAACAAGAAATACCAGTAAAGCTTTCTGACATAGAAGAGGTCCAATATTTCACATATCTTGGCAGCACTGTAAGTACAATAGGTGGAACAGACAAAGACATTAAAGCTAGAATAGTAAAAGCCAGATATGCCTTTGTAACGCTAGAGTCGATCTGGAGAAACCGAAATCTTGCCCTCCAAACTAAATGTTGAGTATTTAACATCATTGTAAAATCAGTCTTACTGTATGGCTCTGAAACTTGGACACGTATAAGACCTTACTATCTAAAACCCAAGAATATATAAACAGTTGCCTTAGGCAAATCCTCAATAGCAGATGGTCAGAAAACCCCCACAAAGAACTCTGGAAGAGGATGAAACAGAAACTAAAAAATTAAAATGGAGATAACTAGGACATATGTGAAGGAAAGACCTGAATAACATAAGACAGGTGTTGGATTGGGACCCCCAGGGAAATATGTGACGAGAGAGACCAAGAATAACATGGAAACACAATAGAAGTTAAATTGAAAGCTAAGAGTGCAGCAGGAGATGGGCAAGGATGGAAGGCAGTGGTGAAGGCTCTCTATGTTCCACACAGAAGAGAGAGAATGCCTAGAGGTGCCAGTCAAGGGACAAGGCACATAATGAAAACTGTCCCTGGCCCAGAACTTGCTTATAGTCCTAATTACTTCTGTTAATGGCACTGGTTGTACACATGGCCAGAGCTGCAAGGGATGCTGTTCCACCTGGGAATTCTCTCTATTCTGGCTTGGGAATTACCTGGTGGGGAGAACATCAGCTTTTGTGGCTTCTGTATGCCCACTGACCCAGATTCCAAGGGCTGCAGGTGAACCCATAGTCATTGTCCAGCAAAGGACACCTTTCCCTTTGATGATACTTGGCATGATTCAAGAGTAGTGTGAAAAAAAAGATAAGGCTTCAGATGAATGTCTTGCCCTAGTTAGGCTGTAGGAAAGAACACACAATACACCCTGATGGATTTATAGAATCAGGTTTCAGGGGGCTGACGAATTGGCACAGCACGCTTCTAGTTGCCAGGTGCTTAGTGGCATACACTAGCTTTTAGATATCACTCTCTGCTGGGCCGGCTGTCCCTCAGCTTAAAGCAAAGGTTCATTTGGCAGATAAAGCTCTCAAGGCAGGATATTGGTTTGATCTGCTGAATGAGTTAGAGCTGCAAGGCATCGGGGTATTTTTGCTCCTTTTGTTACAGCTCTTTATTGTAGGGGACCAGATGTCTATTTTTAATTTTTAAAATGCTTTAAAAAAAAAAAAAAAAAAGCAGCACCCCATGACCCCAGAGCAATATGAGGAAACAAAAGGTAATGGAGAATTCAACGGTAGGCAGCCTACCCACCTGCACTAAATGCACTGAACAGGGTGGCTCCAACCTTATTGGAGTGGGTGAAGCCCATCCTAGGGTTCTCATGTCTTCCTGCATGACCCACACCTAGGGTTGGATGGACCAGCAACCCCCCACCCGAGCCCAACTGCTATGAAAACCACAAATGTGTGTGTTTGGATGGTGTGCACAGACACTTTCCCCTCAGGCATTCTACCCTGTAAGGCGCCGGACTTGCCTCAGGACAGAAGGTCATGGAGGTGCCTAATGCATTTGGTGGCTCCTACGCTCTCCAAGTCACAGCATGAGAACTAACACCCCCCCCTCCCCCCCGGAATGCAATTGGTTCGTGTGTCACAGTGATGGAAGGACAAATCATGCTAGCCTGAATGAGACAAAACCACCATTGACAGCAGCGGTGGTTTTACCTGATGAAGAACTAAGTTTGGACTGTGGGATTTGGCCTCTGGGCCTGGTTTGGGCTCCAGTTCTCTGTCCCTCTGTTTCTGTACTTAGGATAGGGGCAGGAAGAAGGACAGTTGGCTTTAAGCCACTTTTGTACTCCCTGAATTCTCAGGACAGTCATTTGGTCCAGTTACAGCAGCCAGTGGTCTGGGGTCCATGGGCAGCCAGGAATTGCAGTCTCAAGAGCACGCCAGCCAGTCTCCTTGCTCTCTTTGTACTCCCTTGCGCCTAGGATCGGGAGGGGAGGTGTCTCAGAGCCCCAGCTATGCAGTGGCTGAGCAGAGCCCTCTATGCTGGGGCAAATGATGCCGCTGGAGCAGCATAAAGGATGCGGGCTGCAGTAAAGCGTCAAGCCCTTTACCTTCATGGACTCCCCTGCAACATCCAGTGAAATCAGTAGAATTGATACATTATGGGTCCGATCCAAAGCCCGTTGAAGACAGTGGGAGGCTTTCCACTGATTTCACTGAGCACTGGATTAGGCCCTTGGGTGAGAGCAAAATTGAATCTTAAATCTTGGGCAAAGCATGCAAAAGTACAGAGGGAAAGAACCCAGTGCCCCCACCAGTTCAGCCATGCCTTAGAGCATGTTCTTAGCAGAATAAGCAGTACAGTAGCCAGCTTGGCTGTTAAATAACTGGAAGAAGGTGCTGGAACTGATGAGCCAAACACATGGTTGCAGTTTGGTTGGAATGCGGCAGCATGAATAATCTCACCAGGCACAAGTGTTCACACCAAGTGTTCTCACCCTGGGTCCATTTTTCAATGAGTTCACAGCACTAGGGGCACTCTCCTCTCTGACGAGTCTAAGGAGCTGTGTTCTGTGCTCCCTGCTAAACCTTTATGAACGCGAGATACGGTGACTGTGTTGTGTGCGTGCCCGCATATACATTTTTTGAAACCTTGCTTCACCGTTAAGTTAATGGCTGCCTACAGAGGCGTTTGTACAGGCTGTGTGCTCCGTGACAATCAATTTACGGTGAAACTAAAATGACAATGGCTCATGTCACCGCTGTGTTAGATACTGGCAAAGACTGTGGAGTTCTCTTAAAATGGTGTTGGCACTTTAAAAAATAAATTGGAAAGGAAACACGCCAATCATTAGTACAGCTGCCATCACACCAGGTGCACAGTGGATCTGTTTCAGATTTGAACAATAGGCATTAATGATGATAGGTATTTAAATGCTAATGGTAACATCAAAATGTATTGGGAGGTGAATATCAACAAATTCCAAAACGAAATCTGATGAAATTTAAAGTCTAGTGAGATTTAGAAAGAATCGTCCTCTCTCTGACTACCCAAATGCATTAACTAAGGAGATTTGAAATTTGTTTTGGCATAATGCTATCAAGTTATGCATACAAATTATGGGCCAGATGCTGCAACACAAAGGACTTGGCTACACTAGCAAGTGCTAGTACAGGTAAAGTGGTACAACCTGTGTAGTGCAGGCACAGATATACTGGTGTAGGAAAGGGAATAAGCTATATGCACATACCTTTATACCAGGGGTAGGCAACCTATGGCACGTGCGCCGAAGGCGGCACGCGAGCTGATTTTCAGTGGCACTCACACTGCCCGGGTCCTGGCCGCCGGTCCGGGGGGCTCTACATTTTAATTTAATTTTAAATGAAGCTTCTTAAACATTTTAAAAACCTTATTTACTTTACATACAACAATAGTTTAGTTATATATTATAGACTTATAGAAAGAGACCTTCTAAAAACGTTAAAATGTATTACTGGCACGCGAAACCTTAAATCAGAGTGAATAAATGAAGACTCGGCACACCACTTCTGAAAGGTTGCTGACCCCTGCTTTATACCAATATAACCGCACCTGCAGTAGGTGTTTTACCGGTATAACTATTTCTGTAAAATTTCATACCCCTATACAACTGTCAAGTGCAGACCCAGGCTTTAGTCAGTGAGTAGTTCTTATTCTCACAAGTCGTCACTCTCTCAGCTACACAATGGGACTATGAGCAAGGATTCTGCTGAGCAAGGAGTTTTTCTTAGCTACTTCCATACAAAATGTGAGTGTGGCTGGAGTGTATTCTTCATTTGTGCGGCATATTATGGCCCCTGCTGCAGGGTGTAGTGGGGTTGAAAGGAGTGGGACTGTTTTTTCCTGGTGTAATAGGAGAGAAAGGGAACTAACACAGTATCCCTTTGCGCCTTTGTGCAAAGCTCTGCTGCTTTATGGGGTATAGCCAGTGAGAGGGACTCAGCTGCTATGTGTGACATCATCTCCCATGAGAGAATTTCTCTGTGAATTCATGTTGGCCTGTCAGAATTAACCCCATCCCCTGATTCTGCTTCATACTGTCTAGCTTCCTCGGGGCAGGGGCTGGGGGGAGAGGAGAGGAAGGGTCCATGTGTGGATGGGGAGTCAATGGCATCACTGGGAGAGCTGTGCTATTCAGGCCTGGGGAAGTTGGGGCATGGGGTGTGATCTCCTGAGATCTGTGAGGTTTTCCTAGGTATCTTGAAGCATCCATTTGGCTAGAAGGGCCTCTCCCCTATTCACAAGCCCTCATCTCCCCCCCCCCCCCCCCCCCCCCCCACTCTTCAGTGAGCCTTGGGTTCTGCAGGGTTAGGTTCATCGAGTGACTTTGCCCCTCTTCTGAGGTGTTTTTTTCTTAAGAGGGAAAGGATGTTATAGTCCTTTCTGTGAAATGATTATAAGGCCTTCGGATGCCAAGCTTTACGTTAAGTTCTTTACACTATGACATGTCTTTGTACCAGTGTCAGGGCAAGCGGGGTTCTAAATGATACTCCTTTGAACTGTTGTTCCATTAGCTAATTGCCGTTTGAGGGGGAAAATATGGTGTGAGAATATGCCAAGAAGCTTGCCTAGTTTTAAAATAAAAAAAGCAAGGGCAGATAAATGAAAAGGCTTAGGTGTTTTACAGCTTGTGGCTTTTTGGGAGATCTGTGCTTTAGTGTAGCTTTAAACAGAAGAATTAAAATCAGTTCATAAGAGGTTCATTTAAACATTACAAAGACACCTTGGCAACAGACTTTTTATAGAGCTTTGAAAGAGAACCTGACTTCCTGAGCACTGATTGGCTGCTATGTTCACTGAACCCATGAAAAGGATCACACTGTTCCATTGAACTGGAAGCAAATTATGTTACTAGGGAAACTAGTCTCTCTGTGATTCTCAGGTGAAAGGATGTTTGATCTTTAAAACAGTGCAAAGGTTTATGTGAAGACTATTGTCCAGATTTTAAAAATAACAGCTTGACATTTAACGGGGCATAAAAGGAGTATTTCTGCAGTTTAGCTGATGGTTGACAAATAAAAAAATAAGTTATTTGAAAAGGATATTGAATTTCTGCAGCTTCTGCTCCAGCTTCGTTAGAACAACTGTGTAAAAACCAAAAAGTAGGATGAAAAAGAGAAGTACGAAGCAGACAAGGATGGGAGTTTTATTCTCCCTACATTATATAGCAAGGTTTCTGTGCTGGTGTTTCCATTGGCTTATTATAGCTCACTGCACAAATTCAAGAGCAAGATAGGCCAGGGTAAGATATTGATGGGAAGGATGGTAGTGAGTAAATCTGCAAAATGCAAGAGAGTTGGGTTTGATGACTTAAAACTTTCTCCATGGCTCTGCTGGTTGTGACAGCCCTGGTGAATTATGGAGATGAATGTTCTGTAACATATATACTATTACACAAAACTTACATTAAAAGAACATTATCAAGGACACAAAGTCAAGGAAATGCCAGTATTAAGGTTGCATGTGCACTTTATATGTTCACAGCTCCCATTGAGTTCAGTTGCAACTGAGAGTGCTCAACATTTCTGCCGATCGGACCCCAAGGTCTCAAGTCAGGCATCCAGAAAATGAGGAACACACAATTAGTGGCCACTTGTGATAAGTCTGGGTTCGAGGAACTTGCTTAGCATCCCATAGGAACTCTGTGGCAGCAGCAAGGATAGATTCCAATCCCCTAAGGCAGCATTCAGTTGCCTTGACCATGAGACAGTCCTTTCTCTTCCTGCAATCTCCTGCCCCTTTCACATCACACCTTGCAACTTTTGCAACAAATAAAGCAATGTTCCTACAGACTACAGCCTCCTTTGCTACACAAGCCTGATTCATCCCCTGAGCAGGTCCATCTTGTGAAATGAATGCACCTAGCATTTTCTAACTTTTGAGTGCTTGATTGTGGAGCCTTTATATTTTTAACACAGTTTTTGTGTTAAACTTTGTGTGTAGTTTCCTATGTTTTTAAAAAGACAAATGAAACCCCCCCCCCACAGAAATGATATCATGTGGCATATTAATACCCACATAGGTCGTCAGCAAGGTTGGAACCTTTCAATCTGTTGCACAGGCCTCTGCCACTTTAGCTGGTGGAGTAACTGATAGCATAGTAGGTTGTCATCCTCTGTGTACCAACCTAGAGCAGGATGAGACACTTTGCCAGTGGGTTCACAGCTATTTTCTGAAAGCAGAGGAAGGGTGAGGCTCAGAAATCTTGGATTCCATTCTGGGCTCTGAAGGGGAGTGTATTAAAGTGGGCACAGACACTTCTGACCCTTCCCCTCTAACCAGTCCCTGGCCCAGTCCTGTCTCTTCCATACCACTGGATCCATGTCCCAGTCTGACTCTCCCCATGAAACCCATCCCAGTCCTCAGTCATCGGGTGCCTCATCCTAGATCCAGTCTCCTCGCCCAGCCATTCCCAGTTCTCCTCTCCTGGCTCCTTGTCTGATCTCTCTCTCTCCCTCCTCCCCATGTTTGTCATACCCACTCGCTCTTGGTCCTAGTCTACTCATCCAAACAGTGTCCCCCCACCACATGGGTCCTTATTCCAGTTTCTTTGCCCATCTGTTTTCAGATCTGTCCCTACATCCCAGCTTGCTCATCAGCTCTGGCTCCCAGTTCCAATCTTCTTGCCCAGCAAGTCAGTCTTTTCCCATCTGGCTGCTTGTCCTAGTCTCCTTGTCCAACCTGTCCTAGTCTCCTTTGTCCCCCACTGGCTCCAAGTCTCCTTGCCCAGCTAGCTCTTGTCCCCTTCCCAAGATCCTAGTCCTAGTCTCCTTGCCCAGCCAATCCCAGGTTTCCTTCTGCCCCAATTCCCAGTCCTAATCTCCCTCTCCCTCTGACCTGCCATTCCGAGTCTCTCCTTGAAGGCTTCTTGTCCCAATCTGTTCCCTCTTATACCCTACCTCACCTCCCCCTCACCCCTCCCAAGATTTGGCTCTTATCTCCTCTGTGCTTCCTGGGCCCCAGCAGGGGGTGGTCATTGAAAGCACAGGAGATACAGCCTCCCTGCTCTCAGTTCAGGTGCTCTGACCCATCATGGCCTGCAGCAATTTCAGGGGAAGTCCTGCTCAGCATGTCCAATACGGACAAGTCTCTACTGAGCGTGCATGAATTGTGATTTTTTTTCAAAGTCTGATAACTTGGTCAAATGTGGGTGGATTGAGACCTGACAAAAAGGCACAGGCCTGACAAAAGGCAACCCCTCTGCCTCATTTCAAGTCTGTGCTCCAAAGCACAGAGAGTGAGGGTAGCGTTACAGGGACAGGACAATGGGACTCCTAGAGCTTTTCAAAGAAAAGGTCACCCGAATTTTTTAATAGGGGCAAAACATTTATTTTTCACTACCCATCTGCTCAGAAACAGCTGGGTGATTTTGGCTGCAATTAAAAAAAAAAATGAAAGAAAGAAAGAAAAAGAAAAATTCAGCCTGAGACAGACACCCGTCATGGAAAATTTCAGCTCAATGGTTAAAGTTTGACAAAGTTATAAGCAACTTAAAACAGGGTTTTATAAAGGGAAGTGCTTGGTAACCTTAATCATAGATAGGATGAGTAACCCCACCTGTAACAATATTCCATTTTTAATGGCACATCGCGGTCAGATGGGGTCATAAAGCACTCTACAGACTGGGTATATCCCTATACAAGGATGATGTCAGCTATCACTAAAATGCAGTTATTCTTGGGTCCTATGTTGCATTTGGATGTTTTACAGCAGGCCCAGGACTAGAGAAAAATAACACAACTAGCCCTGCACCCTGCACCCTTTCTTCTGCTGGTACCCAGAGGCCCAGTCATATGTTTAGATGCCATACATTAGCAGCCTGAAAATCCATCTGGCTGGCTGGCCAAGAAGGTAGCAACTCTGTCTTGGCAGCAGCCCAGGGGCTGACAAAGGGATTAAAGAATAGTATTTATATAATTTTTTTTAGAAAAAGTCAGGTCCTGAAAAGCTCCTTTACGTCCCTGATGCCCAGTGGGAGGGGTGGAGGTGTCAGAATGCTAACCAGGAGAGGTGAAGCACCTGAATGTGCAATAAGTAGCTTTTCAGTCAGACATTCAGGGCTTTTTTGTTTTCACGTCGCATGCATGAATTCAGCCAAATGCAAATACCTGTGGAAACCCATACTGGGGTGTATGTTGGGCCCCGCTGCCATGAGTAGTGAAGTCATGAGGGTTATGGGCTAGGATGGTCTAATACAGTGGCTCTCAACCTTTCTAGACTACTGTACCCCTTTCAGGAGGCTGATTTGTCTTGCATACCCCCAAGTTCCACCTCACTTAAAAACTACTTGCTTACAAAATCAGACATACAAATGCAAAAGTGTCACGGCACACTGTTACTGAAAAATGGCTTACTTTCTCATTTTTACCATATAATTATAAAATCAATTGGAATATAAATATTGTACTTATATTTCAGGGTATAGTACATAGAACAGTATAAACAAGTCATTGTCTGTATGAAATTTTAATTTGTACTGTCCTTGCTGGTGCTTTTTATGTAACCTGTTATAAAATGAGGCAAATATTTAGATGAGTTGATGTACCCCCTGGAAGACCTCAGCGTACCTTCAGGGGTACGCGTACCCCTGGTTGAGAACCACTGGTCTAATAATTAGAGTGCTAGTCTAGAACTTGGGCTCAGTTCTCTGCTCAGCCAGACTTCCTGTGTGACCTTGGGAAAGTCTCTCTATGCTTCTATTCCTCATCTGTAAAATGGGGATAATAGCACTGCTCTACTTCACAGGAGTGTTGAGGATAAATACTGATGTTTGAGGTGCTCAGATACTATAGTGATTGGAGGCCATTTGAGTACCTAAAACTGGCAAACCAATAGGTTGCCCCTTACAAACCTTCAGGAAATTGGAATGCTCTTCAAAGACCGAAGCAGGCCCTGGCCCTATTAAAGTCAATAGCAAAACTCTCATTGAGGCCAGGATAGCTCGCTGGCTTTTTCTTTTTCAATCTAGTCTTTGCTGCAGCAACTATGCCCAGTGATGTGCGATTTTATTGAGGACCTTTCCACTGCTCTCCTTGAGATGCACCAGATATGAAAGGTTTTTTAAAAAACCGTGCTCTGACTACTACGGTGTTGCCACCACTGGGAATTGCTCTGGTTCTGATGCAAAAGGGCCCTTTGCAGGCAGTGAGGGTGAGTTTGGATTCGCCCTAAAAAATGTAGGGATGGAAGCCCTTCATTCAGTGTAAACCAGTAAACTAAGGGCCATGTTGTGCCTTAATGATTCCTACATACAGGTGATGTTAGTGGCTGCTGCATATGGGCACTGAACACACAATATGGCACTAAAGTCCGTATTATAGGATCAAAAATCTCCCTTAAAAGGACACTAAGATTTAAAAAAAAACAAAAACAGAAGCACATTTTGTACCTCTTGTTGTCAGCGAAGCACAGTTTTACAAAAAACACTCTCCAATGTTAATTCTGCATCTATTTGCATGCCCAGTGGGCATGTAACTGGTTAGTATATCACCCAGTATGCAATTGTGAACAATGCTGTTCTGCCCAGGTAGAGCAAGGCACAAGCTTCCACTTTTACTCTTAGAACAGTTTACCTCATAATGCATACAGATCCCACCTACAAAAGCATAAACATCACAACTTGTTTGCTCTTCTAACTTTGGAATCCTAGGAGGTGAAACCGGGCTCAGCTTGAGGCTGTATAGATCTATTCAATGAAGTCATGACTGACTGAGGCCTGGCAAATAATGTATTTCTGTTCCTTGCTATCAGTGGGATACTCCCTTGAGATGAAACATTACCAGTACCAGCTGTGATCCTTAATTTACTTTTCATTGTGAGCCTATTGGATCTGGCAGTAGAAAAGATACATTTCATTAGCTGATCCAAAATATTTATGGCCAGAGTTTGAGTTTAGGCAGAGGAGGAAATTATATCCTTGAACTGGAGATTTGAATGATTTTTTTTCTTGTAAATTTGTCAGCAAGATAATTGACCAAGTAAAGAAAGTGCTAATACCCAGACAGGTAACTACATGTTCAGGAAATATTATAGTTGTGGTAGAAGTTTATAAGCAGCCACCATTGGGAGTGATTCACTCTGCCACCTCTTTGGCTAACATTCCTTTGGTGATTGTCACATGTTTATGAACTAGCAGCCTTCCTTGTTCTCTGGGACAGTAAATCACCTAGTACAGATTGGGGGAGAGAAAGCACCACTCCCATTTGTGAAACGCAGGTCTATTCGACTGTCCTTCTCCGTCCAGCTAGTGTGAACTCCACAGATCCAAAAAGAAAGCAGGATTTAGGAACCTGTCCTGGATTGAAAACAAAGGAATTACTGTTGACTTTGGAGTCGTATTATTCACAACATACACTATATCAGTGAAGAAAGCACACTTGGGAAGTTTCACGTCTTGTTTGACTTGTCCTGCTACTTTAAGGGAAAATAGGTAAGTCTAGTATTTTGAATAAATACTTCCTGGATAGAAACAAACCTTTTCACTTTGTAACCTCATTAGTGATATAGCTTTAAAATAAATCCTGTGTTGCAAATGCCTGTGTTACTTTGTATTTAGAACCACAATTATGTATGTTTTTGAAGTACTATTAGAAGCCTCGGGTAACCAAATGTAGAGCATCAATGCCCTTTTTTCTTTGTACTTATATTTTATTCTTTCATACTGTCATTACAGAAGAGCTTCCATCTTTACTGTAGAACAATAAAGCAGTAACACTGGGTGGATGTATAGGATAAACACAGGTGTTAACCATTCACCACCTCCTCAAACAGAGAGCAAACATATCCTCACATCGTTGTACAGGGAGAAACACACATACCTGCAGTTATTTTTGAATGACTTAGGTTAAGAACACAGCATTCCCTTTTTTATAGGTCCCAAATGTAGAATAATGGTTGGAGGGAGCCAGAATGTATGTAAAATAAAAACAACACTCTATAGCATAGCTTTCTCTCTTCTGAAACATCCCAGGATTGTTGTCAGTTATGTCTGAAAGTTTTGACAATTTTTTTTCTGGGGATTTTTGTACACTAGGTAGAACATTGCATATACTGGAAATACAAACGCCTATAAAATGTGTAGATGTGATTTTAATGTAGCTTCTCATTGAATATAGTTCAGTTAGAAGTCCTTGATTTTTTCCCCCCCACTTCCCCCTGTTTCTTAAGGCATGCTGCACTCAAATGCTGACCACGAGAATGGTCCCATGTAGCAGGCGCTGCTTGAAAAACTCTTAGGTGTTGCTTTTGAAATCTCCTGACATATATGAATCTTTCCAGCCAGAATCACAATTGCTTTCATTTATAAGGGACCTTGTGTATATAGACTGTATAATATTGGAATATAATATTTTCAGAGGGAGCATAGCTGGCTCTGAAGTAACTTGCATAGTCAATTTTCCTAGCCTGTCCCTTGAACCCTGTCACCTCTCTCTTCGTATTCCTGCACTGGTTCCCCCTTCTCTATCGCATCAAACATAAACTACTGGTTTTCATTTTCAAGGCCTTTCACAGCCCTATCCCCACCTGACCTTTCATCTGTCATTCAGATGTTGACCCTCTCCTCCGATCAGCCCACAATGCTAGCCTTCGCTGCCCACTTGTTAAATTGTCAAACAAAGCACCTTGATGCTTTTTCCCACGCCACCTCTCACAACTGGGAGGAGCTCCCTGTAAATAGCCACAAAACGATCTAATTATCCTCCTTTAAATCACTCCTTAAAACTACAAAAAACTTGACAATGGTTATGCTGCTAGTGGGCCGAGACCACTGTCTATGATGCCGACCAATGTTGTCTCATTGTTTCCTTGTACTCCCTCATCTTTCTGTATCCATCTGTTTTCTCTTGTCTGATACTCAGATTGTCAGCTCTTTGGGGCAGGGACCGTCTTTTTGGTTCTGTGTTTTGTACAGCACCTAACGCAGTGGGGTTTTGGACCACGACTGGAGCTCCTAAGTGCTATGATAATATAAATAATAACGAATCATCAGCATTTGCGTTCTCTGAGCCTGCTCCTGCTCCCACTAAACTCAGTGGCAAAACTTCCCTTTTGACTTCAGTAACTTTGGGATCATCCCCTATAGTAGCAAATACCGTTGGGTCATACTCATCCGTGGTTGAATTCCATTGATTGTACAGGGCTTGCTCAACCTTGCACTTCAGGGGACAGGTCGAAGGCAGCATATGCGGATGCCAAGGGAAGGTGGGAGGAAAGCGTAGGATCAGCTGTTCTCCCAACCATTAAAGCCAGTTTCAGTTCCTAATCTGCCATGCTCCCCAAATTTCCTTTCCTTTCACTGGTCCTGAAGCCCCCGGCTAGCTAAATGCTGGTTTGGCCTCTGTCTTTCCTAGGATGGCCTGTGGGGCAATTCTTTCCCACCAGGTCACCCTATAACAAACCAGCAGGTTCATTATGCTAATATGTCGATGAAAGGTCACATGCCACTATTAATATAGAAGGTGGTAGCATTAGCAAAATACTCCATTGTGTTAAATAAATGGAGCCAGTAACCGCAGTCATTTTTTCTTAGTATTTGCTTTAATGGCTTTTCCATTCTCCCATGACCAGTTATTTTTAGAACACACTCACTGGGTGCAGGGGACCTGGTTGATACCACAAGTCCAGAAATCTTCCACGGCACATTCTTTCCTGGAAATCACACCCTGTGTTACAAGCAGTCTCCTTCTTCTTTCAGTATCCCTTGAAAAATTAAGCTTTTTGCACAATGGTTCCTTGATTGTATTCCTCAGTGGCCAAGGCCTATGCCCAAGTAGCTGGACTGGGTTCTGGGGAGCCAGGTGGGGGTGACATGGGAGACAACGTGCCAACAATCCCATGCAGTGGGATGCCCCACTGAGGGAAGACTGGAGAATATGTGTAGGATCCACCCTCCGACAAGTTCATCATTCAATACCTCAAACACTAGAGGCAGAGCAAGACCCAGCCTGTGAGATCATGGGCCTAAGACTTCTATTCCGTGTCCTGAAAGAGAAGCCTTTAACAAGAGAAAAAGGAACCCAAAGGGCAGAGCAAACGTTATGCCCTCACACTAAACTGTTTCCGTGGGGTGACAGGGATTACAGATCCCCTATCTTCCTTCTGGAACTACATGCTAAAATGTGTTCCTAGGGTATTTGCACCCAGCCACAGTAAAAATCCTCCAGGACCTATTACAAGTGAGTGTTTAATGGGAACCCACCAAGAGCAAGAGTGGATAGAACTCGGCGCGCCGGCGACGCATACCTCTGAGCTTGTGGTACACGTAGAACTCTGCTAGGCATCTAAAAGGCAGTCTGCAGCACAGCTCACATGGTGGCCCAGCAGTGGGGTCATTTACAGCACAAACCCTTTCATAGGTATGATGTTCAGCTCCCTCTCAGACGGCAAATGGTCTCCTCCCCTTCCTTTCCATAGCTGCCTATGCTGAAATGGCTCTTCTAGGCAATTAGAAATACATGTCAAAGCCCAGGGCAGAGAGTTTGCAAGCAGGCTTTATAAGTACACCCTGGCCTCATTTTTCTTCTCACTATGTAACCACCAGGAGAAGACTGCAGCCTAAGGAGAGAGCTAGGAAATGGTAGGGCAAGGAGAAGCCAGGTCTGTATTCAGAGTGCCCTGCTCTGTCTGGGCGCATGGCCCACTATCTAGAGATGGGAAATCCTATAACTATTGAGAGATTGGGTAGATTAGTTGAAATCTCTTATTGGCAGCATGTTTTCACTCCCTGGGGCAATGGAGATCAGGCAGGTTGCCAAGGCAACACACTCAGCCTTCAGCAGAAGGTTTACTGGTGCATGGTCCTTGGTCAATTGATGATGGAATAGGGTTTATTCAGCTCTTTGAAGGGAGCTGCTGCCTTTGGCTGTGATGAGTTGTCACGTTTGGGGTCAAAGGGGTGAAACTAGGGAGATTGGCGTTTGTAGGATGAGAATAATGGGGGCAGGAGGATTCTAATTAGGGTTAGCTCATTCTTTGCCACCCACCAAATCAGAGAAAATAATAAACCTCACACGCCCAAATGTTTGTTTCCTTTTATTAATAGAAGACCCTGGCAAAGAGTTCTGTGGGTGGCAGAACGGGTTATAAGAGACACATGTGGGGTGGGTGGTGGTAACAAGCCTCTCTCTCTTACAGCTTATCAAGTCCAGGTGAGATAAACGAGACCATCAGAATGACCTTTTTGCTTCTCTTGTCCTTGAGGGGAAGGTGGGTCATGCTCGGTAAGCCTCTGTTAGTGCAGGAGGAAACCAGCAGGGGATGTTTGTGGAAATTCTGGAGCAATCACCTCATGCTTTCAATGTGCAGAGCAGGCAGGCATGAATGTGAGAGTTTGGTTTCTTATGAGCTCATGTTGCCGTTAGTAATGAGTAATGGAAGAGCAAAGGGCGGGGGTGTGGGCATATTCTTTAAAGTCTGAGTTTGAGTGCTTGCTTTACTTTTTGAGAGGATAGCAATTGATGGATGTATCATCACAGTGATGCATGTTATCCCCTCACTGTCTCAGAATGCTGCATAAGTGGTACCATGGTAATGAGGGAGCTGTCTTAAAAAAAACCCAACATGATATGACTTTAGTGTTTAAGAAAGTTTGCAGACTGATAGCCCTGGAAACTGAGCTGTTCATACTTATTTGCAGGACAAGCAACAGTAGTGCAAGCTTCCCCGTGCTGACTTGCCGATGTGTCTCAGTTCTGACCTGGAGGGACCACCTCTAAAAATGTGAATGGTTTCTGTCCTCCTTCAGTCCTTGATCTTTCTGGCTGCATTGACTTCAGTGGGACTGAAGCATATGCACTTTCAGTATCTTTCTGAATTGGGGTCTCTTCTGAGACCATTGATAAGGTTGACAATTAGTGTCAACTATGATGTGTGTGAGGGATATGGATACCTTCTCTGCTGGGAGATGGACTGAGACCACCAAACTCCATTGATGTAGATCATCAGATGGTAACTTCTTTCAGGCACGCGCTCCATGCTCTGCATTTGAACTAGTGCTCTAGAGGTGAGGGGTTCTATAGCCAATTTTCAGTATTCTGAGATGTCCTTTGCTAGTTGCCAATGTTTGCTATGGGAAAGAAAAAGAGTTCTGAGCACTGCAGTGTGAAGATGTGTACTCTGTGTCTCTTGGGAAGGCACAGATCATTGTTCTTGGTCCTCCTGATTGACCCGACAAAGCATACAAAGGCTTTTGGGTGCCCTCCACGTGCCAGAGCGTTTTCCTGTTGACGCAAGGTAAACACTGACCCAGAAATCAGCTTTAAAAGTTAAATGTTGGTCTTAGCATGATGTGGCTGCTGATGCAGGCAGTGTGGCCTGCTTTAGGGGGTGGAGGGAGAGAGACAGACACCTGTTCCTGGCATAATGGAGGGGGACAGTGGTTGACTTGAAAATGTTCTTCGTAACAGTCCCAAATAGGAAGCCAAGTGCTGTACTGTAACCACCTACAGGTGTATTCTTGTTTGTCTGAAAGAATAGTCCCGTGGTTAGGGTGGGCTGGGACTTGGGAGATTTGGGTCTGTTCCAGACTTCCTGGGTGACTTGGCGCAAGTCACTTAGCCTCTCTGTGCCTCAGTTCCCATCTGTACAATGGGGATAGCAGCATTGCCCTGCCTCACAGCAGTGTTGAGGATAAATAAAATAAAGACTGTGAGGTCCTCAGATCCTATGGTGACAAGGATTATACAAGTACCTGAGATAGATAGAAGTTACCTTATTATCCCTATTACTCTAAAATAGGCATGTCTGCGACAAAGCATAGCTCCCCCTCAAAGCAACATGATCCTTCAAAGGTGACCTGCAAATATATTACCAAGAACAAAGCCACTGGGACTGGCCTTACTCCCATTGATGGCAGTGGGAGTTTTGCAACTGATTTCAATGAGAACAGAATCAGACTCATCGTCCCTTTATGAAGGGACTGAGAGGCATCCTGCTATCTGGGGCATGAAGCAGTGCATAAAAATACATGGAGCCAAATTCAGCCTGGGTGAAATGCGACCTGAAACGGGAGTTGCACCCTCCCACCCCAAGGCTGAATTTGGTCTGTTTGATTTCATTTCTGGTAATATATTTACAGAAGAGTTATGCAACCATTTCATCCCGGTGTGAGAGCTGCTGCGAAGGGTCAGGCTCTGTCTTGTTTGAGATAGATATCAGAAGAGAGCTGCAATCCTGTGAAAACACATTTTATTTCTGAAGTGTTTGTACATTGTGTATGCAACGCACATGAATATAAGTGCCACCTGCTCCATGCTGATAACCGTGGCTTGGAGCATCAGTCGTGTGCTCCCTGGCATAGCAGTTTGCTTTGTAAGGAAGTTGCTCCTAAAACTCTGTCTTGACCTAAATTTGTGAAATTCTGCATACTCTGGCAGTTGCTTTAATAGCGCTTCCTGAGCTCACATAGATATGGATTCTTCAGGATGTTGTTCAAATCAAATTAGCATTAGCACTGGCGAACGAAAACCCCTGAGGTTTATTCTGTAAATTCACTCCAGAATGCATGCATTGCACTATTTCCCTTTATGAACTTGACCCTGGCCTGCAGACAGGTGGGATGATCCCAGATTACATCCTGGGATTCGTGCGCTGCAGGCAAAGGATAAATGGAGCCCTTAAAAGGGCCCTCGCTGTGTGCATTACTCCACTGACAGACCTGTACCTCTACTGTCACTGCAGCAGCTATTTGGCCCCACACCATCTTCCCTCGATAGCTGCTGCTAATTGCCAAGCATAAAGCTCAGTACAGATGGCCTCCCATCCTTCGTTGCACGGTGACATTGTTGATAGGGATGATGTGCAACAAATTATGTGGGCATGCAAGTAGGTGGAAACTTTCTAATATGCCACAATAATAATAATGCTCATTTCTAATGCCACGCAGCTTTCCCTAGAACTTCTGCCCACACAGCAGCCTACTTAGTTCGCAATCCTATGTGCATGCTAGACAATTAGCAGTTGATAATGAAGAATGCCATGGGAACCAGCAGGAAAATAATAGCTTACTCCAAATATATAATGAAATGTAATTAGCACAGACAGTAAAACAGACAATTTATGGGGGGTTTTGTAATTAAAAAGTACCAGTAAACACTCCTATTGCAGAAAGCTTGGAATCAATTGGAATTAAAGAACCATTGTCTGGAATAAGATTTTATTCAGAATTTAGCCCTTGGGAGGCCAGCTGTGATGAACTTGAATAAGATTTTTCACTGTACACTCTCCAGCCAGTGAAAGTACTATGTATGTGTTAGGTGCACTGAGAAACATCCACTGTTTGTTTTCCTGTTCTAGCTGAAGGAGCTCAGTGTGTTTCTAAAATGGATGTGAAACTCACACCAAGCCAAACAGCAGGCTTGAAATCCTGACCCCCCCACCCCATTGAAGTTAGGGGCAAAGCTCCTGTTGACTTCAGGGGGGCCAGGATTCTACCCCTGTTGTACTGTACAGTTCCTTCTCTGCACAGTATAGTCACTCCCTATAATGCTAGGATAGTTTGCTAGTGTGGGTACGATAGTTACAGGATTGTAGCACCCTATGCCTGGAATATCCGCCTTCAGATATCGCTTATAAATATCACTTCCATCACAGACCTCCTTTTCTGCAGATTTATCCCCTCAAATGGTGTGCGCCGGTTTTCTAGACTGTGCATGCACAACTGCATGTGCAAAAACAATGTGTACAATTGGAGACCTAATTTGCAGCCACCATCATATTAAAGTATTTAATTAAAAAAGTGTGGTGGGGATGACAAAATGGAATGTGTCTATAATAAAGCACATCTCAATCTCGTAGTGTAATCTTTCTGCTTACATAGCTCCACCACCAGAGTATGTGTGCATGCCACACCTTTTTAATTAGTTTATCCTCACAACACGGCTGGCAGGTAGCGGGGTACAATTATCTCCACTTTACAGAAAGGGAACTGAGGCATAGAGGGATGAAGTGACTTCCCCAAGGTCACACAGGAACTCAGTGCCAGAGCCAAGGACAGAACACAGATCTCCAGAGTCCCTATACAGTGCCTTAACCACAAGACCATGTTTCCTGTCACAGTGTTTCTTCACTTTCTCCCAGGCTCTGTCTGTCTAACGTAGGCCGTACCCACTGTGGTCAAAATTTGCCCCTTTTCACTTGTCTGTGAAGTCCCTATGATGGTATATAAATAATGGTAGCTGCAAACTTTTGTTCCTGTCCTTCATAATCTTTTGGGTAAGGTAACAGAAGTGCAAAAAACACCAAAAACGGAAAAACCTTTTGGTGCAATTTCTCACACTTGCTTTCAGCCCAGAGGTGTGAGTGTGAAGAATAACCCGTCAGCTGAGGAATGACAGGAAAGAAGGGTTGGGAAATCTGGAAAGCAATTAGGATACACACACAGGTGTGTGGGGAACTTTATTTTTTGTGCTGATTGAAGCATGAGCTTGCTACTCACACAACAGAATACATTATTTCAACTGGCCATCAGGTGCATTGATCTGAATGTCTCTTCCCAGGTACAGCATTCAAATGCTATCATGTGCACCTCGCTCACATGCACAGATGGCTGGCACCCAGCACAAGTAACTTGGGGGTTTCCACATGCAGGAGAAGAGAGGCTTTTGATGAGTTCTGATGGCAGATGCCTCCCACCTTTGCAGCTAGCCTGTCCAGGGATAGGGGAGACCAGAGTGGCCCTGGTTTTCCCCATGACTCTTATTGCAGTTTGTTGCTGGAATACGTTCAGCCCCTGCAGCATGAACGCCCCCCACTTTCCACACAAGTCTTGCCCCTTTTCTCCCTGGCAGCAAACAGGCAGATATGTGTATCGACTCTCTCCTTGCCAGTGTGAGAAGAAGAGCCTCTCAAACCTGTGTTTGTGGGGCATAACCTCCTCCACTATTAGAGCAGCTTCACCCCAGTTTGGGTGGATACCAAGTCATAACTTGGCCAGAGCTTCCCAACAGTCCTTTCAGACAGCCACAGTAAGAAGTTGTTCCAGCCAGGCCACAAACCGAGGCCCAGAGATCTTGTCTGCACTATGGTTTTTTTTTTCTTTTTCTTCTTTCTGGGAAGCTGACCCTCTTGTTAGCAGCTTGGTAGCCCCACCAAAGGGTGCAGTGATTGGAGCCCTACTGTAGACAAGGCAGTGTTGGTGTGTTTATCACCGTGACATTTACACCTGCTCTGAGCAGGTTTAGACTGCACAGTCTTTAGAACATTGGAGGCAGATTGGGGCCCTGTCAGCGGGAGAAAATGGAAGCCGGCTAATGGAGACTCAGCCAGAGAGATCCAGTGACTTAGCCAAGCCCAAGGTCTAGCGGCCAGAGCCTGACAGATTGGAAGCTCCTTGGGCATTCATCATTTTGTGTCCTGCTCAGAGTTTAATACATGACAGTAACATCTCCTCCTGCAGCCATTAGACATCACTCCCTCCCCCTCCAATCACTAAAAAACCCTGTGGTCGAGTCTCCAACTCGAAAGCGTAAGTTAAACGTATACCCCAAAGACGCCAGCTGAGACATTCAGAGGACGGGAGGGGAAGGAGAGCTTGCATACATGGCCGGAATTCTTTCTCCTGCCAGAGCTGTATTCGGCGAAGGAAAGGGGTCGGGGGAGGGAAGGGAGGGCAAAGGAGGCTTTATGCCAGCCTTGCCCCTCTTTCGATTCCAGGGTTGTGCCACAAGACTGTTCTGACTTCTGCTTAGCTACCACAACCACCTAAGGGCTGTTGCAGCAGGTGAAAATAGCAGGGGTGCAATGGCACTGCTGCCCCACCTCCTTCCATGGCCATGCCCCAGGATACCCCTTCCGCCAGGGAATGCAGCGGGGGTGGGACGGGGGCAGCGCTGGTACACAGCCATCCAGGGAAGCCTGTACACTGAGATGGTTTCCTGGCTGGGAGATTCACTCTCGTTACAGACCGACCCTTTTTTGCTGCTGGATTGGTACGAAAGATCAGTATTGCATGGTGGATCTGGACCAGTTATGTGCCTCAGTGCCAAGGGAGAAGAGGGCAAGTAAAGCATAGACCTGGAGGAAATACTGCTCATTCAGACTGGTGTGAGCAAGATCAGAATCAACCCGCCTGCTTGCGCGTTACCTTGGCATTTCTCGGCTTTGCTGGGTTTAATTCCAAGAAATGTTAGTGTTTCTTCAGTGCGGCTTGCTTCTGAGAAGTTGTGATTTTTTTGTTTCTAATTAGCCACATCAGTCTGTTGTTTATAACCCTCCCTCCTGCGGTCCCACTACCTGCTGTCACTACAGGAACCGAAGACAATTCAGCCCTCTTCACCCCTGAATACTTGCTCAATCAAATCTTGTAAACATCTGGTTGAGTACATGACATGCGGTGCTGACTCTGGTTATCTTGTTTCTTGCTGCCTGCCTCTTCAGTGAGCCATAGCTTCAAAATCAACATATGCCACCAATGTTTCATTTTTATGGGGTCTTTGACTTGAACTGTGCAACTGAACTTCGCTGCCAGCTGATGTTAATTTAGTAATTACGGGAATAATATGCTGAATTATTTTGCAGATGGTGCTTATGCTTTTTGACATATGTGCTTTTGCCACCTGTACTAGCTGATCTACGTAATGTCTGTCCTTGCTTTTGGCATTTCAGTGTGCGTGATGTGAGACTGCACAGGCAGAATGCAACAAGCAGAAAGAAGAGAATGTTTCTCTACAGTTTAACACGGAAATGTTGCCTTACAGGGCCACTTTCTCAGCTGAGATAGAGCCAGTGAAGTCACTACTTAATTTAGGTCCAGGCCTGAAGTCAGCAACGAGTTACACCTGCTGGGGATGTGGCCTTGTATTGTTAAGAGTAGTAATCATGATTTTGGAGCTTGTGTCTTATTTCAACGAAGGAAAAACATTTTAACAGGATACATTGAAGAGACAGACACATTTACCAGGTTCTTAGTAAATGGCAAAGGAATTCTCCCATACCAGAGACATTTTCCATCTGTGATGGCCTTATGTATTTTGGAGGAAGTGTAAAACATTTCCAAAGGTATTTGCCTTCAGTACCTCTCTCTGTCTGCCAAGAGGTTCAGCCACTTACTCCCCTTGCCCTCCCCAAGGAAAATGCAATCTCTCCTTCAATCTCCTTCCGACTTGATGAATGCTGTTTTGTCACCCTTAAGACATAGCATTCCTTCTTTGCATGTGGCCCTGTATGAATGGGTTATGACCAACTTACCCCCAATGAGCCTGATCCTGATTACACCCATGTGAATCGGGAGCAACCCTATTGAAGTTAATGGAAGTCACTGGTGTATGCACTTGATTGAGCCAAAGCCTGTGGAAGCCAAGAGGAGTCTTTCGATTGACTTCAGTGGGCTATGGATCAGACCCAGAGGGAGAGCAGAATCAGACTCATTGTGTAATTTACCCCATTGTTTATGTCACCAGTAGATTTGGCCCAATATGGGGGTTGCACCCACTAACAACAGGCTGCATTCTGCTGAGTTTGGCTTCTTATGCATTTGGGAGGGCATGGGTGTGGGGTGCAGGCGTGGAGGTGGGTTAACCATACTTTGCTCGGGGACAGGCATTTCCAGTTGCAATAATATTTTATTTCTTTGTTTTTGTCACTAGTTACTCCAGAGGCCATTGGGTTCTTGTCTGCAGTTGGAGTCTTTATTGTCCTCCTCACAGTCCTTTTCCTCTTAATCAACAAGAAACTGTGCTTCGAAAAGATAGGTGGACTCCCATTCTTGGAACAACCAGGGAGACGAAAACACTACAAAGAGAGGTCGGGGGTTCATGAGGGCCTGGGTAAGCATTATCATTATCTCAGTGCCTTTGATGTACAGAAACTCACGGAGGCTTTGATTAAGAAGAGAGCAGAGCCATTTTACTGTGTCTAGTGTTGTTTGTGTGGAAAATAGCTGGGGCTTGAGGTGCGGTGGTGTAACCTCTAACAGTAGATATAATGAATACACCGTTGCTACAAGGGACCCATCCTCTTTGTTGTCCTGAGCAATGTTCTCTTGAAAGATGGAAGAAAAGGTTGGAGAAAACACATTTTTCCATTGTTATCTTGTGGGAGTGCTTTGGTAGTGCAAAGAACAGAAAAATCTGGGCATTTCTGGCATTTCCTCAGGGCAATGGGAATGTTGTTTGCTCAGTGTAGGATGCATCCATCCTGACTTCCTGGCATTATCTGTCATCCTGCATTAGTCCCATTCCAGAAACATATATTAGACAGGTCTGTGATGACACTCTGAGTTACTATAGCTTGCAGGGAAGGCTTATGGGGGAGTTTTACTTTTCTTGTTTAGCCTAAGAATGTCGGCACGTAACCTGGAATTTTCAGACGTGTTCAGCTCTTACAACAGAACCAGACTGATTTTTTCAGAAGAGCTCTGCTCCTATTTAGGCACCTGAATACGTGGCTACATTGGGAGCTGTAAGTCCTTTTGAAAATCTGACCATAGGTGTCTCAGTGGGAGGTGCTGAACTGCATGCAAATCTGGCCAGTAGCTTCCTAAATGTTTTGGTGGGAAGGAAAAATGCTAAGTAAATGTTCTCTAGGGTAATGTTAATGCCAATAATGGGGGACATTTCATAGAAGTTACCTGTCATGTATCAGAAAGTTCTACAATAAATATTTAAAAATATATATGAACACACACAAATCTATACTTAAAGAGGCACTGCCAAGCTGCTAGGCTAAAATTTGACCTGCCTTTAATGTTTTTTTCAGTTTTTGCTTGCATTTTACATGTGTTTAGGTTTATCTGCCAGAATATATCCTTCAGCGTGCTTTTAATTAAATGATGGGGCAAGATGCCCAGTCTTCAAGATTAGTTACAGAAGGGCCTAACCCTATTAACACTTAGGTCCCAATCCTGCAATTCTCTTCCTGTGGATTGGCCACAGACCTGTATAAAACCTCATAGACTTCACTGTAGCTATATCCAGTTGGCCAGGATCCACTCACACTGGGGCCTTAATAAAAAGCAAACAAATGCTTAGTCACAAGTTGACACGGAAGTCAATGGGACTACTTATCAATTTAGTTAAGCATGCCAGTAAATCTTTTTAGTAACAAAGCCATTGGGACTCAGCTTGCATGTCATTTTTTCCCTTTTCTTTGGGGGCTCTGTGTCATAAATTTAACATGACTTAAGCATAGATTTTTCTGTGTTAAAAGAAATTTAACAGTATTATTTTTAAGTCTTTATTTTTTTTCTGACAAGTAGTACAAGAGTGTGGATTTTTTTTTAAAATGACACATCTCTCAGCAATGTGTAGGTGTCGACGTTCTTTGGAGCTGTCAAAGACTATCATGCAAACATATATTTACGATGCCTTTTAAAATGTGAATTATTAATAAACAGGGTGGATTTTTTTTCCCTCCCAAATTCTGAAGGCATAAAATTGCTGCCAAGCTGAAGCACTCTGTGGCAATTTTCATTTCAAAGTAAATTTTCTATGACTGAGTAATAAACCCTTGAAAACATGGGTTTATAATGGAAACACTAATTCAACTTTAACTACAGCTGTGCCGTACAAGCAAAATACCATACACATTAATGAGGTGCTAAATCTGATACCATAGAGGAGTACATTGTAATCATGAATTACAATGGGAGATTACTGTCGGAGCCTATGTTCTCCTTTACAAAGTAAAACAGTCATGAAAAGTTGAAGTTAGAGCAATTCAAAATGTCAGCTTTTCTATGGTTAGGTTAATTTTGATATATAGGTATTTTTAAGACCATTATAAGATATGCTTGCAAAAGAACCAGGATTTCTTACAGATATCAACATGAAAAAATGGACCAAAAGCTAATGGTTACATATCACATCATATGGCAGTTGCAGAAGCCTAGCATATAGGCTGATGATGGGGTTGCCAGGTGGTCTGAATCTAGCACGGCAGCTGTGGTTTATGATGAAATCATTCTGTGAGATAGCTGTAGTTAGTATAACTAAGGAAATCTCCAAATATTAACAAGTAGATTTTTTTTCTACCAAGGAATTTGATTTTTGCTGTGGTAAATGCGTCTGTATATATGGATGTGCATGGGTATATATTATTACAGTATATGCAGTATATAAATTACTTGTGATTCTGTTTTTCAGTTCTCTTCTTTATTCTTCTTGGTGGAAGGTTGCCTTTATTATTAAAGGGCCAGATTCAATAAAAAACCTCTGCTTCTCATTGTTAAGATGTAAATTGTTATGGTAGTAAGTAAATGATGGGCAGATATGGTGAAATAGTGAAATCTAGCCACCCCACTTCAGGTGGGGTTTGGAATGGTTGAAACACTTCTTCTGTGACACCAGTGGTTGAACCTCTTCCATTTCTGAATTTAAGTAATTCGAGTTGACTCCCTTCTACTGTTTATAATACTTGTACTCCTGTTGAGCAGGTGGATTCTAATCCCACGAACCATCTGGGAGCTCCACTACACTGGTGTAAATCTGGAGTACCTTTATTAACTTCAGTGGAGTAACTCAGATCTTACACCATTGTGAATAAGTTCAGAATCTGGCCCAAGAAGTTTAATGGCGCTCTGAATTTGATGTACATGACAATCTTCACCTATATCCTTGCTGGATTTGCTGTTGAATGTTGACCTATCTAACAATAAAAATAAAGTTGGAAGGAAAAATAAATCTGTCTGGTTCATACATTGTAGGTTCTCATGTTAGCCATATATATATATAATGAGTGTCTTCCAGTGCCCGGAATCTGAACAAAGTTTTGACTGAAGTTGGCTGTTCAGTGGCAAAAGGAGTTGAGTGAAATACGTGTTTTCATCATTGTGAATCTGTGAGAGACATCCAGCCATTTTAGTCCTAATTTGATTGTAATAGAGGGGCCTGTGTCTTTCTGAAAGGAACAATACACTTGAAGAATCTTTATGGAAAAAAGTATTAATTGAAAACCCTTTAGGGAACTCCAGAACAATGACTCGTAATTACTGGTACGCAATGAGTGTCTTTTGTGGTACTTGAGGCTTTTGTGCCTAGTACTCTAATCCCTCTTTCTGACCTTAACGATGAGCTGCATTCTGGACCATGATGCTTTGCCACTGATTGTCTCTCTTCAAGTGTGTGTGCACTCCGAGCCATGTTGGAGCAGCCAAGAGCAGTTCGGAGTTAGAGTGTGTACAGCTGAACAGAAGGAGTAGGGACTAACTGCTGGGTTGCTAAGCCTTAGCATGGTTAACGTGTGCAGTTTCCCCCCGGGAGTTGGTAGCCTTTGCTCTAGGAGTTGGGGGGGGGAAGAGGAAATATTATCCCTTTGATTTGTACAGTGCAAGCAGGGTGAAGCTTGTTCCTGTGCAGAGGGTCAGTACAAGACCTGTGCACCACTTTAGTCTCAAGTGAGCGCTAGTTGGAGGGTTTACAGTGCTGCAAAGGCCCTTCGCGTGGGGTGACTTTTACCCTTGAAGTGGTGAAAGTTTACAATATGCATTGCTGAGCAGTGCACTTCAACTGCAAAGTTCCGGACCGAAACCAGCTTGTTTGCAGGAATATATAACAAGCACAGGGCAAACCCTTGTGTACATAGCCGTATCTAGCCACAAGCTGCGGAGCTGTGACTCATAAAAGAAAACAATCCACTTTGTGTTATATCTCGATTTAGCACTTTTTATATCGATGTGACTTATTCCAAAGTGGAGCAGAATGATCAATCTTACAGCCCACACTGAAGGCCAGAGAAGAAAATTATGGTCTCTTGACTCCGCTTTACCCAATTTACAGAGAAAAAAAGCACAGAATTCTGCCTTTTCCTCAAATAATTACCATATTGCCAACCACAAGCATTCAAAAATCACAAGTTGCACCCCCCCAAAAATGAGAACATTTAAAATCATAAGTAAACAAAATGGGGGTGGGGTTGTTTTTTATTTATCTTGGGGTTTTTTAACCCTTAGAGTGCCTCAGTTTGTTTTCTCAAGCTTTTCTCCTAAGCCACAGGGGATAGAAACTTCCTTTAAAAAAAAAAAAAAAAAAAAAAAGGACTGAAATTCTTACATAGTTACTTGACTGCATGAGCTGGGGATTTAAGGAAAACACCCAATATCACAAGACATGGAATAAAATCACGAGGGTTGGCAACACTGCATTTTTGTCTTGCTTTCTCAGTGTCTCCTTTTGTCTGAGTCCTCCATGGAACCTGTCGCGGGAGCAGAGGCCGTGACCATCTCGTACTAACACCAGGCTAACCCTTATGCCTACTCATGAATGAGGAAGAGAAAGGAGAAGCAAATGGTGGCAGTAATTCACACACCCAGTTTACAGACTGCGTAGACTGTCTTCCTCCAACAGCACAATCAATAGTGAAAGAGATTTGTGTCTTTCCAGAGCAATACAGTTATAGCCGCTATTAGCATTGCTTACATTAGCAGTCGCACCTAGAACCGGAACCCCTGTAGGCTTGGTGTTGTGCTGTCACAGGAAAAGGCATGGTCCCTGCCTCAAAGAGCTTAGAATCTAATTGGAAGCACTACAGCACCAGTGAGTGAAACAAGCAGTAAGTGGGAGGAAGGAGGAGGGTAACTGCAATGAGGCCAAGCAGTTGCCTAGAACAGGTCTGTGGCTTTGAATTCTTTTAAAGGCAGCATACGTAATGGCTAGAGCACTGCTCTGGGATCCAGGAGACTTGGATTTTATCCCTGGCTCTGCCACTAGCCTGCTGGCTGACTTTGGGCAAGTCACGTCACTGCTCTGTGCCTCAGTTTCCCCATGTGTAAAATGGGGATAATGATAGTCACTAAAGTGCTGTGAGAGCTGCTGATGAAAAGAGCTATGTAAGAGGTAGGCATTATTATTACTATTTATTAATGAAGTGTTTGAACATAAATACCATAGTGTTTCTGTCTGTCTCACTGTCTAGCCAGTGTTAGGTGTCTGATTTCTGTAGGCATCATGACAGAAGTGGATCATGAGAGGGTTAGGGGTTGGACTTATCGGTCAGTTCAGGGACTTAAAGATCCGCCCATGCCTCCGGGGCATTGTGAAAAGGAGTGGAGAGATGTGTGTCTAAAAGTATGTAGCATGTGGCATAATGTGTGGGTGTATTCCCACACTGTTAACTGCAGCATTTGCTGGTGGTCCACGGAGAGCCGACCACCTAGAGCTCCACAGATGTATGGGGGAGATGTAAGGAAAGCAACAACAGAGACTGTGATTATAAAAATCTTTATCACGGGAAACTAGAAATGCTTCAGTACTTTCCTAGCGTTACTTTTCCATGCAAGCAATTGCTGTAATTGCCATAGGCTTGTTACATGATCACAGAGCAGAGGGGAGATAGCTAGGCCATGTGCTTGCAAAGGGTGGGGACTCAGGAGTCAGTCCGTCTAATTAGATGGGGTCTGCACTATGAAAACAGTGTGAGAGCCCTTGTGTGTGCATGTGAGCACACACACACACTCACGTAGATGCTGAAAGTTACTTGCTGTGCCACCTTCTTGTTACTATTCAGAAAGGAACCACCCAGTTGTTGTGCTCATTTGACCCGTGGTCAGAGAATTTCTAAAGACCTGATTCTGGTCCCATATTGATTTTACACTGATGTAACTCCATTCACTTCAGTGGCGATACTCCTGATTTACACTGACAGCGGATCAGAATCTGGCCCTCCACTATATCACAGGCAACAGACTATAGTTCAGATGCGTTTCCCCCTACTCCCCACTTACCTCAAATTCACCCAAGAACATAATTATTGATCGCGTTAGCACCTACGAGTTCCAATCGTGGACCAGGACCCCATTGTGCTAGGCGTAGGTGTCATGGATTCATGGATCTGGTTTATGCCCTGGCCTTTAACCCATCTCCTGGGAGTAACACTTTTGTGTGCTGGGTCCCCTGTGTCCCATGGGGCTGGCGCAGCAGCTCCATGACTCTGAAGCTGGGCTTTTGGGCCCCAGCTATCCCTGTCTCTGTATGGTTATGACTGTACAGGAAAGACAAACCTGCAGCTGGCCCGTGCCAGCTGACTCGGGCTCGTGGGGCTTGGGCTGCGGGGCTGTTTCATTCCTGTATAAATGTCTCGGCTCGGGCTGGAGTCTGGGCTCTAGGACCCTGCAGGGTGGGAGGGTCCCAGAGCTTGGGCTCCAGCCCAAGTCCAGAAGTCTACACAGCAATGAAACAGCCCCACAAGCCCAAGTCGGTTGGTACAGGCCAACTGCGGGTTTTCTTTGCTGTGTCGACATACCCTCCGGGGCTCCCTGCAGCAAGTCCAGCCAAGCCAGACTCCTATGAGAGACTCCCCCCACTTCTGGGCGCAATGCTCTCAGTAAGTATCTGCAGTATCCACAACACAGGCCTTTGCAGAGGAAGGAAACAGTTTATCAGTTACCTGGAATACAGACTCTGAACGTCCTTGGGTTAGCATGAAAGAGGTGGAAGCCAGGGTTTTGCCATGCCTGCTTCCCTATGCTCCATCCCTGCTCTTTGTCTCTCCATAGAGAGCCCCGTGGCTGTGTCTCTGAGGCCAGTTCTTAACACAGGTTCCTGTGTCCATTGTCCTTCTGTTGCAAAACCGTGCTGTGTTCACATATTCAGCTACCTCTGCAACAAACGTGTTGATTCTAGCCCAGACAGTCCTAGTGGCTATATATGTCAAATACCTAACCTGATCTCCCATATCCCAGGAAGAAAAAATCAGTTCTTCCCCCAACGGGTAACAGTGCAAAGGTGCTCGGTACAGAGTCATGCAGATGCTTCATAAAATATTAAGGACAATTCTCACATTTGTCAAAGATGTATAAACACAGAACAAAAAGACAGTCCCTGCCCCAAAGAGGTTACAATCTAAGTAGAATAGTAATGTGCCTATATACGGAATAAGTAGTTTGCGTCACACAGAGCAACTCACAGAATGGAATAAACCCTTTGGGGTCAGGTTGCAATCAAACTGTCCTGCTCGGATTTAACGATGCTACTGCAGATGTTATTTCACAATGTTTGCGTTTAGGAATTGCAGAAACATTTTTCATCTTGTTTTCGTACTATTTCTCTACATTGTAGACAAGCCTGGATTCGTGAAACAGCTCCTAACTGTTATGAACAATGAATGTCAAGCTTACACAATAGATCTTGCTATCGCTCTTCCCTCCCGCCTCCCGTGATAACTGTAGGGGACAGTAATTTATAGTTGCCATTCTTTTACAAAAGGAGCACACATGACAAAGGATCAGAAAGAAAGGAGGCTAAATATCCTGACAAAAATGTGTTTTGTTATCGGGAAATCAGTTTTTAAAACAAATCCTGGCACTACTCCAAACATACCTAGCTGTATGCAAAGCTGTGAAGAGAGGAATAAGAAATTTCAGAACTCACTGCTTGGGCTCTAGAGCCTTCACGGCTTCTGATCCTTGTTTTATATTGCACCCATACTGCTCCTCTGTCTTTGAAAGTCTGTGTGACTGATGTACCCTCAGATACTACAGTGATCAGCGCTTGACACATGTATGTAGAAATTTACATGGTGACCCCTGCCCTTCCCCATCTTTTACTCCTGGGGGCATTCTGCACCAAAAAATTACAAATTCTGTGCATACTGACCATACTGGGATTGTTGGGTGATTTATCGGCAGCAATTTGCCAATTTTCCAGCTCCACTGCACCAGGAAACTAGGGTTACACAGTCTCCTCCACCAAACCCCCAATACGAGGGGACCTTTGAGGAACAGGAGGCTAGGGTGGACAAAGAGGTTCATCTTCTTTTGTGGGTGAGGCTCCACCACCATTTATGGCCAATGATTTTCGTCAATTCCGGGACCTGGTGAAGAGGGTGGCTGACACCATCCAGATACTGTACTTCTTGCGGAAGTTAAAGACTCTCATCACAAACTCCTGGACACTTTGCATTCCGTGACACCCACCGGGGTTGTACTGCCCATAATGAACCACTCCTGGATCCAGCAACGACTGTGTGGCAAACTCCTCCCATCATGCTGCCAACTTGTAAACAGGTGGATAAGAAATATTATGTTGCCCCAGGGACTCAGAATTTTTGTTTTCCCATCCCCCTTCTAATTCTCTGGTGGTGGATGCTGTAAACAAGTGGGGTAGACAGAATTACTCCAGGTCTGCTCTTTAGGAAAAGGGCCAGAAAAGGTTAGACCTTTTTGGATGGAAGCCTACTCATCTGCGACTCTCCAATTTCAGATCACAAATTATCAGGAGATTATGGCCAAGTATGACTACATTAATTACAACGCATTCGCATCCTTTGTTGATCATCTTCCACAGAAGCACAGAGAACACTTCCTTCTGGGCCATCATTAGAGAGGGTCAATTATTGGCCAGAACCTCTCTCCAAGCCTCCTTGGATGCTACAGACACTGCTGCTAGATCCACCTCCACAGCAGTTGTCATGTGCAGGATGTTGTGGCTCCAGTTGTTGGGACAAGGGAGCACTAATTCTAAGAGTGATGAACAACATCAGGCAGGATGAGGCCAGGGTTGTCCTTGTAGTACTAACTTGGCCGAGGCAAGGTTGGTGTTCTTACCTGCTTCACCTGTGTGTCCAACCAATGCTCAAGCTTTTGACAGTCCCACATCTCCTCTTCCAGGAAATGGGTTTTGTGTTTCAATCCAACCAAGGGGTGAAGTAGGGCTCCAAGCATAGCTCCCAGATGGTTCATGAGATTAGAATCCACCTGCTCAACAGGAGTACAAGTATTATAAACAGTAGAAAGGAGTCAACTCGAATTACTTAAATTCAGAAATGGAAGAGGTTCAACCACTGGTGTCACTGTCACCATCTTGTGCCTGAATCTCCTCCGCTCTTAGCCATTGTGGACTATCTGCTGGACTTAAAAAATTGGATATATCAGTTAGCTCTGTTAAAGGTTCATCACCCTGCGATATCCGCTTTTCATTCCCCCCTAGATGGGTATTCCATTTTTGTGCACCCTATGTCCTTGAGATCTATTAAGGGTCTGGGTAATCTTTATCCCCAGGTTAAAGATGCTACTATGATTTGGGATCTCAACCTGGTACATAGATATCTTATGGGACCTCTGTTCGAATCTATGGTGACCTGCTCCTTGCGTCACTTATCTATAAAGACTGCCTTTCTAGTAGCTATCATGTCAGCCCACAGGGTTGGAGAAATTGGAGCCTTGATGGCAGAACCCCCATTTACGATATTTTTCAAGGACAAGGTCTTACTATCACCACGCCCAAAGTTCTTAGCTAAGGTGCTGTCAGATTTCCACCTGAACCAGTCTATTCATCTACCGGTATTTTTTCCTAAGCCACTTAAATCTGAGGTGGGAGACTTCGTTAAATGTACAGCAGGCATTGGCCCTTTATCTGGATAGGACCAAGCAATTTCGGAAGTCATTTTGACTCTTTCTCTACACTGGAGAAGGATCAAAGGGGTGGTCCACGATCTCTTCATAGAGACTGTTGAGGTGGATCTGTGGGTGTATTACAGCTGGTGCTTTGCCTCCCCAAAGAGGTATACTGCACTCTACCAGATCACAAGCAAATTCCACAGCACTACTCAAAAACATGCAAGTGTCTGAGATATGCAGAGCTGCTACGTGGGCCTCAATGCATACCTTTTCTAACACTATGCCTTGGTCCATGCGCTCAGATCTGATGTGGCACTTGGTTCTGTTCTACTGTCTTCAGTCTTGTACTTGATTCTGAAGCTCCCTCCTCCCTGTGAGGATACTGCTCAAGAGTCACCTGAAGTGGAGCACCCGTAGGGCACTACTCAAAGAAGAAGAAAAGGTTACTTACTTTGTGCAGTAGCTGTTCATCGAGATGTGTTTGCCTGTGGGTGCTGCACTATATTCCCTCCTTCCCCTCTGCTTCAGACTGTTCTTGTTGGATGATTGGATAGAGAAGAAACTGAGGACAGTTTGCCTGTGCAGCCCTATATACCCTCAGCGTGTGGCATGAGGTTGTCTAGCGGGCATGCACGGGTCCAACAGACATTGCTTATGGAAAATCTCCGATCAAGGGCTTGAGAGGCATATGTGCACCTGAAGTGGAGCACCCATAGGGGGAGACACCTTGAAGAACCAAACTGCTGCCCAAGGGGAGTAACCTTTTCCTCTTTGGAAGCTTGGAGTTATTTTCCCCCTCATTGATGCAGAATGAACAGAGGTCAGAATGTTCCCATACAGAACAGCAAAGCTGTGGAACGCGTTCCTACTTCATGTTAAAGAAATAACCATGGCGCTGAAAACTGTTAGATCAATGTATATGAATTTTGCTAGTTGAATTTCTCCCAATATTCTTTCTTCCTCCTGGGTCTCCTAGGAATGGAATGATGGTACATCTGACAGTTACTGCCATGACTGGGATGTTGGGGGGTCAGGCCTAGTAGTTGAAGCAGGAGTCAGGCCTAGTGGTCAGAGCAGGAGTTGGGAACCAAGAGTTGAGCCAGGGATCAGAGTCAGGAGGAAGCAGGTCTGGAGCAGAGTGGAACAGGACAGGAGCAAGTCAGGGAACAAGGCAGGCACAGGAGCACTCTCAGCTGCGCGCATAAGAATCGAGCCACCAGGGACCTGCTGCTGAGCTTAAAACAGGCCTGGTCTGCCGGCTCCCTTCAGCCAATCAGGTGGGCAGGTCAATCAGGTGGTCCTGCCGCAACCCGTCTGAGCTCATTTATCTGCCTGGAGGCTGGGCTGGCTAGTCCTCAGGCTCAGCTGAAGGAGCTCACTCCTTACAGTTACCATCGCTCATAATATAATCTATAAAGAAATCAGTGTATTGATTGTAGGGATTCCATAGTGATGGTTGTGGCACTTTCTCTTCTTTGCCTAACACTGACCTTTCTACCCGTCTGATTTTCTAAAATAAAAGAAACAATTAGTAACTAAGCAGGGTATTTAGCCTGAAATTTCTCATGAGAGGGAGAAAAGGTTGGGGATGTTTGAAGTGAATCTGATAAGCTGTATTTTTATTATTTTTTTTTTTGGAGATATACACATTAAAAATAAGTGGTACTCTCTCTCACCAACATTTCACTTATTGTTCTCATCAATTTTTCTCCCTCCACAACTCAATTTTTTAAAATGTGAGTTGAGATTGGTGAAGTTATTTAAAAGGAAAATTCTTAGTGTTGGAAGGGCCTTGCTGTGACGCACGTTGTAAACATCAATTAAAGCAGCACCGTTGTTAATTAGGGTTTGGGCTTCTGGGAAATAGCCAGTGTCTAACTGATATAAACTCCCTTGGCTTCTCCAAACAGTTTCTAGAAACTGTGCCAGTGCCTCCAGTGCCAGTTCACAACCTGCTATAAGCCGAACAGTTTAGTTGGGCTTTATGGACATGGAGGCTTTCCTAGATTCTGAATAGGTAACCTCAACTTTGGGGCAGCCTAGTAGTGGCTACCAAAACTGTGCGTCATCCATGGTCCTGCAGATGGTGGTATTTTTGTTTTTAATCACTGCTTACAAGTGCTCCTTAATCTAGACTGTCGTTTAAAAAAAATCTCTTTAGTATTCTGGTTGTGAAGACAACCTCCAGAATGTGAACTGAATATACTGCAATGCAGTGAAGTTTGCCGGAGTCTGCAGACAGCTTGAACCAATAGCTTTAGGAGTTGTGCACGGCTCCATTAATCTCAGAAGGCTGTTATATCTGAAACCTAATAATGGCATCTGGATGCTTCGCAGGGTACCCAGGATTGTGAGGTACCTTGCTGCTCCCTGTCGTTAGCATGAGAGAACCTTGTCTGTGCCTGCCAGGGGTCAGCTCCCTGATAACCCTGGCCAAAGACAGCACAAGTACTCCCCTCTCAGCTTCCCTGCTCCCCCAGACTATGCTGTGTCTCTGCAGGCAAGCGATAGACACACACTAACCTGTGAGCCCTCCGGGCATCCCTCTGGAATGCCCAGCCCCTGATCCACTGAACACTCACAGATTCACTACTTCCAGAGGAATAGTAGACACCAGCTTACCAGTATTATCTCAGGATCATTTCTCTACTTAACACAGCTCGAGGCGAAGCTGGAGTACCTCTCCAGGGTGCAAGCCTGGGCAGATGATATGGAGGCTCTGAGTTGCCCGTGCATCAGGACCCCCGTCTCGGCATCACTGGTAAAATCCAGAGGACAGGAAGAGCCAATACATCTGGTACTCGATCTGCTGCAGGAGTTGCCGGCAAGATACTAAGATGGTAGTACCTGACCGTCTTTGGCGCTTCAGTCCAGATTTTCTGTCTGAGTTACTCTCATAGCCTTACATTCTCCTGAATTCACCCCCAAGGCAAGGGGGCTTTTCTATCAGGGGCTGCTCCGTTAGCCTTATGTCCTCCCGGGTTACCCACAAGGCAGTGGGCTTGATGAGCCGCCGGTAGTACCGTCTACTCTCATTACGGTAGCAAGCATAGCCTGACCTCACATCTAACTCTACTTAACACATGGCACTTAAATTTATTCATGTTTTCACTATAAATATATCTGTTATCACAGAACAGAGATTCAAATGATAGTAAGTGAGACTATTGGAAACAAATAGTTACATATAATCCCAAATCATAACATCCTCGCTACAACCTAAACTTAACTCACAGGACATTAGTGTGTCTCCTACAGGATCGCTTACCCCGAGTCCTTTTCCCAGCATTTTCAACCAGAATGGCTGAGACCTTCCTTTCATAAAATCAAGCCCGCTGGCAACTTGGCTTCAGATTAAAGGATGACACCTAGTCCCCTTTCCACTTCTTTTTTTAGTTACACAATATGGACCTTTGGCCCAGGAGGTTCTATCTTCAGAGATTGATCTTGGAGTTCCTTTGTCTTTGTAAATCTTCAGGCCAGCACCTGACCCAGGCAACAAACACAGCCTGTCACCAAGTATGCCCATTGTTTTTATGCTGATTGGGTTGGCCCGGAGGCATACAATACACAATGGCCTGCCAGAAATATAAATATTTACTACCTGTGTTCCTGCCTAGAATCTGTTTATCACCTTCTGGCAACCTGTCTTAACTTAGCTATTTTAAGAACATAATTTTCAGGATACATACAGAACTCCTTACACGTTATCTGTGCATACATCTCACAACCATGATGATGACCAGTGTGACACATACTTTCAGGTAGAGAACTTACGTGACCCCTCTTGGTGAATGTAGGGGATCCTTGTAACCCTATGTACCCCTGTGCCCTCTGCCAGTGGGCACCAGGAGGTCCTTGGGGCACAGACATGAGCTAGTAACCCCTCACAAAAATGCAGAAAGGTTTTGTTCTCTTTATTTTTAAAGCGACTGTTCCATTTTAGAAGCAATGTTTAGCTACTGTGCTTAGCAATCATCGCTGGATGTAGCAAACCCAAATCACTTCCGATCTAAAAATCCCCGAAAGGCCTAACTCTCTCCTTCTCAGCCGTCAATACTGCCAGCGTCCCCTAACAACGTCTACAGTGCAGTGACTCATCACTAGAAAAATCTGCAGCACGCTGAAAACATATCATTTGGAGACAGTGTAAAATGAATTGAATTCAGAGTCAAAACAAATAGATCATACGAGGAAGAGTGGTTGGAAGGGAGCTGGGGGGACAGTGAAGGGAATGGGCGTGATTGATTGCATGGGAAATATAACCTTGGTTTAATGGGCCACTGAAATCAATGGCAAGATTCCAGTAGACTCCAAGTGGCATTGGGTCAGTGTCTGTGCATGTACGGGAAGGCTTTGTGACAGCCATTAACTTTTAAAAATGTATTGTCAAAGATTTAGTCACCCACGCTTTTATCACCGGGATAATGATGATAATTTTAAGTACGTTCTAATGACGACAAATGTCTTGGAGATTTCTACAAAATGAACCATAGCCAGTTAAAAGAACATCATTTGGCAAAATAATCAGTCATGGAAGGTGCAGATTGAAAAGATCGATTGAGTCATCCACGTCTAATTCAATGGAGGACCACTCCCTAAAAAAAGACTGGACAAAAGACTCTCTCTAGTTTTATATATCCCAGGAAATGCGGCTCCTGTCAGTTTCCTTTGGATACTATTCTGCAGCCTTATATGTATAATTTTGGAGAGGTTTTCTTGATGGTCCCCCTCTATTTTCCCTTTCTTAATGTAGTTATGCCTATCTATATTGCCCTGTGGCACACTATATAATTCTTCTCTGTTTTGGGGTGGAACCCTGGCCCTCTTGAAGTCAGTGATATCAGTGAGGCCCAGATTTCACCCCTAGTGTTGTAAAAATTCCCCCCCGCCCCCGTAGTTGTCACTGACCCAAGCAGTACAGTTGGTTCAATCTTTCCTCCTAAACCCATTAGCCTTCTGGTAATTTTTGTTCCTCTTCTCTGAACTCCCCCTGAATTTGCCAATATTTTTCTGGTAATGTGGGGAAAGATTTTTCAAAGGCACACAAAGAGCAGATGTGCCAGAGGCATGCAGAGAAGGGCCCATTGCCTTCCTGCAATCCTTATGAAGATGAAAAAATGACACACATTCCTGTTTTGAGATTTTTAAACCTCTCTTCACACTCTACTTCAAAAAAATCAGAAACTGTCTTAGGTTCTGGTTCTGCAAGGTATGTAAGCACATGCCTAACTTTAAGCCTCTGATTTAATTCAATGGGACTGCTGACAATGCAGAAAGTTAGACATGCTTAACTGCCTGGCTGAATCAGGGCCTGAGAGTAAAAAATGGTTATATTTCATTTAAACATCAAAAGAACATTGTAATTATTCTCAGCTTCCCCTTCCTCTGCCAACAATTGATGTCAAAATGTTCCCTGTAAACTTTCTCATAGAAATGAATACAGCCTATGGACTTGTTCCCCCCTGGGAACAAACATTTGTGTAGTGAATGGCTAGAGCATAGTATTGGGAGTGGGGAGTTCTGCTTCTGTCTGCCGCTGATCGACTGTGTGACCTTTGGGCAAGTCAATTAAAAAAACAAAAAAAAAAGACTTTCTGTGCCTCAGTTTCCCCATCTTTAAGGTGGATATGATATGATACTTAACTCAAGGGGGTGTTAAGGGAATCAAGGTTTGTAAATGCTTTGAGAACCTTGGCTGAAATTTGCTATATAAGCACAGAGTATTTTTACATAGATCATTCTGGTGCTAATAGTGTAATGTATGAGCACCACGAGAAGTGCTAGCGTTCAAGTGGTCTGTATTTAAGTTTTTGTCATAATGGCTTTCATCTAGCTGCTGTAAGATTATCTGGAGCTCTTTGCTGTCTGCTACAAAATGCATGCCTTGCTGTGTAATCTTGGATTTCTGGTGGTGGCTTAGTGGCTGTATCTTTAAGCTGGTGGAAGGGTTCTTGCCTTTCCTTCTCTCTAGGCTGGATAGTTTTGATAACACATAGACGTTGATGGACAAGTGATTTATGGTAATCTCTTATAATGCTTATTCTATAGCTCACAGAATTGTAAGTGTGGCATGCTGGCAAAACTGAACAACTGATCATCAGATACAGGTCATGGTATAAGCATGGCTTCTCAGAATGCTCAGAGTTTCCTCCAGCCACTCTCCTCCTGGATGTCCCGGATGTACGAAGCTGTCCAACAAGCGGGAGACTCCTTATCTTCTTCATTGGTCAACTTGAGCAGAGTGGACCACAAGTTGGAGGAAGATGGAAACCAGGACTTAGAAGACAGTGACGGCAGTTATAAGGACTATTCTGAAGATTCAGAAGATGAAGGAAGCTTTAGCCAGAACATGAAAGATGCTGAGCATGTGCATCCTGAAGACACTCTCTTTCCATCAACAAGTCATGATCTTGATTCCCAGGCACCTGCCCGTGGCTCCAACATGAGTCTGCAATGGCAGAAAAGAGTGAGAAGCGGCACCAGCTCCTCAGAGCAACGTCCAGATGACACCAGCTCTCTGTCATCCCAGGGATTTTACCAAGAATATGACGACCACCAGCTGCTAGGTATGCTTCCTGCCATACCCGAGGAGGAAGGCTACCTCAACAGGCAGATAAGGGATCTTCAGCGTGACCTTGATGTGGCTGGCTCATTAGAAAATATTAATGGAAAGGCATGTGTGGAAGGTAAGATGGTGGTAACCACCCGACAGCATTATGCAAGAGGGCCCATTTCTCTCCTTTGACTTTGATTGATTTAGTTATTAATCTGCTCATTTTATTTTACATCATCTCTTGTAGATTTCTCACAGCTTCAAAATCCCCAAACCAACCATGCTAATGGCCCTGATTCTCCTCTGTCTTTCAGAATTAATTGCATTAAAGTGAGTGGAGTTCAACGGGTGTAAAGACACGGTAGGTTAGAGGAAAATCAGGCTCTGTTACCGTATTAAGAAATGCAGTTCATTTCCTACATTTATTCAATTCAGGCTCATGAGCTTGACATGTTAGTGTGCTGTGGATTTCAGCCAAAATGCTTCAGGTATCAGAACCCTTCAAAGGGAGCTTTTCGCCTTAAGCCTTTGAGAAGCATCTGCTTGTACATCATTGCTTAAAAAAAAAATCAAACCTTGCCAGGAATCTCAAGATATTTCTGTGTGGTTTGCTTTGAAATGCTGTACGGAAAGCTAGATGTGTTTCGAGAGTTACAGCTGAAGTACTCCCAGATCACTTTTTCTCCTCACAACTTTTCAAATAAGATCTAAGAGGACTATAGGTGCTGATTTCTACTGGTGCCGGTGAGTGCTCGACCCACCGGCAGCCAAGCTCCCCGCCCCACTTCATCTCCTCCTCTGCCCCCCTCCCTCTGCCCTGGCCCTGCCCCGACTCCACCCCTGCCCCCTCCCACCCGCATTCCAACCCCTTCCCCAAAGTCTCCACCCCCTCCATGCCCCATTCTGACTCCTTCCCCAAATCCCCGCCTCGGCCCCGCCTCTTCCCCACCTCCTCCCCTGAGCGTGCCACATTCCCGCTCCTCCCCCCTGCCTCCCAGAGCTTGCTAGAGCTGTTTGGCGGTGACAAGCGCTGGGAGGTAGGCTGAGGAGCGGGGACGTGCCACGCTCAGGGGAGGAGGCAGCGGAGGAGATGAAGTGGGGCTGGGAGCTTGGCTGCCGGTGGGTGCAGAGCACCCACTAATTTTTCCCCATGGGTGCTCCAGCCCCGGAGTACCCACGGAGTCAGTGCCTATGAAGAGGACACTAAAAAGGAAATTACAGGAAATGGATCAGAATTTGATTTTTTTTTTAATTAAGTTAAATGAATAGATTCGGGGGTCTGAATCTCAGCTACCCAAAGGATGTATACCCCTAATAATGGCTTCAAGACTGGGCTTGATAAGTTTATGAAGGGGATGGTATGATGAGACTGCCTTCAATGGCATGTAGCTGATCTGCGACTGCTAGCAGCAAATATCTCCAACAGCTGGTGATTGGACACTAGATGGGGCGGGCTCTTAGTTACTACAGAGAATTCTGTCCCAGGTAGCTGGCTGGTGGGTCTTGTCCACATGCTCAGGGTCTCACTGATCGCCATATTTGGGGTCGGGAAGGAATTTCTCCCCAGGTCAGATTGGCAGAGACCCTGCATTTTTTTTGTCTTCCTCTGCACCATGGGGCACAGGTCACTTGCAGGTTTAAACTAGTGTAAATGGTGGATTCTCTGTAACTTGAAGTCTTTAAACCATGATTTAAGGACTTCAGTAACTCAGCCAGAGGTTAGGGGTCTATTACTGGAGTGGGTGGGTGAGGTTCTGTGGCCTGTGATGTGCAGGAGGTTAGACTAGATGATTATGATGGTACCTTCTGGCCTTTGAGTCTATAAGTTAAATGTATAGTTTCAAGGATCTGTATGTCAGCTACCCAAAAGATGCAGACTAGTTTTCCCCCTAATAATGGAGAGAGAGGGCTGCAATAATCTTAAAACTTTGGCTGATGAGCAACTTTAAGCACAACACCCTTTGAGGTGAGGGGTGGTGGTCTGGAATTTCTGTGCTTCTGCACAATGTTGCATGTGACCTCATTGTGTGTATGTTCATGTGGAATTTCTTCTATCAATCCACTTTCCATGTGTGATCAGGGAGAGCTGGCAGAGGTGTAAAGCCTATGTGGACATTGCACGAAAACTAGCATCCCGACTACATTGTATATAGGTAATGATGTATTAAAGCCATTTTTTCAGGGAATTGATATTTTCTCTTGGCCTAGGGTAAACTTTTCAAAAGTGATTTAGGAGCATAGGGGCTTGTCTACACAGGAAAGTTAATTTGGATTTAAAGCAGAATAGCTATTCCTGAATAACTCCATGTGTTGGATGCTCTTATTCTGGAACAAGAATGCCTTGTTTCAAATTGGCTTAATCCACTTCCAAGGAGTGTTAAGGGCATGTCCACACAGGGAGTTATTCTGGAATAGCTATTGGATCAAGCTGATTCAGAGTAAGGCACTCTTATTTTGGAGTAGGAGCATCCACTGAGGTAGTTCATTAGGAATAGTTAATCTGGCATAACTCCCTGTGTAAACAAGTCCTAAAACTTCCAAGTGCTTAACTCTTTTGAAAATGGCATTTAGACACTTCTGAAAATTTGAACCTGCTGTTGCAAAAGTTCTCTCCTGAGAGCGGCTAAACACCTTCGACTCCCACTGTTGCCAGTGCGAGCTGTGGGTGCTCAGCACCTCCAGTATGGTGCTTGATACTGCACAGGATCTAGCCCTTTGTTTTGATACTTGGTGGGGAGATCAGACATGGATGGTGTAAATCTTGGCAGTGGCCCTTCAAGAAAAATGTAAATCTGTCCTTTACTTTCTTCCCCCTGCACCATCATGCCCATTAAATAAGTAAATGATTAGAAAGGAAGGAATAACCAGCCAATACTACTCTTTCCCACCATCACCCCCTTCCCCCAAACTGCCCTGCCTGATGCCTTTGATATCGTATTTTAGAGCTGGATCAATGTGAATTCTCAAGTTAGAAATCCATGCCTCAGTAGTGGTGTCTGCTAGAAGGTGAAATTCACAAATGCTGCATGAAGCCAGAGTAATCAGGCATTTATGTGGCTGTGCAATGGGATGAAATCCAGCCCCCCTTCCCCTTCCCCAAACTGAGGGCAGGATTTGACATTAAAGAACTGGAATAGTGGCCATGTTCTCTCAGCGCCTGTTCTATGGGAGTTCCTGGCCACCGGATCCATGTTAGTTCTTATGGCCTGATTCCTACCACCCTCTCGCCACATTAGTCTATATGGAGCCATCATGGAGCCCTGCTCTGCAGAGCTCCCCACCCCGCCCAGCTGCTTTGCCCGAAGCCCCTTCCTTTTCACCTGTAAGCCCCAGCTTTCCACACTCCTAGTGCTTTTTCCTCCACTATGCACTGCACTACAGACTATATTGTGCCCTCATGACTTGATGGCAGTGAAGTTGCAGGCATGGATCAAGGGCACGATATAGCATGAAGCCCTGACTTCTTTCATCTCAGAGCCATCTAAAACATATACATTGCAGCAGCTTGCTGTAAAGTGTGAAAGCACCGAACCGTGATTGAAAGTGTCTTGCTTGAGATTTTTTTTTTTTAATTTCCCCTGTCTTGGATGTGATTGAGCATGTTCTGCTACCCAAAGAGTGGCATACCCCTTCCTAAACATACGTGCCCCTCCTTCATCTTTCCCGTCGCTCTTTGGATCCATTGATTGACACTGAGCATGTGAAATGATCTGATGATAATTGAGGTGTGAGAAGATGGGATATCCTGACAACTTTAAATTTCAGATCTGGATTGAAATGATCAAGGGAAATGTAAGAGGTATCCTTGTTTCTGTTAGCTTTCTTCCTAACCCTAAATGACAACATAAGTGAGCATATGGCCTGGCTGGCATTCAGTAAAGGAGAGTCATTCACTAGCATAAATATTAAACTTTTGAAAAATTTTCATCTTGCATTTGGCATTATTTGCCTTGGTCCTGTAAAATACATGTTTCCTGTTTATCCTTGGATTCTTTTCAGAACATTGCTTCTTGATTTTATTTTACTTTAATGTACCATATTCCCCTCTACAACAGAAGATTTTTAAGCTAAATTGGCACAAAACAAGAGCGATGCTTGAATGCTTTTTGTTGCCATGGAAATATTTCTGGGCACTTACTGAAGACCTGGTTGCCAATAGTAATGTAACAGAGAAAATAGATACACTTCATTTAGCAGCCACAGATGATTAATAGACCCATTACAGGGTCATCACAATATAGGCGTTGCTGGTTTTAAAAAAACAGCAGCAAAAGAAAAGCCTTTTGGTGGAAAAACATCACCTTTGCTAGACGAAGTAAAGATGACATTATTGCAGTTAAAAAATTGGGCAGAAAAGACCGATTTTATCAAATAAGTTTTTTAACAGATGGTTTTCAGCCACACTTTTTTTTTTTGCTTTCAAGAAACATGCTCTCTATTTTCTAAATTAGCCCTTCTGCTGGCCTCAGTGCATTCCAAGCGTAGATTATTGAAAGGCATCTCTAGGCTAAGGGGTCTAAGTGTTTGAGCATTGAAATCTTTGAGTTCTCAAATCACACTGCTGATAGATGTGGCACATGCTGATTTGCTGTGGCGTAGGTTCGGCTGCCACTGAATCCCTGCGTTGAGCTCCCAGTCTATAACTAAGAGATGCAAATGCTGTTGTGCCACAAATGCATTGAGAAGTTCTAGCACAGTTTCACTTTGGTCACTTTTGGTCCATTGTCAGAAAACTAGATACATATGAGATCTGTATAAGGTGCACTGGAGACTGGATACCCCATCAGTATTTAACTGAAGCTCAGTTGCCTTATTCCATATTCCTCTGTCACACCAGTTTAGCACCAATGCGGAGGAAACATTCTTCTTCTTCGGCTATCCCTTGATGCGAGGATGATGTCTGCCAAGGGGGTTCATTGATGACTTTTTAAGTGGCTGAGGAGCCCAATTCTTGCTCTGCAAATTTTCCCACAGAAGTGACAGTTGTGATCTTGGAGGAGACATAGTTGTTGGCTGGAATGCTGTGCCCTTTCTTTCCTCCTTTGTTCCTTCTCTGTCTCATGAGCACATCTGTTCTCCTCAAAGTGAGCTGTGGCTTGGTGTATGATGTGGCGCCACTGTGTTCTGTTCCGCGCCAAGTCCTCCCAGGCTGTTGGGTTGATACCTCCCTTTTTAAGCTGTACTTTCAGTATGTCTTTGAAACGCTTCTGCTGCCCTCCACAAGCCCTTCTTCCCTGACTTAACTGAGAGAAGAGTACTTGCTTCGGGAGGCGAGTGTCAGGCATATGTACACAGTGGCCAGCCCAGCGGAGTTGGTGTTTCATGACCTGTGCTTCCATACTGCTGATGTTGGCTGCAGAGAGAACGCTGATCTTAGTGCATTGATCTTCCCAGCTGATCCTGAGAATCCTCCTGAGGCAGCACTGCTGGAACCACTCCAGCCGCTTGAGATGTCGTCTGTAGGTTACCCAGGTCTCACACCCATAGAGAAGGGTGGGGATGACAACTGCCTTGTAAACCAAGATCTTGGTACCTGTTTGTAGGTCCCTATCATTGAAGACTCTAGTGGAAATAGCATAAGAACCAAGTCAGTCCTTATAAATCCCTCGCAGAAAACAAGTGATGGGATGGTTTACTAGTGACTAAAAAGAGGGGGCCTGTTGGCTTAGGGAATTGGCAATGGGAATATGGGCCAGTGTCACAGGCTTGAATCTAGTTCAAATAAGTAATATACCAAAATGCTATGATGGCTGTTAGGCACCTGTGTGAAATGAATATGGTGGTCAGAGCCTACTTTCCAATCTAATGTCCCACACAAACAGAAAACCACACTCTACTGAAACTGCTAACTAGTATTCACAATGAGAGGCTGAATTTGGAATAGACATGGGGACTGAAATACCACTTGAGTTGAATCCTCTAGATCAGAACCGAAGCGCATTGGGGAAGCGTGTACTTCTAGTGCCAGTTCTGCGAATGAAGAGTCTCCAGGGCTGTCAGTCTGACACTGTGTTCACAATGTTACAATATAAGTGAGCGAGCACTAAATTAGGAAATTCTCAGGAGGCAACCGTAACATTGCAAAATCAAGATTTTAATTTTTTTCTGTAATAAGGCAAGATCCATGCCAGCTAAAGACTACATTCAGATCACACTGAAATGAGTTTATTAGACCTTAGTAAACTAGGAAATGTGAAGGTTTATCATTACCCAAGGAATCTGGTTTGGCATTAGGAATCAGGAAGCAAGAGACTGCCAGGAAGAAGAGCCAGATTATTCTTGGTAGTTGGCATTGTTTAGACTTGGTTTTTATCCAAGGACCTGGAGCTGAGCCAGGTCATTCATCTGTAGGCAGGCTGTGGGCTGGGCCCTCTGTATGATCTGTGAATAACATTTAGAATTTAGAAATTGAAGATTACTTTTCCGTGTGTGATCACACATGCACAAAAAGGCTTGTCCTCACTAGGAAAATACACTGAGGTTAGCGACCTCAATGTGCGTCATCCTAGACGTGTTTACACCTCGAGAAGTCTTGAGTCAACCACAAGTTATTAGGCTCAGTATGGGAGTAACTGGATGGAATTCTATGGTCTGTGTTTTGATAGTATGATAGTCATATGATGATGTATGACTATATGAACCTCACCCAGCTATGTTGAGGTAGAAGGAGTAGATTTGTATCTACACTAGGGAAAACGTTGAGGTGTACATCGAGAAGTGACATCATGATAGCTAGCTTTCATGTATTTTCTTAGGGTAGGCAGATACTAAAAGGCTCAGAGAAATTAAAGTATCATAGATTTTAAGGCCAGATGGGACCATTATGATTATCTAGTAATAGCTAGTTAGTNTGATAACAAAGGCCATAGAATTTCAACTAATAATTATTGTTATGGAGGGAATTATTCTTCCCTTCTGAGTGAGCCCAATTTATTCATATTTGTAGAGGCAAGAGGCCCCAAACAGGGACGGGGTTCCCGTTGTGCACTTTACACATATAATGAGAAGAAGATCCCTGCCCTAGGTGCTTGCAGTCTACATCAAACTTGTTTTGAACTAAAGAATAGCTTTTAGAAAGACAGCCAGTCTCAATGTAAAGATTCCAAGGGAGGTAGGAGCTTCATTGGTAAGAACTTAGTAAGAATGGTTGGAATGTGTACTCTGGAGCCTTTATAAGTCAGGAATGCCTTGTATTCAAAAAAGAAAGTGCTAAAAGGCCACACTGAATCAATAGGAACACTAGGAGTGAGTGAAGAAAATTAAAGGCAATGTACAGAAAATTTTTGCTACCAGAGTGGAGGAGAGCACAAGTAGAAGCTGAGATATATATCTGGTATCTCAGGAAGGTTTTGTGGGAGTCTGAAGATTTCTGAAATGATGCAATAGAAATGAGCTGTGTCCACTGATTTTTTGAGCTAGGTGTTGAGTTTTTAAACGTATAGCATCCACTCAATAGGCCTGTGGGGAATGTCAGTCGTGAGCCCATTTTACAGATGGGAAGACTGAGACACAGAGAGGCTGAAGGCACAGTTTTCAAAGGTGACAAGTAATTTTGGGCACCTCCATTTTTGGGTGCGCACCTTGCAATTCTATGCTCCCCTATGATTCTATGCTTCAGTGCCTTAGGCTTGATTTTCAGTGGTGCTAGCAGAATCAGTGAGCATTGGGGGATGCACCTCACCTTTCGTAAACCAGGCCCAAAGTGACTCAGATTGGACACCAGAAGTGGAGGTGGCACTTCAGACCCTGTTGATGTCAGAGTTCCCTGAAGGCATAGTTCAGAAAACTGGTATTTGTGTGTTGCAGAATGAGAAGAAGAAAGAGGTAGAAATGGAAAAGCTGCCTATTCAGAACACCTGTCAGCAGGGAACTGGGTAGCTGTTGGTCATTGCTGTCTAGCAGTAGCAGTGTTTCATTATTTTGCTGTGGGTCTCTTGCTTGGGATTTAAAGTGCATACTAAGGACCTTAACTTGTGAAATATGGGAAAAAAGCTACAGATGGCCAATAGCACTCTGCAGCCAGTCACACAAGAACAGTTATCATAGGCTGATGGAATAAATCCCTTTGAGATGAAATGTTTTGAATTAATCAGTAACAAGACTTACTATTTGTATTATGATGGCACCTCGAGGGCCAACCAAAATGGGAGCCCATTGAGCTAGGCCCTTGAGTCTGTCCTTTCAAAGGCCAGGGGTCCTGGGGCCAGCCAGCCCTGTTTGATTATCAGACCCATCTGGGAAGAGTTCAGGTGTTCCCTATAAAAGGGATGAGACGGCTTAGTTGAAGGTAGGGATGTAAATATCATTTAAAAAGTTAACCGTTTAAACGATTACAATTCTATCATTTAAACGGTTAACTGATTAAAGGGAGAGGAGCTGGGGTTGCTCTGGCCGGCGAGGTGGGGGCTGGGGCTGGCTGGCCGGCCATGGGGCTGGGGTCCGCTGGCCAGCCGGCGGGGCACAGCCTGGGCTGCGGTCCAGTGCTGCTCGGCCAGGGGCCAGCTGGCGTGCATGGGGCTGGCGTGGTGTGGGCAGAGTTGGGGGCCAGCACAGGCTGGGATCCGGCCAGCACGGCACAGCCGGGGGTTAACAGTTAATGTTGGTTAACCGGTAAGCCTAATGCTTACCGGTTAACCCGTTAACCTTTTCATCCCTAGTTGAAGGGGATTGTGGGAAGGAGTTTGGTTACTGTGAGTAGCCCTGGAGCAGAGAGGGGTGCAGACTGAAAGGCTTTGAGTCCTGACAGCTTGCTTTGGTTGTGAATTTTTTTGCCACTTTGTGGGGTCTTGTTTGAATTAATAAAACTGTGCCTTGCAGGAAGGGCTTGAAAGACCTGGGGTGTGGTGTCAGCCCTTCCTGGATTGGGGCACAGGCCAGCACACTTCCATGTGGTGGAGAATGTGGGTAGGTAACCGGTCTGTGGAACTGAGGGGAAACTGAGGCAGAAACTAGCCCAAAGCCAGGCCAGGTAGGTGGCTCTGCAACACACTGTACAAACACATAGTGAGAGTTCCTTCTCCAAAGAGTTTACAAAGGGGTGTGTATTGTAGGGTGTGTATTGCAGAGGCATATGAAGTTGAAGTGACCTTGCCCAAGGTCACACCAGGTCAGTGACAGAGCCAAGGATAGAATCCAAATATCCTGAGTCCCAGTTCATGGCCCTTTATAGTAGACGCACTGCCTCCTATCTACCTAAGAGGCATGAGAACAGAAGGTAACCAAGGTATACTTTGCAAGACGTCTGTCTTCTATGTTCACCGGTGAGTAGGTTGTATAAAGTTACACAAGCTAATCTATTGATAATCAATTCTAATTATTTATTAGCTAAGAGGAATTTATTTAAAAGGAAAACATGGGCGTTATGATTCACAACAGTTACAGAGCAAATTGTGTGTGTATGTGTGTGTGTATTTGTGCATGTGTTTTCTGAGCCATTTTGCCAAGCAGCATCCTCTTCCCACTCCCCATATGGCAGCTGTGCCTCTCTCTTCCTTTGGGAAATTGTTTAGGACTTGAGACTTCATTTACCAATGAACAGCATCTTGGCAGCATCTGAGAAATGTTGCATCTCTCATTGAAAACCTGCCTCTTCACCTCTCATCTCCTTCTACTACTGCTCTATACAAGGTGGGAATGTTATGTGTGAAGTAACAAGCAGACTTGTACAATACTAACAATGTTGTCTGCAGAACTAGAACGTTGTATTTTTCTGCAACGACTGAAACGGTTTTTTCCGTTTGTAGTTTCAATACTTATTAATTTGGCCCCGTTTGTAGAAGGTCACTCCCATCAATTGTTGATTGCAAGCAAATGTTACAAAACAGAACATTCTCTGGGACTACTGGAAACTTGGGCCTTGATCCTCAGTGGCATTCTGGCCGTTTTGCACCATTCCAGTGGCATAAGCAGCTCTAAAGCCAGGCTATCCAGTCTCTGGAGGATCATCCCAGTGCATGGAGATCTGATATAACAGCCCCTACATCTCTCTAGTATGGGGGTATGATTAATGCTATCTTGTGCCCCATCAATTCCTGGCTGTTATAATTGACCATTGGCAGCTGGCATAATTTAGAATTGCCTTTAGATGTTGTTAGGGTGGTATGGGACTCTTGAGTCATTGTTGGAGATAAACTATGGGAAGAGATGGATGTTGAGAGGGATCTGAAGGAGGGGAGTTAGGTTGTATGGTGTGCATGGACTTTTGGATGCTTATCCAAACCCTATGTCACAACACTTAAACTGGTTCATTCAGCCACTTGATTCAAGGAGTCAATTTTCATAGCATCTAGATTAGAACACAGACTGCAGGTTGTCTCAACGTCTTATCTCTAATTCTAGTACCTCTGATTCTTAACTTTCCAAGATGTCCAGCTTGTTAGGGACATTTATGAATATATGATACATGAGACAATATTCTGGCTCTGAGAACTCAACTGTGAAAATATTAAGACCTGTTCTAGTCAAAATCTGAACAACTTTTAGGATCATGCCATGAATCTCTGAGGACAACTAGGGACCAATGAGATCCGCAGATGAAGATTTGGTAACTCACTCCTCTGCTTGAATTAGTTGGGATTATATGTGGAAAAACGTGCAGTTGACGGTTGTAGGATGCCTACTAGCAAGTTGGTGTGATTGGGCTGTTTTACTGGAGGTTTTGTTCGTGTGATTCTGAGATGGTTTCCCCAGATTGAGCTAAGGAGATGATTACTAACGTTTGTGTGTAGTTCAGTGGCGGACAAATATCAAAAGATTTGGGAGTTTTAGACGTTCAAACAATGGTCCAATCTTACCCAAGGCCAGTGAGCTCCTCTTCCTACTGTCTCCCAACAGGGCCATGGGATTCTTCTTCCCATTCCTATCCAGGTCCATGGGACTATCTCCCTTCTTCTCCTCTCCAGACATTGGGGGGTTAAGGAGAATTTGTATTAGGTCCCTGTGCCTCCACCTCTCATTTCTGGCTTGCAATGCAGTCTAGATCATATCAAGTCAAAAGTTCGTGTGAATGGTGTGCAGAAGAGCAGGGCTCAGCAGAGACCACAGCTGTACTGTACAGAACTGTACATGTTTAAGGTACGGGCAGAGGGATGTGTGGCAGGGCAGTCCACTGACTTCAGTGAGCTTTGGATCAGGGCCCTGCTGAGAAGCCAGAGGCCAGCTGGTCAGCCACAGGAAGCTGTGGGTATGGTGAAGGGAAGAGTCTGAGGGCTGATTGAAATGGGGTTGCCGATCTCCAACCTGTAAAAACACCTACGGACTTAGTTCAGTTTGGCGAAAGGTCTGAGGTTTGTCCAAGCCCTGCATCCCAGCTAGTTTTGTGGTCTCAAGTTAGGGGCCTGCTCATATTACTAAAATACAGTAGTGGAGTTATATAAACACTGATTACCACTGCCTTGTTTGAATGTTTTTTTCCTTGGGAGTGATTCTCCATTGAAATCAATGGAGTTATGCTTGTATAGAACTAGGGTTAGGCTGTGATGAATCAGCCCCACTGTAACTAATCAAAAGCTTGTATCGTTAAAAAAAATTATATTAAGTGGAAAAATAAATATCTGCCTTGTTGCAGTGCAATAGTAATCCTTAGCAGCCCTAAACAAATATCTTAGCTAGGGAATTTGTTCCCGCCCTGTTAATCAGCAAACAAAGAATGGTGGGTGTGCACCTGATGGTTAAGAGACTCCAAGTGTAATGAATTGTATTTAATCAGCACCAATACACAGGAACCAGCTGATAATGAACTATGGTATAGCGTTTATGGTGAAGCAGAGTGAAAGTTCTGAGTTGTTTCAATGCATTTCAGTGTACCAGCTGGAGTTCTGCAAATAGTGAAAGAGTTCTGAGAAAAAACACATGACTCCATTTTAAGAAAGCTCCCATCTACTTAATGGAAAAATCTGGAGTAAAGTCTGATCTTGTTGCTGGGTGATCTTTTGAAAAGAGAGTTTGCAAAATGATGCTTTTATATTAGAAGAGTAAACAGCATCTTTTAAAAAAAAAAAGGAGTGGGGGGTGGTATATGAAGAAAATTCAAGCCATTGTGCCGTATAGCCTGCTAGAGAAAATATATGAGAAAGTTACATATATGAAGTATAAACAATTTTCTTTTCTATTATGAGGGAAGGATGTGTCATGAAAACTGGCCTTCCTACATATAGGCCCCATCTGTAGTGTTTTAATTGCTACTAATTCATGCTTAATGAAAACCCATAACACACAGTAGAGATGGGCAAAATCAGGGGCAGTTTTGCTTTTGCAAAAACTTCTTGCTTGCCTTTTCATTTAGCTGATACAGAAGCTCAGGCAGGGGGTGGTTTGGATCTGAGCACAGTTGCCAACTTTCATGCGGTAAATAAGCACCCCGACTTTCACAATAAGCCAAAAATCAAGCTAGTCCCATTTCAAAACAACCCAGTCCCTAAGAACCCCAACACTCTATGTGACTAAACCCCCCTGGCGTGCAGTCTGGGACTGTGGTGGGCCTGCTGTGCACCCCTGATTCTCTCCCCTGCTTGCCCCCGCTTATCCCTGCTTGCCGGGAGCTGATCGAAAAAGAGAAGCAACAAGCTACAAGCCAAAAACTAGCCAACAAGCAACTCATAAGCCAATTAAGCCAAAAACAAGTCCAATTTCTGCGTTCTTTTCGCGGGATCTGAGTCCCATTTTTTTTTAAATATATATCCAGATGTGGGAATTGGAAGAAGGATACAGTTAAAGTGGCCCAGTACTCAGAATTATGGTAGGTGCTTCACATTGCATATAGCTTGTACAAGGTCCCTGACTGGAAGAAACCTGACTCATGACTAGAGCTGGCAAAAAATGTTCAGTATATAGTAAATTCACCAAAAAATACAGTTTTGGGGGCCACTGAAACTATTTGTGAATTTGGATCAAATTCTAGGAATAGTTTCAGCTAAATAAAAATGAGGAAAATGTNTATATAGTAAATTCACCAAAAAATACAGTTTTGGGGGCCACTGAAACTATTTGTGAATTTGAATCAAATTCTAGGAATAGTTTCAGCTAAATAAAAATGAGGAAAATGTTTCTCGATAGCTCAGTGGTTTGAGCATTGGCCTGCTAAACCCAGGGTTGTGAGTTCAACCCTTGAGGGGGCCATTTAGGGATCTGGGGCAAAAATCTGTCTGGGGATTGGTCTTGCTTTGAGCAGGGGGTTGGACTAGACGACCTCCTGAGGTCCCTTCCAACCCTGGTATTCTAAAACAGTGAAATTTGTTTAAATGAACCATTTCAACATTTTGTTTCAAAACGAACCGTTTCATTTTGAAAATATTGTTTTGTTCAAACTAAACAAAATTTATTTGGTTTGTTGTTTTGGCAAGAAAAAAAAATCAGTTTGGTTCAGAATGAACCTCTTCTTTTGTTTTGTTTTGTTTAAGATTTTTCAGGTCGGCCACTAACCCAGAAAATCAGTTATTTGCTTAGCTCTACTCAGTCAAGGTAGTGGGCCGAGTGCAGCAATAAGATGTCACAGTCACTCACCTATCGGGTGTGTGTAGCATGACTGAACAGTTGGCATTAATTTGCACTCTTGTTGACAGGCTCACTAGAGAACATACAAAATGAATGGGCTTGGACATGTCCAAGTCCTTCTAAGGGCTGAGTTACATTGGTAGGGATGGGAGCTTCTATTGCCACTGCAGATGCATTACCTGAATCAGGCACTCTTCACAGTATTTCAATTCACAAAAAACACCATCCTGAAACGGTACAGCTCTAATATATTACAAAGAGGCCCAGTTTCTATATATCTGAAATACATTTTAGGCCTGACTTTTTTTAAACCAGGTCTCCTTTTTGGCAATCATTTTGGGTCCACAAGTAATTGTTAGCACAAACGAAGGCACATGGACACTTAACTACCTGATTGTAGCGATAGGTCAGGTAGTCAAATGTCTACATTCCCTCATTTGCACTCCCAGTTAGGTATACTAGCAGTTGGTTGAAGGTGTAAAAAGAGAGTCTGAGGCTCTCCTGGCGACAAAATAAAATCACCTCCAATGAGGGGCGGTAGGAGCGTGGCTCCCGCCGACGAAGCGCTGTCCACACCGGTGCTGTTCATTGTTAAAACTTTTGTCGTTCAGGGGCGTGTTTTTTCACACCCCTGAGCGACAAAAGTGCAAGTGTAGACAAAGTCGAGGCCCTTTGAAGACCAGTCCTATAATTATAGAGGGATCTGGTAGTGACATCTATGTTTAGGTTTCCATTAGAAAAGATTCCTTCAGCCTTTGTTTTGGCAAAGTATAACGCCTCCATTGTTTGCAGCCAGACTTTGAAATTTGGCAGGGGTAAAGCCCTTGAGCTATCGCCCTATTGTCCTATGGAATTCAGTTCAGATTTTATTGAGTTATAAACTATTGAAAATCACCATTTCTCTTCTGTCACTAGTGTTCCATTGGGGAATTGTGGCAACACAGCAAAATAATAATTGAGCATGAACATTCTACGGTCCGGCCCATGTCTCTGCCACTGCTGCAGCAGACACTGTACTAAGAACATTTGTGATATGCCAGGCGTCTGCTTTATGCATATACATTACAACACAATCTTTAATTACTTGGTCGCGTACTGTTTTTGCCACTGGACCCCTTGTTTATTCAGAGCATCATCCTGCTCCCATTGAAGTCAATAATGAAACTCCCATTGACTTCAGTGGAGCAGGATCAATCCCTCAAAGCACAGGATAGGTACACACAAGAAAGAATTAAGGTTACCGGGAAGGATAAATTTGGCATTACCTATGTTCTAAGTGCTTGACCTCACAGCTTAAACAACCATCATAACATGCAAGTGGAGGGCGGTATGCAAAATACATATATTTTACACCATTCACAATATATTTTATCAGATATGTGAAATACATTCTTTTCTGTATAGGCTTTGAATAAAAAATATTTGATTCTTTATACTTGGTAACTATAAAGAAGTCTTGGACCATTTCTCTTGGGTGTTTTTAGCTGTGTAGTATTTGAATGTCTGTAACCTAGATATCATATTGAGCATGTATTTGAAATTCCTTGCAAATAGTGTCTGTGGTAATTTGAAATGTACTGCCAACTCCCCTTTAGAAATGATCAGAGGTTTGATTTGTAAAATAGGCTGTGTGTATGAGTAAATGAGTTAAAATGAATGTACTGCGCAACATCTGCAAATCACAAGATGCGTTCATCATCTTTCACGAGTTTAGATCGTAATCATGGGCCCTTTATTTAAGTTTCCATGGTGATTCTGAAAATGCTTTTCCCCCTTTCTAATCAGAGCATTTGTAAATCTGAATGTTGAGTTTTTTCTTTCCCATGAGTAAACTTGGTTGTATTAATATAAAGATATTAGCGTGACAACCTATGGAGCTGTCTCCTTCCAGGACAAAGATTCAGCAGCAGAAGTCATATCAGGCATTTGCTCTTGATCCTCTAGTTCTAGCATTTAATTAGCATGTATTTTTTAAAATGCAGCTAAGAAACAGCACCCCACATCATAACAACTGCTGCAGTTACACTTTGACTTCTGCTTGACAAATCCCCAAATTATAACTGTGCGGTAGGACGGTCCACACAGAGACTTATATTGTTGACTCGCATTCAATTTGCGATCCACTATAACCCCCATATTCTTTTCAGTGGTGGTACCACCTAGCCAGTTGTTCTTTTCTAAGTGTAGTACTTTACACTTGTCTTTATTGAATTTTTGTTGATTTCAGACCAATTCTCTAATTGTCAAGGTCGTTTTGAATTCTAATCCTGTCCTGCAAAGTGCATGCAAATCCTCCCAGTTTGGTGTCATCTGCAAATTTTATAAGCATATTCTTGACTCCATTTTCCAAGTCATTAATGAAAATACTGATGAAAACACTTTCTTGCTTTTTCATCTCCCAGTTAGTTTCTCAGCTTTAAATGCACAAGTCTGAATGAAGCAAATGTTCTCTCTGCACCTGCTAGCTAAACTGAAACCAAAAGTAATTAAGGCAAAAGCTTTCTGTGCAACAGAAACTGAGAGTACTTGACGTTTGGGGGAAAAAACGTAACTGCTTGCATTCACCCCATTGTAAAAACTGGAAATAATACAGATACTTATTTAATGCAGTACATGATATGGTGAGAGATTTATAAAGCTTGAGTTGACCTCAACAGTTAGATGTCCTGTCCCTGCCCAATTCTGTAAAAAAATAAGAAAGCCCTTTTAACTTATTAAAATTTCAGGAGGGCTCATTGATACAGCATTGGTAACTGAGTGCCATTTACAAAACAACTATTACACAATTAAAATAGTGTATTTTCTCAAAGTAGGGGACATTTATTTCTCCCCACAGTAGAGAGACTTCCCCTGAGGCATAGGCAAATACCACTTACCTACCAGGAGACCAATTTCTGAGAGCAATACTGGTCTTATTGGCAATATTACCCAAAGCCAGACAACAGAGGCAAATCTGATAACAAAACCTCAACGTAATAAGATTCAGTTTCTGATAGATTCCTGGTGGAAGTAAATTTCACAGCCACTGAGAGCTCCCTTGTCCTGGTCCCCATGAGTTCTGCCCTAGGGATAGATGTCAGGCCTATGGCAACTGTCATGAAAGGAGGTAGGTTTGAGAAGCCTGGGGGTAGTTCTAATTGGATTAGTATTGGACACACTTAATGGAGTCTGGATGTGTGGAAGCAGGGTCCTATTTCCCTAATCATAGCCATGTAGCTGTGTATGAGTGGGATATAGATGAAGCTATATTTCCCCTCAAAAATCAGCCATTGGCATGGAAAAATGGCCCCACCTTTTTGCACTTGCATGCATTGTTCGTTTGTTCATCAGCTTGGATATGCAATGGGGATTATTGAAACACATCTTGGCAGCCACTGTTGTGTTCTTTATCCTCAAGAGTAAGTAACAAAATAGTAACACACTTGACAGCTGGTGTGTTCACATGCACACACAAACACACACACACTCCAGCTGTCCATTACACCCACAACTCCCTTGGCCCCACAAGTTCACAAATGAAAACTTCCTCCTATGCTGTTTCCCCCGATACAGATGGCTGGGGAACCTGCAATGTGGCATTGTACTTTCATCTCCATTTTCATTTGAAAAAGCAGGCCAAGTATGGGACATCAGATCCCTTCCCCCCTCCCCCTCCCCCTGCCTCCCACAAAGGATATTCAAACACTAATGAGAACGCAGTGATCCCATATTCAAAGCCAGCATTGTCAGTAGGAGGGGGAAGGGTAGCTACAGCAAAATGTTCAGATGTGTATCTTCATCTTTAAAGGTTAGAATTTACATTGTTCTCAAAAGGTTCCTCTGCTGACTCTGACATGCAGAATTGGTGATGCCTATTAGCTAGATGCTGTAATTTCGTGTTCGTGGTGTAACCCAAGAGTAGATTAACCCTCTGTTTTCTTTCTTCTGCACTTGATAGTATTCGTTTCAGAGGGCTGTGGAGGTATTATTGGAATGCTGAGAAGGTTTTAGAGCCCCGTGTTTACTACTTTGGCTCCGCACATGCTAATGGTTAGATACGGAGAATGGTTTTCCTTTTTTTGGTTTTGAGTGTGGGAGGAACAATCACATTTTAAAAAAGTTGGGGGATCTGCAGGATGGGAAGCCAGGAGTGACAATGTGTGATTCCTGCAGACACAGCGAGGCACCAGAAAGATTTCAAAAAGTCTGAGGGAACGTGCCCTCCTCATCTGCTCCCCCATGGTAGTTATATGCCTTGTTGCTCTCCTTTTCCTTCCCCCCCAAAGTAAATATCTGAACTGAAAATGTCCCATGTTTTCCTACTTCTGTGTCAAGTCCTGTGAAATTGTCAAAAGCCTGTGTTATGTTTTTCTCCCAGTGAACAGTTATGGGGAGGATGAAGAGCTAACCACATCTTCAGATAGCGACGACGAGGTGATTAAACAGTTTGCAATCTCTGTGTCGCGCTCGCAGAGTTTTCGATCGGGGGTGTCTGAAAAGGCAACACAAGCAGGTTTAGAACGTAAACCTAAATTCAACCGCTTGCTGTCCAACCATGAGGAGTACAGTACCGAGGCATCTGAATGCGAAGGTATTGTCTGTCTCAAATGAGCATTAAAACACTTGTTTTGAATTCACAGCCACCTAACATGGAGAGAATCCTTTTATGTTGGGGAAGAGGCAGCCTTGGTTCTGATCTGCTCAGGCTAAAATCCATCTGGAGCTTATTCTCCTAAAGTACTGACTTAGAGCTGGATCCAAATCCTACTGAAGTCAATGGGAATCTTTCCATTAACTTTACATGGATTTTAGATTAGGTTCCTTAATCATTAGACAAAATTCCCATGGATTTCAGTGGGAGTTTTGTCTGAGTAAGGACTGCAGGACTTGGCCTGATGAAATCTGTTGAACTGCATTTCTTATCAATACGGTGTGTTTTAGCAAGCCTTTGACTAGAAATTGCATGTTTCTTTTATAGTAGCTTTGCAAATACCAGGTAAATGAATTATGTAGCATCATTCACCAGTGCATACACTACATGTCAGGCAATGACAGAAGGTAAAAATTTATAGTACCAAAGGGAACATTTTTTTTGACCAATCATTGTCTGTTATTGTAAGTGGCTTTTGTATATTCCAAACAAACATGCATGGTTTTAGAACATTTACCCAAGCGCGAAATTGATCGGCACAATGACATTCTATAATTCAGGACATATCTGGGAGAACCTTTCCTGGGAAAGTTTCAGGAAACTGCCTGCGTGGTTTTAGTTGCACAAAACAATTGTGATTCTGAAATATTTAGTTACCTGTTAATTATTATGCTCATATTGATTTAGGCCCCTCTGTAGAACTGCTGTTGGATCATAATGTTAGACTACAGTTATTTCCTTTGTTGTCTTTATAAACCGAAATTGTTAGGATTAGTACTATTTTAATCATTATTATAAGTGTTAAAAAAATGTTAGGGCTCAGTCCCGCTTTCACTGAAGTTACTGGGGGTTCTGCTGTCTACTTTAATGGAAGCAGGATCAGGCCCTTTATTCCAAATAACACCCCCTTATTTATGTTTTAGATATTCTCAGATCCTCAGTCAAATGTAGTGCTAGCCTGGCTGCATGATGGAGGATTCCCTCAGCCTGGGGCATCCATGGCTGGGGTAGAGTCACCATTGCAGGTATATGCCACCCAACCCCCTAACTCCTGATGGGGAAGGGGGTGTGGCCATAGTCTCTACATTCTTGTAATTCCCAGTTGGTGAAATGGCCTCTTGAGGCCAACGGGAGGTAGGTGTAAATTAGAGAAGCCCTGAGGCTGCTATTGCTTATGCCAGTATCCAGCATGGCCCCTGGCTGGCTCCAGGATGAGAGGAGTGTAGAGATGGTGGAAAGTCACCTTTGTCCCTCTCCCTCTTGAGCTGCACAGAATATATCGCACCCAGCTTCCCTGGATCAGATCCTCAGAAGCCTTCCAGTGAGTTATGCTTTGTTTCCTATCACGAGTATTAACACAATCTGGTGAGGAACTGCACAATCTCCTGTTGGGACATTCAGTAACCCAGGAAAGTGCCTTTTGTTAAATACTCTGTTGCCTTCATTCCTTTTGCTCCTCTTCTCTCTCGCTCATCTCCTCTTCCGATGCTGCAGGATGGAGATAGTTATATGGGGTTTATCTTTCCCGTCTCTCTAGCTACAGTTTACCCAAGTCCTGATCCTCCAGTCCAGCCATGCAGCAAAAGTAGCTGCTGTCTGTTTGCAGTGGTCCCAAAATGCTGGTGCATGGTGTATTCTGTCCCCACTCCCTTCTTCCTGGTATGCCTCCTCCCTTGTGGGCTATAAAGAGTGTGCTGTAACTTACAAGACAGGGGAGTGGCCAGCTAGCCACAAAGCAGCAGCCTCATAAGAGCTTAGCATCTGGCTCTCATCATTCGCAAGGCGCTGGATCCTTTGCAGTGTGTTAAGCTTCAGGAGCCTCAGCAGGCAACAGCACTGGTTCCCCTCTTGGTCTCTCTGGCACATTTCCTAGGCACTGACTCAGTCAGTTACCCCTTCTCAGAAATGGGGCTACTCAGCTCACCTGCCGTAGGCCCCAGGATCAGGGCTGACCCCCCCAAAGATGCCCCAGTTACTTAAACCCGCCCTCTCCCAGCACTCCACCCCAAAGGTGCGAAGCTTCTGGTTTGCAGGTTAACTCTTTCAGGGGCACACAGCAGTTGTGAAGCTGTCAACGCACATGTGCGCGCACACTTCGCCCAGTCTAACACACTTATGCTCTTTTACACTTAATCACGTAAGACACTGGAAAGGACAGATCATTCAAAACAGTAAACATCGGAAACTGCAATGCCCCTCGCTTTTCCTTGTGAGTCCTGGGGGAACTATCTGGGTCCCAGGCAGACAGTGTCCCCCCTGTCTCATGCAGGCTGTTTCATGGTAAGTGGTCTCTCTCTTATGGATTGAAGAAAATGGGCTCCGAGCAGATCAGCCTCTGCCCTTTTAAAACTTTCAGCCCCTCTCCCGCCCCCATGTCAGGTAACCGCCTTGCCAGCTTCACCATATGAGCACAAATCTGTAGGTGACTTTATTGCCAAGGTGACTTCCTCCTTGCTAAACCAGTTCTTCTGGGCAGGGATCAGTCTTGTGTCTAGTGTGAGCAGATATCCAACAATTGGGAGCATAGGAGTCAATTACCTTCTACTGTCCTTCATTTGCTGCCAGCCTTTGGAATTTTCAACTCAGCATGGAGGCAAACAGACCATAGAGAAGACAAAAGGCCGCACATTCAAAATGGAGTTTGCAACCTGACACAGACATGCAGGGTTCATAATCTCACACAGAATTCATAAATTGTATAGATATATTCCCAATTCATCACAGTTTCAAATGCTGGAGCATCCATCATTAACCTGGAGGGATTATTCCACGTTCTTATACATCTTGTTGGTAAGAAGGTTTCCCTGATATTCAGCTGAAAGTTTCTGCTGATTTAAATTCATCCTTGTATCACCCTAAAAAATGAATAGATTTTAAGGCCAGAAGGGACAATTGTGATCATCTAGTCTGACATTTTACATGATACAAGCCTCAGAATTTCACCCAGTGATGACTCCATCCAGCCCAACCACTTGTAGTCACATTACAGTATGTCTTTTAGAAAGATATCCAGTCTTAAAGATGCCAAGCGATGGAGAATTTTCCCACATCCCTTGGTAATCGGTTCCATTGTCTGATGATCCCCAATGTTTCTCTTGCCCATTAGTTGTGTTGTGATGAGAGTAGTAGACTTTTGTGGTTATAATGGCCAGGATCAGGCCATTTGCTTTTTTGAGAACTGGAACCTCAGTACTTCCTTTCTCCATCCCTTCAGTACCTCTTCATTTGTCCGTGATTTTCTTTTTCCTCCCCAGAAATAATTGTCCATGGTACAGTGAGTTCATTCTTCATAAGTTCTCCTCTGATCTGGCACAGATGTTTGCTAAACTTCTTACAGTGTCAAAGTATGTCCTCACATATACACGAGCAGTTATCACTGACAGGACTACCATAAATTTAAAGAAAATAACAAGACTGTTCCATAAAGTAGTCAATGGTGAATCACACTTTTCTTTTATTTCCCTTGAAACTTGCCTTGTATACCACATTTGCTTTCATAACACTTAGAGAAAGTTGTTTGTTATATTAATATATTTCTGGAGTATTCCAATTATGAATAGTCTTTCAGAATTCCTCTATTATTGATCTAGATATTATCCTGGCAGGAGTCAAAAACCACAAGACAATTGCCTGGGGATAATTTATTACTACAGTTATGTTTTTATCTGAAAGTCTGCTGCGTGGTGTATGCTTTGATGGATGACCACCTGTTTAAAATGTGTCTAAGACACTGGCTTGCTAATTAAACACCTTAAGGAGAATCCATATTTGTACAGTCTCAGTAAATTTGTATACAGACATTTCTTTTATTTCTTGCTTGTTCTGCCTTCTTGCTTTTGCTTTTATTTTCTGTTTCTATATTTGCAGAAGAAATTGAGTAAAAATATAACAGTAAAAATCATGTTGCTTTCCACACAAATGGTGCAGTTCTTGGAAGGAACTAGAAAACAAATCCCTAAGATTAAAAAAAAAAAAGGCTTTGGCTTACTGGTAATGTAAATACTGTGAACCTCATTCTGATTTCATCACTTTTACCAGCATGACGGTGGTGTAACTCATTTTACTTCAAGGAAGGAAAATGAGTTATACCACTGTAAAGCTTATTTATGTCTGGAACAAACCCTGCCTTTAGTTTCACAAGTATAAAATCAGAAGATACCTGGTTTTCTGATTAAGCCACAAATGATTCTGATTAAACTATAAATGGAATCTGCCTAAAGGAAGAGAGAATTTTCCTCCGGGTTCCACACTGTATCCTGAAGAACTCTTGCAGTTGCCAGTGCAGATTCTGTGTGGGGAGAGGAACAAGTGCTGTATATAAAGAGTAGAGATCTTCACTTTGGAGATAAGAAATTCATGGTTCGGACAAAGGAAGTTAATTTTACCCTCAATAATTAACCTTCTTCTTCGAGTAGTATCCCTGTGGGTGCTCCGCTTCAGGTGTGCATGTGCCTCTCGAGCCTGTGATCGAAGATTTCTAGCTAGGAGTGCCCGTTCGGCCTACACATGAGCCTTATGCCACCTTGTGGCAGATACCGAGGCTATATGGGGTGCACGGGTGAACCACCCTCAGTTCTTTCTCTACCACCTTGGCCTGAGACGGAAACCTAGCATGTCCACCTAGAGCATACTCAGCCCTCTGTTTTTTCTTGCAGTTAGGTAGTTTATGGTTGTAAGTTTGTGTTTAGTATAGTTAGTTTTAGGTGAGAGGATTGTTTACCCTCTCTCTCTTCCCTCTGGGACACTTGTCTTCTCTGGGCGGGGAATGCCTGGCTCACCGGGCTTCAAACACTGCCTCTCTTGCCCAAAGGCTATATCGGTAAGCGACGGGCACTCCAAGTATGTCTGTTGCCTAGGGGAGTGTTCCTTCTGTTTGGCCCTTAAGTCGAGGGTGAGGAAGAACAGGGAGATAAAGCTCAGACTGTTAGCCATGGAATGCTCCCTGCAACTTCCCTCTGGGCCAGGTCAGGAGACCTCCCCTCCCCCCAACACATCTGTCTTCAGACAGATCCAGCACGCCGGGTCAACCTTGAGGCATGCTTCCCCTAAGAAAGGGAAGTCTTTGCAGCCTGCTGGGAAGACTCCCACAATGGACCCTTACTCTAAGAAGTCAGCTGAAGAAAAGACCAAGTCCCTGTGGAGGTCCTCAATCTCCAAGGGTACCGTTGGGGCCAAGAACTCTTCCTCCAGTACCAGCAGGCCTGTGAAGTCCCGGAGCTCCAAATACAAGGAGATAGAGCACCAGAACTCTCCACCATTTAGGAGGGTGAGGACAGGGTACCATTGAGTTCACCCCTGTCATCAACAGCAAAGCATTTCACTCAGCCGTTGGTTCCATCATGTGCCTTAACCCAGCCACCAGTACTGATGCAAGCAGCTCAGCCAAGGCAAGCGGTATCATCGGTACCAAGCAAGCAATGGTGCCTGACATCTACAATGCCTGTAGAATGCCTATCTTTGTTGATGCTGTTGGCTTCAGCTACGGCAACGATGACTAAGGTGTCAGTACCAGGGTCCTTTCCGGTATCACAGGAATTCCAGTACTCAAGGTACCTCGCGGGGTCAGATGAACCAGAGTCCTTGTTGACGGGTACTGAACGTTTCTTGGTACTGAGACCTTGGTCTCCAAGCGGCCAGCTTGTGGCACAGGACTCTCCTGCATCCTGAATGGCTGCCCCATGGGAGGATGTGGAAGAAGACGACGAGGACTTCCAAGTGGTCTCCTCAATCTCAGTGAAGGGTTCTCCTACATACATTCTCCTTCAGGAATCTGCCTTCACACAGGGAGGCCCTTGCAGGTCACCAAAGATGATGGAACCAGCTTTGCATGCTGCCCCCGCTTCCTTATGGACCCCTGCCGCGGCCACATTGGGACCCATGGGCTGCCTATTGGCAGCAATTTAACAGACCACTGATACCGTCCTTCAGGGAGACCAGGGTTTCACATCCTTCCCCTCCCCATCTGCCATGCCAGGAAGAAATGTTAGAAGAGCAGGAGGCTAGAGCAGATGAAGAAGTTACCCCTGAGACTCCCATTTCATCATCGTCGCCGGATGAGTCAGTTATGCCTCCACCACTTTCCATGGCTGACAACTCTAGGCAGTTTCAGGATCTCATGAGAACGGTGGATCTGTAACACAAGCTGCTGGATATCTTGCAGTTGGCAACACCCTCCAGAGTGGTGCTACCTATTAATGAGGCTCTCCTGGTCCCCGCTAAGTGGCTAACACCTGACACTATTCTACCAGCGTACAAAAGGGCAGATAACAAGTACTATATGTGCCCCTAAGGATTCTGACTTTTTATTTTCCCGTCCACCACCGAACTCCCTCAAGATGGATGAGGGGCATGAATAGGGTAGGCAGCACTTTTGGGGATCTACCCCCTATGATGAGGACCAAAAGCAGCTGGATCCTTTGGACAAAAGTCTTACTTGTCCGCAGTTCCAGATCACAAACTACCAGGTGGTCATGATTACTAATTACAACAAGCTCACGGCTTTTATTGAGCAGCTGTCACATGACTGCAGGGAGCAACTGCAGTCCATAGTTGCAGGGGGTCAGTCATTGGCCAGAACAGCTCTCCAAGTGTCTCTAGATGCTGCAGACACTGCTGCCAGATTAATCTCTACAGCGGCAGTTATGCTCAGGGCATCATGGCGCCAAGTTTTGGGGTTTCCGAGAGAGGTTCATAACACAGTAGAGGACCTATGGTCATAAGCTTTTTCTCAGAGACCACGAACAACTCCGCACACATTGAAGGATTCCAGGGTTACCCTATGTTACTTGGGCATTAACACACCAACGAGCAAGAAAAGTTTTAGTAGGTCACAGACTGCCAAGAGATCATGCCCTACTCAGTTCTCCGGGTGCCATAGACTCTCATAACCCCCAGAAAGAAGCACAATTTTCAGAGGAAGTGAAATGCCCAACGGCCCTCCATGACCATCCAGGCGTCATTTAAGCAGCAGTTTTGATAGATCGATCAAGGGTTCAAATCCTCCCACTCCTCTTCAGGACCCCTCTTGTGAGCTTCTACTGAGGCAAGAGATGGACTCTCCTCTGTCTAGGAGCAATGGAATCGGTCCATTCCTCTCATGGGCTGGGATTTCTACTCAAAATATTTCCTGGTGCCAAAGGAGGACGGAGGTCAGAGGCTGATCTTGGATCTAAGACTGTTTGAACAAGTTCATAAAAACTTAAAAGTTCAGGATGGTGACTCTAGCAACTATAATTCCTTTAATGGAGGAAGGATATTGGTTTTCAGCCCTCGACCTACAAGACACCTACTTCCATATAATTATACACCCATTTCACAGGAAATATCTATGAATCACCATAGGCCAAGATTGTTTCCAGCATAGAATGCTCCCCTCCGGCCTGTCCTCAGCCCCAGGGATGTTTTCAAAGGTCCTAGCAGTAGTGGCAGCTTACCTTTGGCAGAAAGTGATCCTGTTCTTCCTGTACCTCAGCGACTGGCTACTCAGCACTGCCTTGAAGGAGCAGCCCTTATCTTCCACCCAAATGGCCCTTGCTCTGTTCCAGGAGTTGTGCCAGCAGCTGAACATAAAGAAATTCATGCAGGTACTAGCACAAAGGATACAGCTTATAGGGGCTCACTGACAACCGGAGCATAACTCCCTTTAGGCAGATTTGTGACCTTTTCAGGCCTGGTAGAGACAATTCAGCAAAGCCCTTAGACAAATGTTCTCTACCTTTTTGGTCTCAGGACCCATTTGTAAATGTTTATGGCCTGTCGTGACCCAGTAAATAGTAACTAGTGGAAGCCCTGGGGTGATTTCAGTCAGATCCTGGTCCTTAGAGGAGGGGCAGGGAGTTGGGCCCTGCTTGTCACTCACCCCACAGAGGTAGCTCCTGTGCTGTGGGGCTGGCTGGGCTTGGCTCTCTGCTTCGGGCATTGCAACCTCCAGGGTTGCAGCGTGTAAGGGAGCGCGGACTCACCCCTGCGGCGCCTCCTGCTGGTCGTCCAGGGAATTAGCTCGTTCCAGCGTCCTGGAGCGCCCTCTGCAGGCTGGTGATCCAGCTACCACTGGCCCGTGTCCCTCCCAGGACCCCGGTGCCCCTTTCTACTGGGTCTCCCCCCTCCCAGGGGAACCCTCCACCCGCTGTCCCCACCTTGCCTCAGTCATAGGCTACTGCCAGTCTCCAACTAGCCCCCGCGCCCTGGGGCAGACTGCAGTGTCAGCCACTCATCATAGGCTAGGTTGGGGTTTGACCTGCTGCCCCTCCCTGGAACCCAGTGCCTCTCTGGAGCCTTGCACAAGGCCCTGCAGCCTGTGGAGTTGCCAGCCTGGAGCTCCCCAGCCCCTCTAGCCTTCCCCCAGCCCTGCCTCACTCTAGGCACCCTGAGCTTCCCAGCAGCCAGGCCCTTCACTCTCTGAAGGCAGAGAGAGACTCCTCTGTGCTCCTGGCTCACAGCCTCTTATATAGGGCCAGCTGAGGCCTGATTGGGGTGTGGCCCAGCTGCGGCTGCTTCCCCAATCAGCCTAGCAGCTCTTAGAGCTGCAGCCCTTGCCAGGGCTGTTCTAAGCCCCTCAGGGCATGAGTGGGTGACCACCCCGCTACACAGCGACACTCGGGTTTGGCCCCGCTCCACTGACTGGACCAAATTTGTGTGAGTAGAACTGTGACCTGGCTCATGGGTTTGCAGTGCCACTCACGTGGTCATGATGGCTGGGCTAAACCTGAATGGCACTGGGACCCCAGAGGTTGCAGTGCCTGGACTAGGAAGGTGAGCCCAGCCAGCCCCGTGGGACAGGTGCCACAGGAGCAGCCATGCGACCCTTTGAAACATTCTGCAACCCAGTTTTGGGTCCCGACCCACGGGTTGAGAAACCCCGTCTTAGACCACACAATAAGGAACTGTCTTCAACTCTTGGGCCATATGATGGCTTGCACTTTTGTGAGCAATCACACAAGGCTTCCCCTCCATTGCTTTGAGGGTTGGCTCAGAACAGTCTACTCTCCAAGGAAGGACTCTTTAGACAGGCAGGTGACAGTCCCTTTGCAAGTAAATCAACTCTATGTCTGTGTGGACATCCCTTTCTGTCGCCCAGCTCCATCATTGACTCTAATAACTGACTCATCCCTGTTAGGATGAGGAGCCAACTTCGGCGCACTCATGGTTCAGAACAGATGGACCTTGGCTGTACAGCAGGTGTTATTAAACAGTAGGAAAACACCAACCTGCATTGCTTACCTGCAGTTGTCGCTATCTCCAGCCTGAATTGGTTCCCTTTCCCCTCATCCTAGATTTCAGATCCAGCAGGTAGATATCTGGGTTATCCATCAGCTTGGTCAAAGTACTCCTGGCTGCCATATCAGCCTTTCATCCCCTGGTCAAGGGATTCTCCATATTTGGTCACCCGGTATTGTCTAGATTTATTAAGGACCTATGGAATCTCTTCCCTCACATTAGACACCCCACCCCATCTAGGGACCTTAACCTGGTTCTAAACCGCCTTACGAGACTTCCATTCAGACCAAAGGCAACCTGCTGCTTACTTCATTTATCTGTGAAGATGGCCTTCTAAGTTTCCATAATGTCGGCCCGTAGGGTCAGGGAGATTGGAACCCTTTACAGTGTTCTTTACGTCCACATCCTTAGTTCCTACCAAAGGTTAGGTAGGAAAATTCTACTATCGGATTTTCATCTTACCCAGTCTATCCATCTTCCGGGTTTATTTCCAAAGCCCGATAGCTCTTAGCAGAAATTCTATTTCTACACCCTGGAAGTTAGAAAGGCCTTGGCCTTCTACCTGGATGGGAATAAGCAGTTTAGGAGATTACCTTGACCAGGGGTCGGCAACCTTTCAGAAATGGTGAGCCGAGTCTTCATTTATTCACTCTAATTTAAGGTTTTGCGTGCCATTTTAACATTTTTAGAAGGTCTCTTTCTATAAATCTATAATATATAACTAAACTATTGTTATATGTAAAGTAAATAAGGTTTTTAAAATGTTTAAGAAGCTTCATTTAAAATTAAATTAAAATGCAGAGCCCTCCGGACTGGTGGCCAGGACCCAGGCAATGTGAGTGCCACTGAAAATCAGCTCGCGTGCCGCAGGTTGCCTACCCCTGACCTAGTCTCATCGTCTCCTGCACAGATAGCTCTAAGGGGGCTTCTATCTCTGCTCAAACACTTTTCGAAATGGATATCGAGTTGTGTCTCTGCCTGTTATGAGTCTGCTGGTGTTCAGCCCTCTCAGGGGGTGAGAGCAAATTCAACCAGATCACAGGCAACAACTACTGTATTTTTGAAGAATGTTCCAGTATCTGAGATATGTAGAGCCACTATTTGGACTTCGGTATGTTTCTGAAGCATTACTGCCTGCTCCATGCCATCAGATCCGATGTGGTACTTGGGTCTGTAGCACCATCTTCAGTTCTGGACTCTGTTCTGAAGCTCCCTTCTCCTCCTGGGATACTGCTCAGAAGTCACCGGAAGTGGAGCACCCATTGGGACACTACTCGAAGAAGGAAAGATTACTCACCCGGTGCAGTAATTGGAGTTCTTCGAGATGTGTCCCACTGGGTGCTCCACTACCCACCCTCCTTCCCCTCTGCTTCAGTTGTTCCCTCGGGGACACCTGGGTAGAGAAGGAACTGAGGGCGGTTTTCCTGCACGCCTGTAAATAGCCTTGGTGTTTGCTGAGGCATAGGGCGCATATGCAGGCCAAACAGACACTGCTAGAAATCTCCAGCCAAGGGCCTGAGGGGCACATGCACACCTGAAGTAGAGCACCCAAAGGGACACAAATGTCGAAGAACTACAGTTACTGGTCAGGGTGAGTAACATTTCCATCTTCAATCACGTGGGATAGACATGTTGGGTCAGATGCATAAAAGCTGTGCTGGGGAGGCAGGAGAGTTGTAATGTGCATCTCCTTGCACCGATGAGCATCCCTGTGTCCCAGGGAGGGTTTGACCCAAGCTCAGACTGGTCGAGTTAATGTTACCACCTTCCTCAGAGTTTCCATTTGGTTGGAGAGCAGCTTTAACCAAAGCTCAGCAGGTGAGAGATGCAGTGAGAGGGGAGGTATTCTATCAACCACCCCAAGCCATGCCCCTGTTCCTATCGGTACTGTCCTCCTATTGGGCTGTGCTGACCACGGTGCTGCTTCCCACCACCTGAGAAGAGGAAATTGTGATGGTTTCCCTCCACCACACCCTTCTCTCAGGATCAGGCCCGTGCATTATGCTTTTCCATTTCATGCCTGATCTGTCTCTTGACTGGTGATGTCTTCATACCGTAGGCGTCCTGAGCACCGTATTCCCAAATGTCCCTCTGATCATCCTGTGTGACCGATGTCTTTCTTTGTGTGAGGCAGGTTGATTCCCTGCTCAGGATGCAGGAGAGCAGCCGTTTTTATTCCTTGCAATGCTGATTTATGTGGGTTGTTGATTTTTGTGGGTTCAGTGCCGGGGATCTCACCGTCTCGTAAGCAGAGCTGTTCCTGCCAGGCTCCTACTGTAGTGGGGGGCGGGGAAGGATAAATTGGGGGGGGAGGGGGGAAGAACGTTATTTTAATCACTCTGAAATGATTTTCTTGCTGAATATTGTTAGAACTGGATGGGCTAAGCCAACTGAGTTTCCAAGACAACCTATCCTATCATGAAGATGACCACATATCTGTTGATTCAAGAACTACCTCTGAGAGTAGGGGTACCATGGAAGCCAAAGGCCCTGGAATGGAGGCTAGCATTGCTCATAGCCTTAGCCAACAAGCCACAGAAGGGAGCTTGCAAATGGAGACGGCGTTCAGCAACCAGGGATTTGAAGGAAATGACGCAACTGACAGCTCATCCGCTTGGAGCCCTGAGGTATGGTGAATTATTCTGTATTACACACAGTGTTTCTGTTCCCTGGAGATGTCTGGGCTTCTTGTCCGAAATGTTAGGGAAGAAATGAAGTGAAAAATCAATTGGCACAACCCAGGATAGTAATCCCTAAGTGCATGCATGCACATACCTCGGTGTGTGTTTTCCCTTTTCCTGATACTTTGCCTGCTGGAATTGTGAATAGACTTCACTAGTATTCCTTCAGAGAGGCTGTTTTCTTGTCTGATTTTGCACACTAATCATATCACAACCATTTCCCGCATGACAGAAGTTACTGTGAATTAGCTAACAATGTCTTGTCATGCTTTGAAGGAGGTAAGTGGATTTGTTACTGCCCGTGTATGTGGTGTGTCTGTAGGGATACAGTGTGTGATTACTGGGTCACATCCTTGGTTCCCCTTCTGGCTGCTTTCCATTGCTCAGGCAGCATGAAGCACCTGGAACGTTGCCGTAAAGGGACAGCTGGGGGCTTCCCTCGCTTAGCTAGCTGTTTGTCACACTGCCCTCCATAGACACAGAGCACATTTCTACAGCAGGCAGGGGGGGGTTACAGCCCCCTTTCCTCTCCGGCACCCAGCGTATTCACCAAGCAAGTCTTGGCCCAGACCTAAGGATTTGGCCCTTATTTCAAAGCTAATACTTGCCAGCAAATATTCCAGATTCTAAGAGAGCCCTTTTGGGTTAGCTCACCGCTTACCCTTCTCCTCTTTCTATATGATTAAATATGGGTTGTTCCTTTATTATTAAAAAAAACCAGGGGATTATTATTGATCATCTGATTAATTTCTCCAAGAGTATTGAATAGCATCCAATATTAAAAAAAAAAAAGAAGCACAGAAGGTCACATCTCTGAGTCAAAAAAGAACATCCCTTAGCTGCACAAGGTAATCTCTTTGCCCCAGGAAAAACAAGGCTTGGCAGAAAATATTCCCTTCCTGTGAGCAAGCTGCTTCCACCCAATTGAAGAGAGTGAAACAGCTTCTCAGTGCATGGGCTTTTGACCTGTTCAAAGCAGACACTCACATAGAGGCACTAAAAATAGCAGTACTTTTGAATGCTGCACAGATCAGCTCTGCATCTATGCCCTGATACACCAGAACCTCCTGCAATAACAGTCTGGACCCTTTTTTCTACATTACTGTGAGCCATGATGTTTATCTATCTGTGGATCCTGTGCCCATTTCTCTGTCTATTCCATGCTCATCACCATGGTGCACAAGTGCTGCGGAATCTCGAGTGTCCTCTTTTCATTTATATTTTGAATGTGCCTGTCATTCTGCCCCAGGTGCATGTATATTAACAACATGAACAGTGCATAGAGAATTACAGAGTTCAGATACACCTGAATCCTGATTTGTTTGCTGTGAGTAGCTTCTCGTCTGACTTCATTATGTGGCTTAATGGAAGATTTTTCTTTTTTGAGTGAACTAAATGTTCTGACATTCCAGAAATACCCAAACATTGCTGTGCTACTTTCAAACAGGCCTCTGTTTGGAGACAAAATCTGTAAGGTTGTGCTTCTGCGGTGGATATTCGAAGGGCATTTCAAGGGCTCCCATAATTACCTGCTTTGTGAGATTTATTTATTTTTCTGGCAGGAATGTGTATTTTACACATATACACACTCTGTCCTGTGCTGATGATCTGTTAAAAAAGACACACTATACTGAGAGGGGTATTTGTCTTAAATCTGTGTAGATTCATACAGTTTAAGGAGTGAAGGGACAATTAGATTATCTAGTCTGACCTGTCTATTAGGTCCTATAATTCCCCCCACTTATTCCTGTATTGATCCCAATACATCAGAACACCTTACTGGAAAAGAAAAACATTTATTTCATCTGGAAATACTTAACTCCACACAGCACTTGGATTTCAGTGCAGTTGCTTGTATTTACAGAATATTTATGGCCCACCCGTAACCCATGAAAGTTAATGGGAATTTTACCAGTGACTTCATTAGGAGCAGGAGTAAGCTTCTGCAAGCAACCTCTGCCATATAGGAAACTTGAACATGAGCAGGTTCCAGACATCGGAGAGTTCTTTGAAAGTGCCAGCTGGCTGTTGACTTTGTGTTGCACCGCCAGCACAAATCATCACTAAAGGTAGTATAGCCAGCCCTGGAAGGGTAACGCCACTGAAGAAACATTTTCTGGTGCCAGAGGGTTGATGTAGCTTCTGCCACTTCTCCCACCTCCTTAGGGTCAGTGTGAGGGACATAGCCAAAACTAAGAGAGGTTGGTCGAGACATCCTGATATCCAACTCTTGAATGGCTACTGTATTCGTATTTGGTGGGGGGACTGGTAGTTGGCATCATTTAGAGCAGCCTTCAGGTTATGCCAAGAGGTTAGCTTGGCACAGCCAGCCAGGGATGGCGGAAGTACAAAGGCCATCTTTGCATACTTTATCCTACAGGACTGTGCATCATCCACAAAACTGCTGCTTCCCAGCTCAGGTACAAGTGGAGGGAATGAATAGGTGCATGTAAAGTTACATACTAAATGTAGTCCCCCGCACTGAATGTTAGCAAGCCACAAACCCATTGTGATCCGACTTCCTGAATGGCAAATGCACATGGTAAAAAATGGGAATTAACATGCTCCTTAAGCCTTACTCCAGCAACCCGGTGGAAGCAGCTTGACAGCCACGCAACATCATTCACATGATCAGGTTTTCCGGAACAACCTGTCCTGCATTGCACTTAGGCGTGCAAAGTCCTGTCTCTGTGGTGTGCTGGAACAAGCCATTTGTATGTGCTCATTAGGTGNTCTAACTTGTATTTGCATGCACCAGTCAAGTAACTGCAAACTACCGTAACCAGCCTATATGAAAGTGGAAATGTGGGATTTTGCACTTATACATTTAAGAGCCTAAATGTTTGTCAGGTAGATTGATGGGAGGTAGTTAAAAATTTGGCTTTGTTTGATAAATAGACCCTATTAGTGCTTCTTAAGAGGATCACTGTTACTGCTCCTAATCTATGCTGTAATTAGAACCACATATTGAAAAGAAAGGTTAGTTTAAAAACAAAAGATAAAGGCTTGAGTTGGCCTCCTCCTTAGACTGCCAGCAATGGGCCTTGATTCACCTTCTGGGTATTAACTGGAAATCTTGCCCTAGTCCAGTGTATACACATGTTTAAATACAAATGATGGGTTGTTATAGCAACGCCTTTATCACATGAAACACATTCCATCGCTGAGATAAAAAGCACCTTTAAACAGAAACTCGCGCACCCCCATCAACAGGTGAAGCGAGCAACAGTGGAGTTTTTCATCTTGTTTAATCAAATAAATGTTTTAAAGAAGCTGAAAGAAAGGGTAATTTGAGAATTGTTATACACACGTGTTGCTTGTATGTTTTGAGTTCTCATCATGAAAATATGAGGGTTCAAAGTGAAGAGAAGATTCAAGGCTCTTTGGAGGGAGACGCACACAGTGGAAGATGAGCCAAGGAGTGTTTGATTCAAAGATTGCAAGGCAAGAAGGGACCATTGTGATTATCTTATCTGATCTCCTGTACAACACAGGCCAAAAAAACCTTCCCCCAAATAATTCCTAGAGCAGATCTTTTAGAAAAACATCCAATCTTGATTTAAAAATGGCCAGTGATGGAGAATCCACCATGACCTTTGGTAAATTGTTCCAATGGTTAATTACCCTTATGCCTTATTTCCAGTCTGAATTTGTCTAGCTTCAACTTTCAGCCATTGGCTCATGTTATACCTTCCTCTGCTAGATGGAAGAGCCCATTGTTAAATATTTGTTCCCCATGTAGATACTTACAGACTGTAACCAAGTCGCCCCGTAATCGTCTCTTTGTTAAGCTAAATAGATTGAGCTCTTTGAGTCTGTCACCGTAAGGCATGTTTTCTAATCCTGTAATCATTCTCGTCACTCTTTTCTGAACCCTTTCTAATTTATCAACATCCTTCTTGAATTGTGAGCACCAGAACTGGACACAGTATTCCAGCAGCAGTTGCATCAGTGCCAAATACAGAGGTAAAATAACCTCTCTACTCATTCTTGAGATTCCCCTGTTTATGCATCCCAGGACTGCATTCGGTTTTTCGACCACCGTGTCACCCTGGGAGCTCATGTTCAACTGGTTATCCACCATGACCCCGAAATCTTTTTCAGAGACACTGCTTCCCAGAATATGGTCCCCCAGTCTCTAAATATGGCCTACGTTCTGTGTTCCTAGATGTATACATATTTACATTTAGCCATATCAAAAAACATATTGTTTGCTTGCACCCGGTTTACCAAGCAATCTAGCTCACTGTCAGTGATCTGTCCTCTGCATTATTTACCACTCCCCCAATCTGATCTGACTACTTTTCTGTATCACCATTTCTACTGCTCTTGCTGCAAGCAAATTCAGAACAACAGCCCACCACTCGGTTGTGAATGAGATGCAGTACAGAATCCAACAGTTAACCAGCGTTGGCCCCTCAAGAAAAAAAAGGGGCATTTAGATGCTTTGTTTTGCTAAATGACTGCCTGCTCTCCAAATACGAGGGTGAGCAGAATAAAAACACCACAAAGAGTATGTTCACATGACCGTATAACATTCCCAAGGTGGGTACTGTATTCACACTTGGGGTATGTCTACACTGCATCTGTGAGGGAGCCCTCCCAGCCTGGGTCGACAGAATAGTAACTATGTAGACGGTGCGACTTGGGCTGGGGCTCGGCTCTCAAGCCTTGAAGTGGGGGGCTGGAGAGCCTGAGCTGCAATGTGTACACAGCTGTTTTTAGCACACTAGCATAAGCCCATCAACCCGGGCTGGAAGGCTCAGAATCAGATGCAGTGTAGATGTAGGCAGTCGGGGGGTAGCCGATTTGGAAGATGCACATAAGGATGAGGTGATGTCTGTGTTCTTATTGCAAATGGTGCTTTGCTCAGGATATTTCTTCACTATTAGAGAGACCCACAGTCCATCTAGGGATTGAGTTGATGAGGCTATAATAATAATAATAATAATACCGAGTTCTTATATAGCACTTTTCATTGGTAGATGCCAATGTGCCTTATATTTGGTCTCTGTCATGTTTGCCGGTTATCCTATCACAAATGATCTTCGAGGTGTTTGATTTAATAGGGCCTGTATAAGAAAATGCTTTTTTTATATATACACCTTTATTTATTCTCTCCATGGCAGGAACATGATGGAGGGAATAGTCTTCCAGCTCATCACAGTGCCCATGAACCCATTTCTAAATGCGGTGACCTAGACGTCATCCTCGATTATAAGGCCTCGAGCCAAAAGCTGCTGGTAACTATCCTGGAAGCTAAGGATATCCCAGACAAAGACCGCAGTGGTGTGAACACCTGGCAAGTTCACACAGTCCTGATGCCCAGCAAGAAACAGAGGGGAAAGTCGAGCATTCAGAAAGGACCCATCCCAGTGTTCAAAGACAAAATGACCTTTAATAAGCTGGAGCCAGAGAAGCTGAGTAGCTACGCACTCAGGTTCCGTCTCTATGCAGTGCGCAGAATGATCCGGGAACAGATGATGGGGGAGCAACTGTTTTATCTGAAGAGCCTAAACCAGGAGGGGGAAGTGAAGGTGACACTGGTTTTGGAGCCCAGGAGTGATATGAGCGTAAGTCTATTAAACAATTCATTGCATCATTGGCGGAGGTGGAGGGGTACAGCTTCCTTGGCTAATGCACCAACTTCTTCGTTAAGGATTCTTAAACATGCTGCTGGCCCATTTCCTAGCCCCACTATTCAGATCTCAGTTTTCATCCTGGTCTCAAGCGATGAATGTCAGCACTAGTTAGAGAAAGCTCAGTGCTCAGCGTCCATGGTACCCGATGCATTCACTAATGCTCCCTTTTAGACGTTTCAGTAGGATTGAAAGGGAGCAGGGGTGCATGGTTTTTAAAGTGGTGGTTTGCCAGAAGCTGGGAATGGGCGACAGGAGATGGATCACTTGGTGATTTTCTGTTCATTCCCTCTGGGGCACCTGGTATTGGCCACTGTCGGAAGACGGGATACTGGGCTAGATGGACCTTTGGTCTGACCCAGTCTGGCCGTTCTTATGTTCTTTCATAAGACAGAATTTCCACCTCATATGCATTCAGGGACCAGATCTTTCTATGTAATCTATCGTGTTCTGAGGTTAGAGGGCCAAGTTTTCAAAATTAGGCACACAAGTTCCATCCACAAAAGATGAGTTCATGGTCTCAGACTAGTAACTGCTCATAAAATATGCAGTAGAACCCACAAAAAGGTCCATTGCCCACACAACCAACCTTCCATTTTGCATCCATAATTACCCATTTGCATCCACGCATGCATATTTTCTACCAGTTGGACACTTTCTTTGGCCTGAACATCTTAAGCAGCCTCTTGTACATTCCAGAGAACTGCCCAGTTTTCAGAGTCCTATGTATAGATAGTGAATATCACCACAAGAGCATTCTAGCTGGGGTTTTCCAAGGAGTCTGAGGAAGTTTGGTGCCTTGCTTCTGTAGGATTTGGTCACTTTGCTCCTCTAGTCTCCTTGGAAAATCCCAATTTCCAATCCCAGATTAGATCATCTATGATATCAGAGTAGCAGGATAATTGCTGTGCCATCAGGTTGATTTTGAAACTATAGCTATTAAACTTCTTCCTCGTTTTTGTTGTTGGGAAAAATTACATTTTCAAACACACTTGTTTTGTTTTTTCTTTTTAAAGCAGGCATGTCTTGTACTAATATTCAATCCTTTGGTAAAAAGAAAAATACTAACAGGTATTAAAACAGGCCACTCTTTCCTCTAAGGCCTTGTCTACAAGGAGGCAGGGAAAAGGAGGGAATTGAGCAGAATAATTATTCCAGAAAAAAGTCACTCGTATTCCAAAATAGTGTCCATATAAGGAGCTATTCCGGAATAGCTGTTGCAAAAAAGCTTATTTTGCAATAGCTATGCCGGACAATTTCCCTGTGTACACAAGGCCTAAGACTTTTCACCATATAAAAGAAACTCCATATGAGATTGTGCACACAGAATGAATAATAAACCATGCATTTGCTGGGGGAGGGAGAGGACAGAATTGAACATGATGGTAACTAGGAAGAAAGCAAGAAAATATACAGCAAGTGACATAAAAGATAGAAGATTGTGCTAGACACATTCCATCAGAAAGTCATTTTCAGGGAAATTTACTCTACTTTTGATGTACTGGAGCATATGTTTATCTCAAAGACTTTGATTTACACTGGTAATAACACATTAGACAGGGCTTCTGGCCTCTCGAGAGAGAATATTGAAAGATGTGTTTCTGCAAAGTGATGCTGGAGACTTGTTCCTGCAGTTCTATCTTCTGCCCCATTATTATTCATGCAGATGATTCTTTGAAGTCATTGGCAACTCCTAGAAGAACATCACAACCCTACCCAATTAGACCACAAGGCATACATTAAAGGGGGAGCGGTGTTGAGCATTCCAGAGGGACTCTCTTTGCTCTTTCCCTGCAGAGCGGAGACTCTCAGATCAGTCTGTCGGCAATCTCGCACAGCGATAGCGCTTCTTCAACACAGTCCCTGTCGCACGGAGGCGTACCGGAGCTGCTGGTGGGACTGTCGTACAATGCTACTACCGGACGGTTGTCAGTAGAGATGATCAAAGGCAGCCATTTCCGCAACCTTGCTATTAACAGGCCGCCCGGTAAGTGAAGTCTCTCGTAATGGCACTCCTGTTCGATAGAGCCACGGAGCCACAACCTGGTTTTATTTTCTTGATACAGTTTTTGCCACATCAAGCTATCCAATTAAAGCATTTCCCAATTGAGTCTCTGCACATTTGAATTTTACATTTAATAGTGAAATAAAAAATATGATTCCAAATGCATGTGCTGGTAAATTTGCCTGTGCATTTCGAATAAAGTATCTGTCTGTGGTACTGATGTGGCTGCCATTACCATAGTATCAGAGCGCCTCACAATATTTAATGTATTTATCCCAGCGAGGCAAAGAAGTGGTATTAGCCCCATTTTATAGAGGGGAACTGAGGCACGGAACCACTAAGTGATCTGCCCAAGGTCACACAGGAAGCCTGTGGGAAAGCAGGGCCTTGAACCCAGGTCTTTGGACCAGCCATCCTCTCTAATATAAAAAATAAAAATCGGAGCCAAGAGAACATATTTAATGCCTTCATTGTGTCTAGTGCTCATGAAGCATGACAGATTGACAGTGATGCTGACCAAAGTCTGCACTTTATTCACTGTGCTTTGCTGCCAATGTGCCTCATTCAAAGCTAGGAGGTACCTCCTCTAGGGGTGAGTTCAAACTTCACGGCCCTTCAGTCTTCGGCCTGTCATCTCATCCGAGAACTAGCGTCCATTGAGGAGGTATTTTTGGTGATGTGGTTACTTGCCCATTGAGAACTGGATGTGGACCATTTCACATAAGCCTCCAGACATCTACCTGATGGCAACAACATTTGGTCACTATGAACCTGGGCTCAATTTGAACTGGGGATCTATAAATGAAGACTCTTTGGGCTTGAACCTGCACAGTGCTGTGCACCTTTGGCTCTGATCCACCAAAGCATTTTAGCACACACTTAAATGTAACATGTGGGTAGTTCCATTGAAGTACTTAATTGCTTTGCTAGATTGGGGCCAGAGTGCTCAGAACCTTGCAGGATCAAGCCCTATATCCCATTGCCTAATACCCACAGCTAGCCAGACCCTCAAGAAATAAGATTTTCTTAGTATTTTAATGAAAATCTTCAAATGTGTTGTGGTCACAGGTCTAGCTGCCCCTCTCTGGTCTCTCAGAGTGTCCCCAACTCAGGTCTTGGGCCTCGTGCTCTTTCCTGCCTCAGGCTAGAATCATGCAGTTCTTCAACTCTTAGACCAGGACCTGGGCTATACTACCCTGTGTATGAAACATTCTTGTCCTGCAGGTCCAGCTGGCTTCAGGCACCTGTGGTTCTTCCCTTCAAGAGCCAGTGACCAGTGGTATATAGGAACCAAACAGCCTGCTTAAAACCATTATTTATTTGGAAGTGGGAACAAAGTGTAAGAGAAAAAGGATTTTAAAACAACAGAGTCTGCACACGTCTATCTTGCCTTGAGTCCTATCCTCCCACAAAGGTGACCTCAGCAAGCCTAGCTTCCCCCTACACACACCCAGCGGGCCCTGTGTCTGTCTGGTTTCCCTGTAGCCCTCTATCCCGCTGAAGGTATTGCCGGGGCGGCTCTAGATTTTTTGCCGCCCCAAGCACGGCAGGCAGGCTGCCTTTGGCGGCATGCCTGCGGGAGGTCCACCGGTCCCGCGACTTCGGCGTACGCCGCCGAATTGCCACCGAATCCGCGGGACCAGCGGACCTCCCGCAGGCAAGCCGCCGAAGGCGGCCTGACTGCCGCCCTCGCAGGGACCGGCAGGCCGCCCCCCGCGGCTTGCCGCCCCAGGCACGCGCTTGGAGCGCTGGTGCCTGGAGCCGCCGCTGGTTATTTCAGAGTTTACTCGGTTGACTGGCACCCAGATTAGCCTCACCTGGGTGTGAGTTGCCGCACTGCAAGGCCATCCCCAAGTTACTGCGTCCTCACTGGTGCGGCACTCACCTGTGTGTGTGTGAGACTAGCACTTGCAGGGCCATATCCCATGGTTCTTTGTGCTGCAATCAGCTGAGCCATTTTGTGGTTCGTTCCCAGTGCATTGTGGCAGAACGTGTCTGTCCTTCTGGATGCACGGGGAGAATTGTGGGAAGGCACTGGAGGACTGTCATCATTTGCATGGTTTAGCCTGCATCTTCACTGCAAACTGGACAGCTTCCAGCCCAGGTTCTAACCCCATTCCCAGCCAGGCCAGGTATCCAAAGCTTACAACATCTCCAAACCTGGGATCAGAGGTTTTTCTGTGTGAATGGTAGTGGGGGTTGGCCTAAAACTTGGGTGAGAGCCTAGGTTAACTGTGCAATGAAGACGTATCTGAGAAGATGTTGTTTTGAAACCTGCCCAAGTTCTTTGTTTTCATGGTTTGAGCATTGGCCTGCTAAACCCAGGGTTGTGAGTTCAATCCTTGAGGAGGCCATTTAGGGATCTGGGGCAAAAATCTGTCTGGGGATTGGTCCTGCTTTGAGCAGGGAGTTGGATTAGATGACCTCCTGAGGTCCCTTCCAACCTTGATATTCTATGTTTGCAGGGCCCTGGTTATTGCTGGTTAAACCAGTTTTGTAGGCTCATTGGAGGCTCTGACAGTGTCAGCAAAGCAAATAAGTCTGGCAGTGTCCCTTAGCACTTAAGTATTTGCTAATAAGTGGCTATCTTGAGCCCTTCTCCCACTTCCTGCCTGTATCCAGACAGCTTACTATTGAATTAAATCAATATATTCATACAATAAACACCATCCCCGTGGCCAGGCCAGCATAGAGTATTCATAATTTGCTGCAGGGAAGTTCTATATCTGTCACAATATGCTTCCCCATCCAAAGTCACATCATTATTTTCTGTTCTATACTGTACTTGCATGCCTGGAAAATTACTGGTAATGTGATGTCAGGTTAAAAACCTATTCAAAAGAGAGCAAAAGGGGTTGGAAAAAGGGAACACTTGGCTCCAAACCCCATGCTAGAAACTGCAGTCGTCACCACTGTTGGCACTCCAGTGAAGTAGTATGAGATGCAGGCTGCTGCTCTGATTAGGGTGCTGTTCTTTGGATGAGATATTAAACCAAGCCTCCTTTTCCAGGTAGAAACTAAAAATCCCATCTTGTTTTTGAAGAGCAGGGAGATAGCCGTAGAGTCCTGGCCAAGATTTCTTCTCTCAGTTAAACGTGTTTTGGGGTCCAATGCTGAGGGAGCTATTTTTGAAATGCATAACAGGAACTTCAAGCCCAATGGGGCTTTGTGACGGGCTTTGGGACAGCTAATGTAAAAGGCAGTGGAAAACCAAACCACTATGCAATGCGCACTGTACATGCGAGAAGACCTTGAGAGAGCGAGCATGGAGTGCAGGAGTGAGGTACTTGCCTCACGTAACCTCCCATGGCATAGCAACCGCCAGCTTAGTAGCTGTTGAAAGAAGTGTAATGTTTACTCTCCAGATGGCGTTGGGCAGATGCTCAGGGGAGGCAGCATGAGGGAAAGAATCTTTCCCACCCCCCTACGTGCACACAGACTGCAGAGTAGCTGCAGAGCCATTCCATGCATACTACTGCAGTTCAGTGCTTCCTGTGTAATGAAAGACGTGCTGGGGCTCAAGCAATTTTTTTACTTTCATAACTGACACGGCAAGTCCAGAGGTGCCGGGGCTACCAACTGCCAGGCCCAGAGGTGCCGGGGCTACGAGCTGCCAGGCCCAGAGGTGCCGGGCTACGAACTGCCAGGCCCAGAGGTGCCGGGGCTACCAACTGCCAGGCCCAGAGGTGCCGGGGCTCAGCCCTGGCACAAATTAAGTATTGCTGTAGTCCAATGGCTTTAGTATCCTCCGCTGCCTATTGGTCAATCCACATCCACCCACCGCCCTCACCAGAGTGTAGGGGAAACAGCAGGAGGAGCTACACAGCAGTGAATTGTCCAGTCCAACCCTACCGTGCTCTGTCCTCACTCCAACCCGGCTCTCTGCCCCACTGAGGGCCCTCCATCACTGAGCTCCAGGCCTCATGTGGCATGCATGCCCCCTACACGGCTCCCCAAATCCACAGCGGTTCTGCTGCCTGGGGAGGCCCCCACACCTGCAGAGGCAGGGGCTACATTTGGACCTCAGTGATTTAGAGGGCAGCATCTTGGAGTCTGCAAAAGCTGTAAGAAAGTTTTTTTGGGCAAGGAAAGAGTGTCGTGTCCCCCCCCCGGATTTATCTTGTGCATCACAAACCCTTCAAAACAAACTGTTGTTGAGAGCTGAACTGAGTGAGTTAAATATTGCAGCCTCCCTTAATTATCCTTCAAAAATCACAGTGATCCATCAATGTTCATTTTTTTTAAATCTCAACATTATGATGCACGTGAGCAGTTTTTTTGCTGCTTGAATTTCTGACGCAGCGTCTCCTGAGAAGGACTCAGAAGTGGCATTTGAAGGTCGTTGGGTCCAGGATAGAACTTCAGGAATTGGTCACCTGGACCTGCCGGGCTGTAGGCCTGAGTCTGCAGTCGTTCCTCTTTTTAGTAGTTCCATTAACTTCACTGGGCACCCTGGGAATACAAACAAAAGTAAGGGCTGCAGCATCAGGCCCTAAGTGATCCCTGTATATTTACCGATTGTTACCGGCAAAGCAAAGAAAGGGCTGGCAGAGCCCTGAGGAGTTTGTTTGGCTGGCTAACAGGCTGGTGGTGTCAGGGAGCTGACATCTCACTGAGCGCTCTCTCTCTCTCTCTCTCTCTCGCGCTGAAGCAGGGGTTTAACAAGGTGACGCTCAGTCCCAGGCACCCTGAGAAAGTGTCACACAAGTGTTTTTTCTGTAGTATGTGCCTTTTTCCATGACGACCCTCTTCGTATTTTAATGCTTACCATGTATGTATAATATGTATCTTGTTTTATTTAGTCCTCCTTAAACTCATCAGCTTGTGCTCATGTTTCCATCCATTATAGAAGAGAAGAACGTATCCTCCTTTCCTTCCATATTCTATTCACACTATTTTACTGGGCCCCTAGAATGGTTCTGGGGTTTATATTTTAGTCTCCTGGGTGTTTTCCTCAATAACCCGGTATTCTCACTTAAGTGGGGGTATTTTACAGTGAGTGACAGCTGGGACCTGCAGCCTTGGTAAATGTCCTTGTCTTATTTATTATTAATTGTTGTTATTTGTACTGGGGTAGTGTCTAGGACCCTCAGTCATGGACCAGCACCCCATTGTGCCAGGTACTGTATGAACAGAACAAAAGGACAGCTCCTGCCCCAAAGAGCTTGTAACCCTCTGCCAGACATTTCCTGCTGTTCTGTTTGACTTCTCTCCTTCTAAGCACAATCTTAATTCTTTCCCTCTGTGCATTTCTTGTAGGGTTCATGTTAATGTATAATGCCCCTTGTCAAACACTATTGTTCCGACTTCCCCTCTGGTAAGAATAACCCTCGCAGCCTTTCAGCAAGTGCAGAATTAATCACACATGATAATTACAACCGTACATGATCATTATCATACCAGCAGCATATTAACCCCATTAAACAAACACAATAGCATTAATGTTAGAAAAGAGAGGGCGGGGGAGAGAGAGAATGAACAAATCAAAATCGGAAAGGGAAAAGCTCCTCAAATCGAGATTTAACGGCTGATGAACAAAAACCAATCTGTGTTATGAGTAGTGGGGGCAAGAAGTGCAGAGGATACCGCAGATTATCTAGCTAAGAACTTCTATGATCCTCGTCACCATGGTATCAAAGTGCCTCACGATCATTAACAGATTTTATCCTTTTGACACCCTGGTGAGGCAAGGAAGTCCTGTTATCCCCACCTCGGGAACTGAACTACAGGGTAGATTAATTGACTCACCTGTGGTCACACAGAAAGTCCATGGCTGAGCCAAGAACTGAACCTAGGTTTCGAGAGTCCCGGTTGAGTGCCCCACCGCTAAAAGATCCTTCCTATCTTGTACGGTATTTGAGTGGGGTGAGGTGACCAAGACCAGAAGAACTAGGAGATAGCTCCAAGTGTGACCTTGGAACTTGAAACCTTGACTGGTCTTAAATTTTATCCGATGCCTGTTGTATTTACACCTTCATTAATTATTTCCCGTGTGAATTAAGAGCTCTCTTTAATAGGAATTTGAACAGGGAGAGGTGTGAATCTAGAAAAGCCTGGGACCAAATTTGGGTTAAATTATGAGAATGCATAATTCATTAGCACAAAACCTTCCCCTGGGCATATTTTACCACTCAAACAAGTGACACAGCTCCCCATGCTCACCACTGTCAATTAGGATTTGGGCACCGCCACACAATCATTTGAAACCAATCAAAACTTCTCCAGCCCCTTTTAGGGGTTACCTAGCAGATTTTGTAGCCCTCTCTGGATGGCTAGTCATGCCATGACCCCTCAGGAGAATCATATGGTCCAGTAAATGAGCTAAAATGGCAGTTAACTATAATTCATATTACTTTTAGGTGTCAGGGTTTTTATGGAATCCTTCAAGAAATATCACCAGTTTCAGGTGAGAAGTAAAGTAGGGTTCTTGCCTTGCCTTCTGTTTTTTTTAAAAAACCATTCTGTAGTGCCTGGGATAATTTGTAGAACATAAGGAGACCAGAAGATGGTAGGCAGTAAAAGTCCACACAGCTCCAAAGATGATCATCTATGGATGTACACCAACATACCGGTCACTGAACTGGGAACCTCCAGAGCGAAAAGCTAGAACTGCTACTGGTTCAGCCAAGCTGTGTAGGTCAGGTGCTATCCAGACTCATATCATCTGCAGATCAGGCAACATGCACTCACCAGTGAGTTACAGACATACTGTAGTTACCAGGGCCGGCTCCAGGCACCAGCTTAACAAGCAGGTGCTTGGGGTGGCCACTTGGGAGAGGGGCGGCATGTCCAGCTATTCGGCGGAGGGTCCCTCACTCCCAATTTGGCAGAGGGTCCCTCACTCCCGCTCCGAGCGAAGGACCTCCCGCCGAATTGCCGCCGCAGATCGCGATCGCGGCTTTTTTTTTTTTTGGGCTGCCTGGGGCGGCAAAAGCCCTGGAGCCGGCGCTGGTAGTTACAACTAGTTGCTTTGCCAGGAGAAAAAAAAAAGAGAGAATGCTTTAATTAATCCTTCAGCATCCCTTTATTCTCCACCCCTGAATTTGCCCCCAAATAACCCTTAGAATCTGATGATGGGTGATCAGCATAGCTGAAAATCAAGCGGTAAATTCATTAACTTTTGGCAAGTGCATAGAGATTTTGCGTGGGACGTGCAGTGGAAGTTCAAATGATTATTATACACACAGCAGTCAATGGTGCCCAGTAACTTCACCTAACTCAATTATTTTAAATGTGTAAGAAGTATAAAAAAGCAGAATCCGTACTACAGACTCACATCTTGGAAAATAAAAAGCAAAGCTATTTTTGAGTTAAGGGAATGCATTTGCAGCTGGATATATATTGATTCCAGCACCAGCTTCATTCCGATGTCTTTAAAACAAGCCAAAAGATTTTTTCCAAACGTGTGTACAAGAATATAAACTNCGGGGGGAGCAACAGAGAAGAGGGGGGGCGAGCATTGTGGAGGGGATTGGAGGGGACAAAAGAAGGGGGGGGGCATTTTCTCCACACAGCAAATCTGCAACAAACCTGAAGAACAGGATTTACAAGGGATGTGCTGATAGGTCATAAAATAAAGCAGCACTAATGGGTGCTAACTCAATAAGCAAAGAAACGAAAGCTTTAAGTGCTGTTTTCATTGGGCCACAGCTGAGTTACTGTTTGTGTTGCTGAGAATAATGCCCTCCACAAGCTGTATAGTAATGTTTATTTGATACACTCATTGCCATCTGTTAATGTAACACAATGAGCATGCTAAACTCTAGATCTAGGAGCGGAGACATTAGGGATTTCCTCTGACACTTCACTCACAGTTAAAGTCCCTCCCCTCCCACTCTCTGGGGTTGACAGGTGAGCAAAAAAAACCTGCTTCTCGTTGCCTGAAGCATTGATAGTGAAGTTTTCCGTCTCTTGAAAGGATGGACACTTAGCATATCCAGAGAGGTATCTGTATTATGCTTTAAGTTGCATGAGCTCTTTCCCAGAGCGAATGTTAGTGCTGCTTCTCCTAGGGACTGGGTGGTTCAGTGAGCGAAGCATGCTGCAGCCAGCTGGCTTCAAATCCTCTCTGACTTCACAGGGGGAAATTATATGGGTGTTCTCATGCTAGAACCCACTGGTCATTGGTGCACCTTAGTTGTGGGGGAACCTCCAAAGGTCTAGACTCTGAGGTTGTCCAGAACCTACCTTAAGTATCCCAGTGAAGATTTCAGTCATTTCCTTTTGGCCTCTGTTGGGTTCAGTTGAAGTAAATGTAGTCCCAGGAACTAGTAGACCAAGAATAGAGGCATTGTACCTAGTTCCTAACTGGACCCCATTTTAAAATTTCCATCTGGAATTTCAACCGGGGAAGCTGCCCCTGCCCTAAAACCAAACTTTCTGCAGCAAGGACATGTTCATGTAAGGGCAGAACTTCCCCCCAAAATTTCCTGAATCTTCCCCCCCCCCCCCCAACCAGTTCTAATATCAAGAAGCCCCCATAGTACCCTGAGCAGTGGCCAGAGCCTCTGGCTTCATGATGACACACTTCTACAGTGCAGCTATGCTTTGTCAGTACAGACACCCGCAAGGTAAAATAAACGAAAATCCCCATGGATAACACCAGGAACCCTGTGCTGATTGTTTTGTTCGGTTTCATAGGCTTCCGGCTAAAAAAAACCCCAAAACTCTGTTTTGTTTTTAATGTATCTGAAGCTTCTGCAAGATTCAGTTTGTGTGCCACCAAAATCACAAGCCATCCCGCAGAAAGTAGAGTTCAGCTTTCAGTGAAGTACATGGGACCCGTAGTCTGCTTTGTGCCACATGGACTATTCATGTTTCTTGTATTTAAGTGGGTTTTTTTCCTTCCCAGCCACAATCAGCAGACTATTTCATGACAGAATAAATTGCTCTCCTTTTCTCTCCACGGAGAAGATCTTTGTTGGCAAGCTTTACTTTGTCTCTAGTGTGATGTTGGCAGCCAAATTGCCATAGCTAGCTGGTGATAGGGCTGAACTTTTCCTGCAATAACCTGATAGCTGTACAGCTGTGCAGACTCACAATTTACTCCTCAATTGTCAGTTTCCTGACAGCTTTTTTCAGTGGAACAGTTTGAGGAATGGAGAGCCCTGCTTTTGAGCTACAGAAGTGTTTTCACACCTGAAGTGTAATTTCACACCTTGTGTTTCTCAGCAGATAAGTGCGTAACATAGCACATCAAACAGGAATAGAAAAGGATAGACGTGCTGTAGGAAGGAGACAGTGGGTTGTAATTTATTTCCTATCTTCAGTGCACTCTGAGGTGATATTAAATTGCAGAACCTTGGTCTTTGATGTTTAAAAAGGTTAGAGCCGGGGTGACCTGGCAAAGTGACCCGCAAACAGGAATAGGTTGTAAACTTGCACTGAGCAGGATTTGAGGGATGCTGAGATGAGATTGGGGATTTTGACTGTAGAAAGCACATGATGTTAGTGGTGGTATTATAGAATCATGGAAACGTAGGACTGGAAGGGACCTCAAGAAGTCAAGTCCAGCCCCCTACACCTCAGTAATGTAGTTAATACAGATGTCTGTACACTAAAGAATTTGAACAGTGAATGAAATTGACCTTGATTCTGCTGCACTCAGGAGGAAAAGCAAAAAGAGGATTTTATTGCAAGCTTGGGACAAATCCTGAAGTCCTTACTTAAGGCCCGATCATGCCACTGCATGCAGATGCCTCCTCTCCCATAAGAAAGAGGAGAGTGGTTAGCAGCCTCCATGGAACCTGCCTCCCCCTTTCAGGAACCTATGAAGGGCTGTCTATGGGGTCATGATCTGTCCAGGATAGTAGGCAATAGTTGCCTTCTTTTAATGGGGAGTCATGAGAGGCAAGTGTAGCCAGGGGAGGCCCTGGTGGAGCAATTCCAATGGAGCCATGCTGCCAGGAAATGGAGGAAGGGGTGCTGGGACCTCAGCTGGAGCGAAGATTCCATGGAGATGGTCATGGCCTCCCAGTGGGACCTGTAGGGTTTAGGGGCCAGACTTGCAGTTTATTACATGAGGCCAAGGGGCAAACCCTGACTTAATGATGAGGAAATCCTCAGAGTTTTCCTCCCTTCTTATGCCCCTCCCATGGGTTTTATGATGGAAAGGGGTGATCTGACCTTCAGCTTTTACTCAGTGCTTACTCAGACAAAGCTCTCGTTTGCTTCATTTGGCCCCTTGATATTCCTTCGCTAGTAGCAACAAAACGAAATGGTTTCTCTTCTCTCTTTTGTCCCAGACACCTACGGAAAACTCTGCCTCCTTAACTCCATGGGCCAGGAGATGTCTCGTTGCAAGACATCCATCCGTCGAGGCCAACCAAACCCCATCTACAAGGAGACGTTCGTCTTCCAAGTTGCCCTGTTCCAGCTTTCTGACGTCACGCTGATGATCTCCATATACAACCGGCGCAGCATGAAGCGCAAAGAGATGATTGGCTGGATTTCTATGGGTCAGAACAGCAGCGGAGAAGAAGAGCAAAACCACTGGCAAGAAATGAAAGAAACGAAAGGGCAGCAGGTCTGCAGGTGGCATACCTTACTGGAATCCTAATGGTCCCTGAGCTCCTGGGACTGCCCACTGGACCCTCCCATAATCACCCCGCTGAAAGCAGCCATCCCATAGCAAACATTATGAACCATCCGGGTCTATTTTAACTGAATTTTTAAAACTCAGCGCACTCAGTGAATGTAGGTGCTGAGGCCCGGTGAGCAAATTTACCTGTTGCCTTTGGGGGTTTTCATACATTGTCTCACCCAAATGATAACCAGAAGGGAAGTGGTTATGAAAAACACAAAGCTACTTTTACCCTCTTGCCGTCAATGCCTCATTGATCTAAATTGCTTTTGATGCTATTTTCTTCTGGTGTCATGTCTTTCTCCCACCTCCATTCCTGGTATTGATGTATGCAAATGTTCTTGATGCACAGATGACGTCATTAGTCTAGCACTGCATGCCACTCGCTCTTCTTTTTACTACAGTGTTTCTAAATCCTAAAGATAAGCATTTGATACCACTTCAGACTGATTAATATATTTTCAGGTAGCATGGGAAAGCACTAAAGATTTCTCTGTAAACTGTTAAGTGCCTAGAGATTGCCATTACTTTCTTGTATTAGCGATGATCTTATTTACTGGTATTTGAAGTAAGCATGTTTCCTTTCTTGTGCAGCCTATATCCCCAGATGTTTGTAGGAGGTGATGGGTGTCAATTTAACATACACCGCTACCTCGATATAACGCCACCCGATATAACATGAATTCGGATATAACGCAGTAAAACAGGGCTCCGGGGGTNAAACTGTTAAGTGCCTAGAGATTGCCATTACTTTCTTGTATTAGCGATGATCTTATTTACTAGTATTTGAAGTAAGCATGTTTCCTTTCTTGTGCAGCCTATATCCCCAGATGTTTGTATGAGGTGATGGGTGTCAATTTAACATACACCGCTACCTCGATATAATGCCACCCGATATAACATGAATTCGGATATAAAGCGGTAAAGCTGTGCTCCGGGGGGGCGGGGCCGCGCACTCCGGTGGATCAAAGCAAGTTCAATATAACGCGGTTTCACCTGTAACGCGGTAAGATTTTTTGGCTCCCGAGGACAGCGTTATATCGAGGTAGAGGTGTAGTAGTTATATAATGCATGTTTAGATGCTTCCCTGTTTTCTTAGCTCATGACTTCTATTGTTGTGAAAACAAAACAACAACAAAAGAGAGAGAGACCAAAACAAGCTGCACATCTGCCTTTGTGCCTAAACCACGATTATTCTAGATCATTGTTCACTCTTCTTATTTTTTTCTTAATGTGAGGTTCGCTTGGAAGAGTGATTCTGTGCATAGTGGGGTTTCGTGTTTATTATCTTTCAATGACTGTGTCAAATTGGCTCCAAGTAAAAAGTGCTTTTTCAAGCGTCCTGTAAAATATTCCAGGGATCTGAAAATCAAGGTGAATTCTTTCCTTCTCTGACATCACGAGGAGGGATCTGCAGGCCCCATGGTGCTATCACTTCCCCTTGTGCGAACCCGCCTCAAGCAGTGATGTCGATGCACAAGAAGGAATAGAATCCCACTTGCTCATTTAGAGGTGTTGGCCCTAGAGGGCTAACAGAAGTGAAAAGTATGAGAGTTCACGCCTGTGTCTGCATAGCCACAAAGGGCAGATCTGCTGACTAAGGGGAGGTGATTTTTACGTAGTTGCGCATCAGAGTGTAGTGACACTTTCAGTTTTAATAGTCATCTTTTTCCTGCCTCCAAAGTGGGTTAAACCCAGTGCAGGCAGTAGATAGGGGAAGAAGGCTAATTTTGTTTCTTGATTATTGCTAGATCCAGTGCTAGCTGTTGCCGAGTAATAGGAGCCGTGACCCTAGTGCACAGAGCCATACAATGATTGTACTGGTCTTACCAGATGAAGATAGGTGCCAGATCCCTAAATAATTTCAAATAACACCTATTGCCAAGTCTCTAACTTAAACCCTTCAGCTGGCGTCTCTCCATTCCTACTGACCATAGTGAAGCACAAAAATACTCGGCTGCAAAAGGCTTTCAAATTTGATTCACAGTTTCTCTTTTTCTTTGTTTCCCCCACTTAGAGAGAATTAGGGCCAAATTCTGCTCTGTGGCACCACTACAAGTCTCACTGACTTCACTGGGGCTATGCAGGACCTAACATAAGCCTCAGCCTTGGGCTGCATCTGAGCTATGGTCATTGCATCTCAGGTAATGGTGGGAGGACAGCTGGCTGGGGTCAGCTCTATCCCCACAGGGCCAGTCCAGCAGATGGGAATTGCCAGCATGAGGGCCACACTGTCTTTCCTCTGGCTGTGCTTCTGTGCTGCTATATTAGCTCTTTTGCACCTGGAGATTCTCCCTTGTAGGAGGAATATCCTCCACTCCCTAGTTAAGCTGGCATTACAGCTGCTGTGCACCACTGGAGCAGCACAAAGCAGCCAGAGCTGGATCTGGCCCATGTAATCTAGCAAACAAATTCCTTTTTGGCTGCAATGCTAATGCTATTGAATCACTAACCGAAAGGAAAAAGGAGTTCAGCTGAGCAGTTAAGTGGTAAATCCTGCAGTCTGGGGTTTATTACATGTTTCTAATGTACTTCCCTTCAGGATAAAAGCACAGTAAATTGCCCTGCTTAATGGCAGTAGTCACTGTGTTTAGTTATGTTTTGTAATTTTTGCATCATTTTTCTCTGACCTGCACAAAATGTACATACTAGTGTTTTTTTACATAACTGTTCTATGTGCGATGTGTGTATAATACTGAACTTACAGCATTTTGCTTATTGACCTACTGCACATGCAAAATGCGATATGTGATTATATAATTCTAAAGGGGAATTACATATTGATACGAAGTTTCAGCCACTAGTGGAGATACACATGATTATATATCTGTGGTGTTTTTAAACTCCATCCTCACTCAGCCTTGGAAAAGATGATTTTTCAGAGGAATGAAGGTAACTGGTTTGGGACTTCCGCAACATTTCACACCAAGATCCATTTTGAAGTTACACTATAAAGGGAAATTGATTTAAAAATATATATACACTATAGAAAATAGTTGGCCACAGTACAGCAAAATATGTAATTTAATCAAAACTATTAATTTTTCATACTTGGCTAAGATATTTGGGGTTAGGCATAGGTTTTTTGTAACAATTGTTACGGCAGTGATTTTCCGTGGTACCTTCCAAGGAAAATTGCTCAATGGGTAAATGGGTGCCAAGAATTATTTAAACCCTGTTAATCAAGAGAATGGTTCAATCCAGAGCATCACGTTTTTGTGGTTCATCTAGTTTCTGCTGAAATGTGGAGAAATTTAGTAGCATTGGAGCAGATTTCCCTTTCAGTGCTTCCTCTGACAGGTTTATGGTCTTCCTTGTTGCACTACTATTAATGACTTGCTTCTCTAATTTTTCTGTTGAGATTAAGCTGATTATTCAGCATCAGCATGTTCCCACCTGAGCCAATGTCCCCTGTCCTACATGGCTCTTTGCAGAGATGTCTTGGATTCGGTTATTACGCGTATTGGTGAAGTTGGACTTGTGCTCACATTCTGCATTGTGCAAAGCTGACTGCAGTTTGTCATTTCTCTAACCTCTTTCCCCCCCACAAAAGTGGCCGAGGAGGTTGGTAGATGAGTCTTTGGAAATGCTTCCATTTCTTGACACCACCTTTTGATGCATTTTATTCGGATTTCTGTTCAGCACTTAGCTCAGAAATGGCAATGAGCTGTAGGCCTGTGTTTCTGTGCTCTCCATCCCTGGGGGTATAGAGGATCCTGTGATGCAGAGCGAGGAAGAGAGAATACCAATCCTTGATCCCACAGGACCCCAGGGCAGGGCTTGGCTGAGGCTGCAGAACACTCAGTGAAGTGCAGCAAATGGTGGGCCAAGGTTGAGTTGCTATAGTGTCAGTTCACAGTGACTTCCCCTTATGCTCATGTTTTTGGATAATCTATCCCCCATTTAGCCCTGTTGACCAGACTCTTCGTATCCTACTTGGATTTTTCTTTCCTTTTTAAAAATTCATTGTATTCTTAAAAGGGGAGGAACTAATGGCACCACTCGAGCCAAGCATGCTGTGGGTAGGTTCTCTGAAAACATCACTTGATCTCTACCAGTCCACCTCTCCCAGTTGTGACTTCTTCCTTTCTGGGGTCTCTCCTCAGCAGAAACTGCCAGTCATGGTAGAATCTCTGCTTTTTTTTTAATGTGCACCAATGACAAATAGGGTGAGCCACCAAATTTATTTTCTCTTATAGTAATGCTGAATTTTAATTGAGATCCCCAGAGATGAGTCTGAGGGCTTGTCTTCATATGAAAGCTAATCTGGAATAAGGTAGTGTGCGAATATAAAGAGAATTAACTACTCTGATAAACTCCATGTGTGGATACTCTTATTCTAGAATAAGAGTGCCTTATTCTGAACTATAGCGTAATCCAATGGGTTAAAATAATACAGAATAAAGCACTCTTATTCTAGAATAAACTCCATGTGCAGACGTTCTTATCCAGAATAACTCTACTTATAGACAGGTTTCAGAGTGGTAACCGTGTTAGTCTGTATCAGCAAAAACAACGAGGAGTCCTAATAAATTTGTTAGTCTCTAAAGTGCCACAAGGACTCCTTGTTGTTTCTACTTCTAGAGAAGCCCTAATCTGTTAATGAACTGGACCCCAGAGCTGCCTGTTTGCAAAGGTTTTATCTGGACTGTCTCACACTCTCTTAGATTGTTTTAGATTTTTTCCATCAATGTCTTAATTACTTTCTGCAGTTATTTCTCTAACTTGGCCTATGTTACCCCGGGATTCTGCCGTGCTACAGCTTTGTTCCTGTAATGCTCTGAGTTTCCTGTGTTTTCCTTGGGGGCTAATGTTTCAATGGTTACAGTCTCTTGGATCTGCAGACAATACGCGGATGTATTTTTAGCTCCTGCAGATCCTACAAAGCAGCTTGATGCTTTTACATAATTGACTGATATTCAGTCATGAATGTCTTCAGATGTTCTTGAACTCAAAGAACTAAACACTGCCAGCTGCTATTGATTTTTTTTCTTCAGCGCAGAGTCTCAGGTGACATCTTGCGGAGGGAGAGGGTTTCCTTTGGTGGCAGGCCTCTATTCTTCAGATACAGCTGGTGATGACCTTGGAGCTGGCATATGTGCTGAAGCTTGCTTTGTTGTTGCTGTTGTTTTTTTTGTCAGTCCCACAGTTATCAACTTTAATACGATAACTGGTGAGCAAAAAGATGAAATGAAGCAATCTGTTCAACATGAGTAGCTAATATATAGCTGGAGAGTGGGATATGGCCTTCCACATTCTGTTACCCTGACACTATAGTTTCATTGGCTCCTAGGAAAGCAGTGGGTTAATCTGAAGATTATGGTAGTAATTTACAAGCTTCTGTCTGACCCAGGCTTGGTCTGCACACAGATTTTTGTATTGGTATCACTATGTTGGTAGGAGAGGTGGCTTTTTTTTTTTTTTTTTAAACAAAAATAATTACAGCATACACTTATACTGGTGTAAAAGGCCCTTATAGAAGTACATCTTATTCCCTTTTATAAGGCACATTTATGCCAATATAATTGTGTCTACCCTAGGGGGAGTTGTACCACTTCAAATATAGTGGTATAGGTAAAGCAGTATAACTTTCTAATGTGGACAAGGCCTTTGTAATTTTTACAAGTTATTGTTTAACTTTATGATTCCTTAAGCCTGTGTTCCAGGTACATATGGCCAGATCCTCAGCTGCCTGGCTTAAATCAGCCTAGATCAGCATAACTCTACTGGCTTCAATGCCGCTATGCCAGTTGCTGAGGATCTGGCCCATAGACTTCCTTAGTTAATGTACGATACCATACAATGACACTGTATACTTCTCAGCTATATAAATAATTTAATAATAATGGTTTCTATTGTATACACCAGACCAATGGGGGATGGAGTCCTTCCTGAGCTAACCTTAGAGGGACTCCGTTACACATTGCCCTCCACTTGGGTCAGCAGTTACATGCCACAATTCATCCCTCCCTTCCTAGTGCAAACTCATTCATAGAATCATAGACTTTAAGGTCAGAAGGGACCATTATGATCATCTAGTCTGACCTCCTGCACAACGCAGGCCACAGAATCTCACCCACCCACTCCTGTATCAAACCTGTGTCTGAGCCATTGAAGTCCTCAAATCATGGCTTAAAGACTTCAAGGTGCAGAGAATCTTCCAGCAAGTGACCCGTGCCCCACGCTGCAGAGGAAGGCGAAAACCCCCCAGGGCTTCTGCCAGTCTGCCCTGGAGGAAAATTCCTTCCCGACCCCAAATATGGTTATCAGCTAAACCCTGAGCATGTGGGCAAGACTCACCAGCCAGACACCCAGGAAAGAATTCTCTGTAGTAACTCAGATCCCACCCCATCTAACATCCCATCACAAGCCATTGGGCATATTTACCACTAGTAGTCAAAGACGAATTAATTGCCAAAAGTAGGCTATCCCATTATACCATCCCCTCCATAAACTTATCAAGCTTGGTCTTGAAGCCAGATATGTCTTTTGCCCCCACTACTCCCCTTGGAAGGCTGTACCAGACCTTCACTCCTCTGATGGTTAGAAACCTTTGTCTAATTTCAAGTCTAAACTTCCTGATAGCCAGTTTATATCCATTTATTCTTGTGTCCACATTGGTCCTGAGCTTAAATAATTCCTCCTGCTTCCTGGTATTTATTCCTCTGATATATTCATAGAGAGCAATCATATCTCCCCTCAGCCTTCTTTTGGTTAGGCTAAACAAGCCAAGCTCTTTGAGTCTCCTTTCATATGACAGGTTTTCCATTCCTCGGATCATCTTAGTAGCCCTTCTCTGAACCTGTTCCAGTTTGAATTCATCCTTCTTAAACATGGGAGACCAGAACTGCACACAGTATTCCAGATAAGGTCTCACCAGTGCCTTGTATAATGGTACTAACACCTCCCTATCTCTACTGGAAATACCTCGCCTGATGCATCCCAAGACCGCATTAGCTTTTTTCACGGCCATATCACATTGGCGGCTCATAGTCATCCTGTGATCAACCAATACTCCGAGGTCCTTCTCCTCCTCTGTTACTTCCAACTGATGCTTATAACAATAGTTCTTGTTATTAATCCCTAAATGCATGACCTTGCACTTTTCACTATTAAATTTCATCCTATTACTATTACTCCAGTTTACAAAGTCATCCAGATCTTCCTGTATGATATCCCGGTCATTGAAAAGAGCACAACCGGAGAGCTCTAGAATGCCAGGGCTGGCAGCCTCCAGATCCCCCTAAATATGGGCTCTGTGCTAAAACTACCATCTAGCCCATAGTGAAGAGTAATGCTTGTTACTGTCAAATTTGTCCCCAAAGTCAGGTTTTACTAACAAGCTTTTTTTGTAGGGGCTTGAGGAATGGGCCCCAGCTTTGCACATCCTGAATGATAAAGCTCCCTCCCTAGCCACATTTTTACATACACACCATGGGAAGCCCAATTTTCAGAATTGGCCGCCTAAGTGAGGGCACCCACTTCCACAACAGAGTGCTCCAATTGGCATGTAAGCAGCTAAAATGAGTATTAGTGCCTCATTACCAATTTAGCATCCACTAGGGATGGACACCCTAACTTGCATAGTCATTTAGGAAAAGTGGGCCCCACCCTGGTTGCCTTTATAGCTAGCCAGTGAGGAGCGACAGAGAGAAGTGTTTGCACAAATTCACTGTGATGCAAGCAGGCTACACTGCTGGGTAGGCGGCAGGATCTTACAATGGGAAGAATTATATGATCGCTATGCTGCATCCAGTGAGTAATCAAGTGTCTGAGCTGTGAACAAGAAGAAACAGTTTTAAGATCGGAGTCAGAGCACCAGCAGAGAGCTGGATGCCACAATGAACCAACAAAGGCTTGTTAATGTCTATCTTCAGGAAGTTTGGAGACACCAAGGCTTGGGTATCATTTCACAAATGCATACTTTTGAGAGCACTGCATAGGAGCCTGCAGGAGATAAGGAGCGAATATGGAGATACCAGCTTACCTGTGGTACTGAAGCATACTGCCTGGCCAAATTACTGCCATTTGTAGTCCGCAGATACCAAACAAAATGGATACCCAACCAGAATCCCTTGGAACATCACACCCAACGTGGGCCATGCTTAAAATAATGTACCCATGTCAACCTATTTTCAGTAATGAGAAGATAAACAATTCCAGGGGCCTAAATGTTCTAGCCCTAGGTTTTGCCTGGTCCTATTCAAAGACAGAAAAGCTGCCTTCCTATCTTGTTCTGTAGCTGTTGAGTCAGAGGTCTGCAAGTGGGGTATGCTGGGGGCTTTGGGATCATGTGCAGTCATATAGGTGGCACATGCTCAATGATATCAGCTTATGCAATCAGACTTAAGCCAAAGCAGATCTGGTGATGGATGACAAATTTAGGCACAACTCCATTGTCTTCATTGGAGTTTTACCTTCTAGCACCAAGGATGAACTTATCCCTAGGAACTCTCAGCCATCAGTAGGTTTTCAACCATCCTATTAGTAATATCTGTAGTAGCCAACAGTCTTGAGTAATATATTGGACTGTACTACACTTGGGTTCTCCTGATAATTAGACAAGTGTGTTCTCCAGACCTCACTGTTGAGTTGCTCCCTATTTTGACTTAATGGTTTAATTGTTGGAAGGTACATGATCATAACCAAAGGACAACAATAGATGGAAGGAAACTCTCATATCCTCAGAAGAGCTTGTGAAGTCCATTGCACACAGGTTAGAGTGAATATGATATACTAATTTTCACCAATACAAACACATTCTTCTTGCAGATTCATCTTCCATCTGATTCCACGTAAAGCTGAATTCCTCTGTGCATCCCAGCTAACTCCAGTAAGAATGAGCCTTGAACTCAAACAAAGATACCTCTGTTGGACAAATGTTTTCCCCCCATCAGTTCTGAGACTTCTCGTATTATAAAATTCCACCACTCATAATTAGTAGGGGCAAAAAAACTCATGCATACAGGTCCAACTCCAATCTCATGTTTCACTAGCCCTACCCATAAGTTGGTCCAGGCCTATCGCTATGTCCAGACATCTGCACCTCACCCATCTCCACTTGCTCATAACTGCAGAAATCTGCTCCAAGTCAGGATGTTCAATATTTTCATGTTCAATGTGCAATATTTTACATGCATGGTGCTCAGGATAAAACCTCTTCTCCAATCTTTTGCTGTCATGTGGCCTCTCAAGCACAAGCTTTCCAAACGGACATGCACCGCATACTTCCCATGACCCTGCGCAGTCAGAGGGCTTTAGATTTTACCGGGCCAAAGTCTCTACTGGTGTAATTGATGCCGGCAGAGAATTTAGCTTGCTCTCCATTATTAAAAGTAAAAGAAGTAATTATTTGATTTAGCATTTAAAATATTTTATTGCATTTATATCTTATGTAAACTTTTTACAGTAGGGTGTCCAAGGGCATTTGCATGAAGCACACTGAAATATATATCTGACTCGTTGATTTGAATATACTGTACATAAGCTATCTCTAGTGTGTACTGAACTCTTTCTATATCGGATCAGTATAATGTTTCTGGCAAGTAAAGGTTTTATTGTCTCACTGTTGCATTTACAGCTGGACACTGGAGATGCACTGGCTTTACATATATTCCAGTCTTTCTCCTGTACAATATTTAGCTCATTCTATGTTCTTTAGAAACACATACTACAATGCTCCATCTCCACCTGGCTTGTGGGTGGACGTAAATAGATAGTGCTGGGTATTTTCATAGAACAGCGTTTTAGGCCTAATTGATGGTGTTTAGCATCACATGGTCTCTAGAAGAGAAATCTGGATGGTTTTAACCCATTTCGCCCCCCTCCTTCACTGCTATTGTATAAGTAACACATGTCACAAGCAGATAGCAATGTGAGCAGCATTCTAAATAATTTGCAGGCCAACATTTGGGTGAGTATGCACTAAAAGTAACACAGAGATTGGTACATCTTACAGCACTTGAGACGCATAAGCACATGCTGTATCTATGAACTGGTTACTTAAGGCAGTGGTGACAGAAGCAGATTAATAACATGTCAGATTTCTAACTTCTCTGTGAATAAAGCAAGTCTTCTAGAGGATGAATTCTTGGGTGATCTCCTCCACCAAAGGTGGTACAGTAACAGGAGGAGAATCATTATTGTGTGTGAGAGAAGTATCAAACTCAGACTCCTTTTTCACTTTTGTAACATTCAAAGATTAAACAGGAAATTGTATCATCTGCCTAGTTAATAAATAACTAGTATTGACTGGAATGTCAGGACCATAATTTTACCTGCTTGACGTGTGCTTTGAAAGAGAGATCTAAAGTGCAAAACTGTGGTGAAAAATGTGACTCAAGAATGAGTGATACGGGTTTACACTTTTCACCTATTTGAAGATAAAACTTTTTTTAATCAACTTATGTACTAGCATGCATGATCATGTAGTATGTTGCCTCTTGCTAATTATATGCTACATTAGGAATATTAATGTCTAGATGAGCTCTCACTGGAAAAAACATGAAGCCCAACTTCTGCAAAATGTCTAACTGAAACTATATGTGCCCGTATGACCATTCAAAGCTCAGAAATAATTTTATTTTGTTATGCTGAACATGGTTGCTATTGGATTTTATCAATAAAGTCTAAGCAGATGGCTCATATAGACATGCAAAAACAGTGTGTCTTAATTTTTTTGCATGTTGTAACTGACTTACTCCAAAGGATCTATGTGCATCTTGAAGTGATGGATTTTTTAAGTATGCTTCTGTTTTGCTCTGAACGAAGATGCAGTACTTCCAGCGCCTTGGACAGACTGATGAGCATAGGAAATATCGAGCCTCATTATCTTTCTGTCACACTCAGAGGAGCACTTCGGGCATGTGTATAGAGAGGGCTGGGGGGAAATGTCATGGTTTTTTTTTCTTCACTTCCTTTCTCTCCACCCCCTAAATTTCAAAATTTGAAACATGCAACCAGCAGTATATGTGGAAAGGAAAGGAACACTGGATCAGCCATCTTGTTCCCACCCCCACCCCCCAAATCCCTCCAGAACCCCTCAGCAGGTACAGCCCTGGCATCAAGAGCAGGGGATGGGGCAGGAGCTGCTCTTCACAGCATCCTTGCCTTGTGTAAGCAGTATTTCCGTACATGGTATCACCCTTGCTCAGTGAACCCCTTCTCCCTTCAGGGCGGATCTGGGGTCCGGCATTGGTGGGAGTCTCAGTAGAGACACCCACTCTTTTATTCCCCCTGCATTGTTGCAACCCTACTAGCTGCAGGAGAAGATCTGACTCATCATTAACCTCCAAAATAATATTAACATGCATATGTACTCATGCGCACATGCTGTCCTGGTGTGTTGGCATACTTACAAATTTGTTAATATATCAAATATTAGAACAGTACGTTTTATACTAAGAAATACCCATATAGACACTAGTACAGGATATACGTGTGTTATAGTTAGGTCATGCAAACGGCATTACCAATACATAAATTAAAGGAAGCAAACACAAAAGCTAAGAAGTACAAAATTGCAATGACTATTGATAATTCATTCTGTTGGGCTCAGAATAGCACCATAATACATCTGAGAAATCTGCAGTTTCTACACACAATAGGCCGAGATTTTTTTTGATCTAGCTTATATTTGCTGGGCAATTTTCAAGATCAGACCCGAAATGGAGTTTCTTTTTCAATAACTCTTGGAAGTCTCAATCTTTGGAAGCCTCAGCCTTGCAGATTAGTATGAGCACAAGATGAATATAAAGGCAGTCCTGGCTCTCAGCACTTCCAGTCTAAAAGACAGACTCCCCCACAAACCCACCTCTGGGGCCTTCTACACACTTCACAAGATACACAAACAAGGGAAGAAAGGCAGATCCATCGTATCTGGTCATGGCACTCTTACACTGAAGGAATATGAGGACTCCAAGGAACCATCGTAAGGACATAAGAACGGCCATACTGGGTCAGACCATCTAGCCCAGTATCCTGTCTTCCAACAGTGGCTGGTGCAAGATGTTTCAGAGAGAATGAACAGAAAAGGGTAACGATCAGCCATGCCAAACCCATGAAAAAAATGCAGAAATTGGCTTGTTTTTGGCTTAATTGGCCTGTGAGTTGCTTGTTGGCTAGTTTTTGGCTTGTAGCTTGTTGCTTGTTTGGCTTGTGGTAGCTTGTTGCTTCTTCTTTTTTTTTTTGATCGGCTCCTGGCAAGGAGGGGTAAGGGCAGGAGAGAGTCAGGGGTGCACAGTGGGCCCACCACAGTCCCAGACTGCACGTCGGGAGGATCTAATTACACAGTGTTGGGGTTCTTGGGGATTGGCTTGTTTTGGCCTTGTTTTGAAATGGGATTAGCTTGATTGTTGGCTTATTGTGAAAGTTGGGGTGCTTATTTACCACATGAAAGTTGGCAACTGTGGTAATGAGCCAATCACATCTTCTGGCAGTCAGAGGCAAAGGGACACCCAGAGCATGGGGTTGCATCCCTGACCATCTTGGTTAATAGCCATTGATGGACCTATCTTCCATGAACTTTTCTAATTATTTTTTGAACCCACTTATACTCTTGGCCTTCACAACATCCCCCAGGCAATGAGTGCCACAGGTTGACTGCTGTGCATGAAGAAGTACTTCCTTATGGTTGTTTTAAAGCTGCTGCCTATTAATTTCATAGAGTGACTCCGGGTTCTTTTATTATGTGAAGGGGTAAATAATACTTCCCTAGTCACTTTTTGCACACCATTCATGATTTTATAGACCTCTGTCATACCCCCTGTAGTCATCTGTTTTCTAGTCTGAAGAGGCCTGGTCTTTTTAATCTCTCCTCATATGGAAGCCATTCCATACCCATAATCATTTTTTTGTTGCCCTTCTGTGTATTTTTTCCAATTCTAATACATAATTTTTAAGATGAGGTGACCCAAACTGCACGCAGTATTCAAGGTGTGAGCATACTGTGGCTTTATATAGTGGCAATATGATATTTTCTGTTTTATCATCTTTCCGTTTCCTAACGGGTCCTAACATTGTTAGCTTTTTTGATTGCCATTGCACATTGAGCAGCTGTTTTCAGAGAACAAACTGTGATGACTTTCTTGAGTGGGCTAACTTACACCGCATTATTTTGTATGTATAGTTGGGATTATGTTTCCCAATATGCATCACTTTGCATTTATCAACTCTGAATTTCACCTGCCATTTTGTTGCCCAGTCACCCAGTTTAGTGAGCCCCCTTTGTAACTTTTTGCAGTCAGCTTTGGACCTAACTATCTAGTGTAATTTTGTATCATCTGCAAACTTTGCCACTTCACCGTTTACCCCCCTTTTCCAGCTCATTTATGAATACGTTGAACAGCACTGGTCCCAGTACAGATCCTTGGAGGAACCTGCTATTTACCTCTCTCTCTCTCTCTCTCTCTCTCTCTCTCTCCACTGTGAAAACCATTTATCCCTACTCTTTATCCTTTATCTTTTAACCAGTTACTGATCCATGAGAGGAGCTTCCCTCTTATCCCATGACAGCTTACTTAGCTTAAAAGCCTTTGGTAAAGGACTTTGTCAAAGACTTTCTGAAAGTCCAAGCACACTATATCCAGTATATCACTCTTGTCTACATGGGTTTTGACCCCCTCAAAGAATTCTAAGAGATTTGTAAGACATGATTTCCCTTGACAAAAGCTGTGTTGACTCTTCACCAGCATATCATGTTCATCTATGCGTCTGATAATTCTGTTCTTTACTATAGTTTCAACCAATTTGCCTGGTACTGTACTGAGACTTACCTTTCTGTAAGTGCCAGGATTGTCTCTGGAGCCCTTTTTTAAAAATCAGCATTATATTAGCTATCCTCCAGTCATCTGATTTAAATGATAGCTTACCCACTATAGTTAGTAGTTCTACAATTTCATAGCCGAGTTCCTCCGTCACATCCTCTGCAGTGAAGACCAATGCAAAGAATTCATTTAGATTCTCCTCAACAGCCATGTCTTCTTTGAGTGCTCCTTTAGCACCTCGATCATCCAGTGACCCCACTGATTGTTTGGTCGACTTCCTGCTACTGATGTACTTAAAAAAATGTGCTGTTAGGTTTTTTTTCTTTTGCTAGTTGCTCTTCAAATTCTTTTTTGGCCCGCCTAATTTTACTTTTACACTTGATTTGCCAGAGTTTATGCTCCTATGTATGTTCCTCAGTAAGAGTCGACTTCCAATTTTTAAAGGATGTCTTTTCATCTCTAACTGCTGTTTTACTCTGTTGTTTAGCCACGGTGGCATTTTTTATTTTTTTTTGGTTCTCTTATTTTTTTTATTTGGGGTATACATGTAGTTTAAGCTTCTTTTATGGTGTTTTTTAAAAGTTTCCATACAGTTTGTAGGCATTTAACTTTTGTGACTGTTCCTTTTAATTTCTGTTTAACTAGCTTCCTCATTTTTGTGTAGTTCTGCTTTTCAAAGTTAAATGCTACTGTGGTGGGTTTGTTTGGTATTTCTCTCCCCCCCCCCCTTCCCCTCTGAAGGATGTTAAATGTAATTACCTTATGGTTGAGTAGTCCAGCTATATTCACCTCTTGGACCAGATCCTGTGCTCCACTTAGGACTAAATCAAGAATTGCCTCTTCCTCTGGTGGGTTCCAGGACTAGCTCCTCCAAGAAACAGTCATTAATGGTGTCTAGAAATGTTATCTCTGCATCCCATCCTGACATGACATGTTCCCCAGTCAATATGGGGATAGTTGAAATCTCCCATTATTACTGGGCTTTTCTGGTTTTGTAGCCTTTCTAATCTCCCTGAGCATTTCACAGTCACTGTCACCATCTCAGTCAGCTAGTTGGTAGTATATCCTACTGCTATACTTATTATTCAAGCATGGAATTTCTATCCATAGACATTCTATGGTATAGTTTGTAAATCAAATGATGGGGGATAATAGTAGTTACACTAATAGAATTGGTTATTAGGGGGTACAGCTGACTTGCCTGCCTTTGTTGTTCAGAAGCCCCCGCAATATCCTTGCAAGGATTTTCTCATTATTCAAACTCACTGTGTTGCTGCAATACCACAAGGAGGGGTTGCATTTTCCAAGCCTGCTAAGTGTGTCTTCACCACCACTAAATACACAAGTGCTTGCTTTTGGCAGGCAACACAGGCTTATATTCCTGAAAGCGCATCCCTGTAGGAAAAATCTTCGGCTTTGCTTTCTGTTGTCATTTACACTGTTAAAAATCAGGAAGAATACCCCTGAAGTCAAGGGGAGCTGTCGGAGCTCAGCAAATCTAACTAAGCAATTGGACTCAGCAGAGTACAGTAACTCCCCACTTAACATTTCGATCTTACCTCCCTGCTCAATTACAGAACATGCTCCATTGAAAGTTGTGCAATGCTTCGCTATAACGTCGTTTGGCTGCCTGCTTTGTCCACAGCTGGCAACCCCGCTATCAGCTCCCCTATGCCCCCCCCCCAGCACCTCCCGCCCTCCAGCAGATCCCACGGATCAGCGCCTTTCCCCTCCTCCCCCCCTCCCGCCTCCTGCCCGCTGCAATCAGCGGGCTTGTGGTGTTCAGGAGGCAGGAGGGAGGGATGGGGGAGGAGCGAGGACGTGGCATGCGGAGTAAAGGGGGAAGAAGAGGCGGGTTAAGGGTGGGGGCTTGAGGGAAGGGTGGCGTGGGTGGACCGAGGGTTGAGCCCCCCGCACCATGGTGCTTGCAGAGTAGGGGAAGCTGCCGCTGCGCAACGTGCTTCTCCTAGCCTACAGCACCTTCAGCCTCCTTGCCTGCGTCATCTCCAGTGCCAGTGGGCTGTGCCTGTGTGGGGTAAGGCGGGGGCACCTCCCAACTATTGTACTGGACTGTATGGCAAAAAAAAATTTCCCTGGAACCTAAGCCCCCCATTTACATTCATTCTTATGGGGAAATTGGATTCGCTTAACATCATTTCACTTAGTCAAATTTTTCAGGAACAGAACTACAACGTTAAGTGAGGAGTTACTGTATATGTGGTTTCACCGAGGCTACCCTACTGTTTACATGAAAATCTTGATCTCCCAAGACCCCCAATGAGAGTTTTGTTGTATTTTACTATTTTTACAGGTGGTTGAAATTTTCAGTATTTTAATTTTTTGCTCAAATTTTTCATCAAAATGTAGAATTTCAACAAAAACGGGATAATTTTTTTTCATGGACATTTTAAAAAAAAGTTCCTAAAATAATCTGCAGTGTGATTTTGAAAGATTAGTTTTCATACACATAAAAGTAAATAAAAACTGCAGAAATATTCCGGAAATCACCATCAAAAGTGAAATATATATAACTACAGCATAAAAATAACCCAGCTCCTCTACTTTAAAAATGTTAAAAAGACCGAGGACTGAAGTTTTAAGATGTGAAAGAGGAAGCTACATATTGTACAGGGAGAAATATTGGGGCTAGTTTTTCAATGAAGGCAAGGTAAACCTCCAAAACAATTCAAGCCAATTCTTCAACTGGAGCACGTAGAAGCAGTTCCATTGAGGTTACTAGTATGGCACTGATTCACCCAGCTGAGGATGTAGCCGTGAGCAGGGCCGGCGCTTCCATTAGGCGACCTAGGCGGTCGCCTAGGGCGCTGCTATTTTGGGGGCGCCTGCGCCCCCGCCGCCCGTAAAAATTTGGGGGCGGGACCTTCCGCCGCCGCTGTTGGGGGCGGGATTTCAGGGGCGGGACCTTCCGCCGCCTAGGGCGCCAGCAAAGCTGGCGCCGCTACTGGCCGTGAGTATGCACAGGTATACCATGTATGCATCTCTATGGAAGCAGTCCTAACTGTCCCTTTTTACAAATATTGCAAATGCCTAGGTTTGGTTTGCATGGATGCATCAATGCTTCTGTACATGCAATCAGTGTGCATCCATTTAGAAAATTGGATGCTATATATATATTAACTTAATTCTGTGTCCCTAAGCAATAGATCTGTGTAGAAAAGACTGGCTGCAAATTTGGGAATTGGCATTTTCAAAGTCGGAAGCTGTTATAAGATATCAAATAATCACCTGATTTTGTATAATCACAGTCACTCTAAACAATTAATTGTTTGTATTATCCCAGTCACCCTAGGCTAGTTTTCCAAAGAGTCACCAAACGAGTGCTGTAGAGAAAGAGCTAGGCATCTACCATTGGTCTGTCTAGGTGGTTTATTCTGTGCAATACATGCTTTTGGATCTTTTATTTTTCATATATTAGTGTCAGCAGAGATGTCAGTCCAGATTCTCTCTTCTAGTAAAGGCATTTTGTGCTGCTAAGCATTACTATGTGGCCTTAAACTGGCCAGAAATCACCAGCAGAGAATTCTCCTGTAAAGGGGAATCTCCACTGGTATATTGCTTGTGAAGGGACAGAGCTCCTTCCTACACCCCTGACTTCCACCCCTGGAATGTCAGGGATGGGAGCTCTGCCATGCCTGAGCCTTCACTGGTGAAAGTGGCCTTGCACCAGCTTTGTAAATTAGAGCAGGAGGTGTCCAGGTGCTAAGCTCAGGCAACCCTGAATTAGATAACAGCAATGAGCTTCCTGCAGCTCTCTCTTTCCTCTATGTCTGATCACAGCCCAGATGTCATGGAGAATCAGAGCCTCCCATACTTTCTGGTCCAGAATCAGGTCTGCTTCAAATGAGGGGCCAGATCCTCAGCTGGTGTAAATCCCTTTCCTTCAATGGAGCTATGCTGATTTATGCCAGCTAAGGATCTGGCCCCTCCCACCTCCAAAGTCTTCAGAAAAAAAGGGCAAGAAAAGCAATGAAAATACTAGATGTGTGTTTAACAACACCTTGTTACGTGCTGATCAGGGGATGAAAATGGCTCTTGGGGCCAGACAAAGGAAGAATGGCTGGCCCTTTCAGCTGGAAATTACAGCTAGACAGTGATTCCTGGCTGTATGCTGAACATTATGAAGCTGTAGAGGGGAAGATGTGTCTGTGGCAGAAATTGTATCAAATGTAAAAAAACCAAAAAAACAAAAAGTAAAAAATAAAAATTGCAATCAATTTCCAGAACAGCAGCAGTCACTGACTAGCTCTGCAGTTCATTCAGTTCTTAAACAGATGTAAAGATGGGGTTTCTGTGCCTTCTCTTGCCATCTCCCTTATACAGACACTATATTATTGAATTAATTATCACGTCTCTGTAAAGTGCTCAAGAATTATTGTAGTTTGCTAATGGATTCCTCTATTCAGTAGCATATAGAGTATGTGGGGGGGAAATGTCATAGCTGTGTCACATGGTACATTTTAAAATGATACCGACCTGAACTATAGCATTGCTACTGGCAGCAGTATAAAAAGAAAGGTAATTTAAATCAATTAAATTCCAGCTCTTTCATATTGTCATAGAATATTCAGATTCAAAATTAGTGTGAATTCAGCAAAGGGGCTGGCACTTTTGGAAGTCATTTGAAATAAGTATATGGTCATGTCTGATTTTATTAAAGCCAGATATGCAAGAAAAATGTGTGTGTTTGTGCATAGAAACAAACGGAGCCAGATCTTCAGTGAGCTTAAATCTGCATAGCGCTATGGACTTGGAAAAAACTGATTGACAGCAGCTGAAATGGAGCTCGTTAACCCTCAATTTATGGAACTCAGGATGTGATTCTCCTCTCGTTAGCTTCATTGTAAAGCAGGTGTAACTCTACTGAAGGGAACACTTACACCTGCGTGAGTGAGTGGAGAATCCTTCCTACAATCTGGCTGACGATGGCAGGGAGAGGGCTCCAAAGGTATGAGCCCTTTGTGGAGCCCATCCTGCTGCCAGCTATGCAGCAACTACATGCAGGAGCCAAAATCTGGGGGGACCCATAACCACAGAAAGGAAGGAAAAAAGAGTCCAGATTGCAGAGCATATTGGGCATTCTAGATCCCCGGTTTCTAGAATTGCTAAAGGGAATGTACAGGCAGGCAGTGTGTAGGGTGCAGCTGTACTCCCACGCTGGCTCGCCGCATTGACAAGACAGGCTTCTGCGCTCTGGACTGGCTGAAACGTCTGAGTTATTTTCAGGGAGCGCATCAAGGAGAGAACAATTTTGGATCAAGGCTAAATTATTGCCCAGGCATGAATCGCGGTGGCATGGGCCGCACCACTGAGGAATAGAGGCCTTAGGGTAATTGTGTGTATGTGGACAGGTGGACACAGATATAACTGGCACACACAAGGGAAAAAATCACAGTTATCTACTACAGGGAAGCAAGGAAGCGAGACACTGAGTAGGTCAGCACGGTTCCATTAACGTCAATGGAGCTTTGCTGATTAACCCCAGCTGAGGCTCTGGCACGTCAGTATTTATCCTTGTACTGCCTCTTCATAACCATTTGGAAGATACCCAGTTACTTTAGCAATGTTGAGAGCCACAGAAGTAGCCAGACAGATACTATCATTGCTTCCTTGGGCCCCGCCTGCCAGCATCTACCTGTTGTCTTATACTGGGATGATTAAACTCCTGGGGCAGGGATTGTCTTTTTGTTCTGGGTTTGTACAGCACCTAGCACGACGGGGCCCTGCCTGATGGCTGGGGCTAGTAGATGCTACAAATAATAACACTACTCATGAGAGCCCAGTTGATAGCTATTAACTCTTCTCTAGATTTTACAGTCATTTTCACAGCACATTTTTCAATAAGTGCTGCCATGGCACCGTGAGGATGCACACTGCTATATGGGTGCTAAGCAAGATTTTACCTGCTGTTATTTCTTTGCCACGGCTTGGCCATTGCCTTCTCTTTAACCATCAATGAACTAAAAGATGGGATGTCTTGTCCATTGCTCCGCCAGCAGGGGTTGCGGTGGGGTTGACTTCGTTCACTGGGTTTGTCAGTGAGTGCTGACTTCTCACACCTCTGTTCTAGGCAACTGGTATGGTTGAGAGGAGGCCCCGTGAGGTTCCATTTTGCAGTATGGCATGGGGCTCTGGACAATTGCAGTGTATTGAGATCTGGGTTTCTGCACTGCTCTTCATCTCTGCCTCCTTCTGGGGTGCCAAGTCCTGGTTTTCCGTGACCGTCCACCTTAAAGGGACTTGGGCCCTGCTGCTTCTATGCCTGCTGGTCTGATTGAATAGCGCAGGCATGTGCTAAGATATGAGGTCGGATGGTACAAAACTGGGGTGCTCTAGGAGTTGATCTGGCCCAGCTGCAATGTGTGAAATAGCACATACTGTACAATGTGTTCTGGGTGCTGGCAGGCAGCTGGTGCAGGGGGGTGTTAGAAGTTGTGGAAAGGGCAGGGAGAAGACAGGTGACTTGAAAGGCCAGGAGGAGAGGGGTGTGTGGGAGGGAAAGACATGTTGTTACCCCATTGACACCTGCAGCAATCCTTAATGCAAACATTCCCAAATCCACCACTGCAGCTCCCAAAGACTCTCCCATACACCTAAGACACTTAACACTGCACTAGGTAAAGCACTTTCCATGTCCCATCACCCCACTATGAAGGCCCCAGCTCCTCATGTGCAGCTGCCATCCTGTTCTTTCCACCAGCAATGGGCAGGATCTTAAAGTGCTCATTCCAACCCCTCCTTGTTCCAACCCCCTATTATACTGTGACCATCCTCCCCTTCCCTAAGGCTCATCTCAGCACCCTCCCTCCCAGCTCTAAGGCTTCCCCTTGCCTTTCGTGAGGCGCAGGGCGCTCCCTCTCCAGCCAGTGCACTCGCTCCCCAGCCAAACCACCAGGCTCAATGCACTCCACACCTGACCTCTTCCTAGCTCACCCCTAAAACTCAGTGTATGGTCTGCAGGCTCAGCGCACCCCCAAATTCAGTGACCCCTTACCCATCTGACATCCAGGCCTAAGTACATCCTCCCTCTTATCCTTGATGCTCAATGCAGGGCCGGCTCTGACTTTTTTGCCGCCCCAAGCAAAAAACAAACAAACAAAAAAAACAGGGCGCAAGGCGGCTGGACCCAGAGGCAAAGCAAAAAAAAAAAAAAAAAAAATAGGGCAGCCATGCTGCCCTAAGATTGGAGGGAATGCCGCCCCTTAGACTCTGCCGCCCCAAACACGAGCTTGCTTGGCTGGTGCCTGGAGCCGACCCTGCTCAATGCACCCCATAACTTGGGAATTAGTGCATTCCCCTCCCCTCCATGCCCCAGAAGCAGTGCATCCCTAACCCTGGGGCTAAATGTCCCCCTCCCCCTCCATGCCCCAGGCTCATTGAACCCCCTAACTCCAGGGCTCAAGTCACCCTCCATGCCCTAAGTTCAGTGCACCCGTTCCAATGCTCCAGGCTCAGGGCACCCCTAGCCCTGGGTCTCGGTGCACCCCATGCCCCTGGGTCTCGGTGCACCCCTAACCCTGGGTCTCAGGGCACCCCCTCCCCCTGGGGCTCAGGGCACCCCTAACCCTGGGGCTCAGGGCACCCCCTCCCCCTGGGGCTCAGGGCACCCCTAACCCTGGGGCTCAGGGCACCCCTGCCCCTGGGGCTCGGTGCACCCCGTGCCCCTGGGGCTCAGGACACCCCTAACCCTGGGTCTCAGGGCACCCCCTCCCCCTGGGGCTCAGGGCACCCTCTCCCCCTGGGGCTCAGGGCACCCCTAACCCTGGGGCTCAGGGCACCCCCTCCCCCTGGGGCTCAGGGCCCCCCTAACCCTGGGGCTCAGGGCACCCCCTCCCCCTGGGGCTCAGGGCACCCCTAACCCTGGGGCTCAGGGCACCCTCCACTACACTCTCCCAGCAAGACACTCAAAGCGCCACTGAAGTTGCTCCTGAGATGCTGAGAGCGTCATCGCCTCCTAGCAACTCTCTTAGCAACGGGCCAACATCTGCTCCCTCTGGACCAATCCGGGAGAGGAACATCTGGGCTGCCCGCCTCCTGCTCTGAAGCGAGCCGGGGATGCGCTCGGCAGTGACTGGAGGGACCTGCCGGAGCTGGGGCTGCCGCCGCGGGCAGGCTGAGGAGCAGGAGCCGAGCGGGGAGGCTGCGTTTCAAGCCAGGGGCGAGCGCCGGAGCCAGCCCCTCCCTGTGGCCCTGCTTGCCCGGTAAGTGCCTTTTTCTTGCACAGCCCAGCGGCCCCTTAGTGCGGCTCGGGGAGCCCCTGCCTGACCGGGGCGGTGACCTCCCTCCCTCCAGGGCTCGCTCTGCCCGCTGCTGGCAGGGGAGGGGGTGTGCTTGGGAGAACTTCCCCCTGCCTCTTCTCCGGCTTTGCTAGCTCTCCAAGGGGGGGGGGGGGCTTGCAATTAATTCTCTAATACTAAGCGGGAGCCACTCGCCCTTTGGCCAGCCGTGTGGCTAGTGCAGGCTGAGGGCGTGCTCTGGCAAAGGGCAGCTGAATCACAGCATCTCCTGACTTTCAGTCCCAAACTCTGAAAAGTAACCATAGCAACTCTTTCCATCAGTTCCTCCTTCTCTTCCTCTCCGATGAGACAACTATCTATATATAGGCATTGCTTATATCTGAGGGACACAGACAGCGGCTTTAGACCCAGGGTTTTTATCATGCATGTGTATTAAAAGTGTGTGTGTCTATACATACAGCATATGCAAGTGCAGATCCACACTCTTTATAGTTTCCTCATGGCAGTGGTGTCTTTAATATGTGTTTAAAAATTCCACTCTAATATAGTATCAGAGGGGGAGCCGTGTTAGTCTGGATCTGTAAAAAGCAACAGAGTCCTGTGGCACCTTAAAGACTAACAGAGGTATTGGAGCATAAGCTTTCGTGGGTGAATACCCACTCCCTCAGACGCACTCTAATATAGAATGCAAGACAGTGCTCAGATACAAGCTCCTCANCTTTAGACCCAGGGTTTTTATCATGCATGTGTATTAAAAGTGTGTGTGTCTATACATACAGCATATGCAAGTGCAGATCCACACTCTTTATAGTTTCCTCATGGCAGTGGTGTCTTTAATATGTGTTTAAAAATTCCACTCTAATATAGTATCAGAGGGGTCGCCGTGTTAGTCTGGATCTGTAAAAAGCAACAGAGTCCTGTGGCACCTTAAAGACTAACAGAGGTATTGGAGCATAAGCTTTCGTGGGTGAATACCCACTTCCTCAGATGCACTCTAATATAGAATGCAAAACAGTGCTCAGATACAAGCTCCTCGCTTAAAGGGCAAAAACTGAGACATCCACATTGCAATAACGGGACTGACTGTAAATGATAAGTTCTGATGTTTCCAAAAACGACATTATTATATACACATTGTGTAGGTGTGTGTATATAATAAGAGATTGTTATTACTACACAAAATTATGTTGTAATCTTGCTCGCAATACTTCAGCTTTTTTTTCCCAGAAAAGGTAAAGTCTGACAGTAATCAATCAAAGGATATAAAAGTATGTCATTTAAAAGGAGGAGTTCAGGACAGTAAAAAGATACGGCTCATGTAATTGCAGGATGTTTAGAGAACCAGGCAATATGACTAACAGCGTTCCCTCTTATGTAATTATAAACATACTCCTAAGTGAAATGAGTTTTTGTAACATTTCAATTTCCTTATGTTTCAAATGGAGTCTAAGAAATAAAGCCCTAGAGTTGTATGTGACTTCAGGCAATTGCTTTTTGTGTTATGAAATATCATAGGGTCTCCTTAAATAACATCTTGATCTTTTACACTCTAACAACTTTCAATGCATGTGTTGATTTTGCCAAGTGAAATGTTTGTCTCTCCTTGATCCACCGCGTCAGTTCAACAGTGCAGCGCTGTGAGAGATGCTAGCTGAGCCTGTGCAAAGAGGACATTTTACCAGAATTGCTGAAATCATCCCAGAAAGACACTTTGCAGATTGATTCAGCATCACAAGGTTAGCAGACTAAAAACAATGGCCTTGATCTAAATACAGAATAAATGTCTCTTTAATATAATTTGGATAATAAATATAATGGGCTGTTTTCTGGTAAGACTGCTCCAGTGTAGAAGTTTAGCAAGGGGTTGCTTACTTATAACTATTTTAAAAGTGGACCAACCAGAAAAGATGATTTTCTCTTACTTATTTGCTATACACAGGCCAAATCCTGCTCACTTTGCTCAAGTGAATAGTCCCAAAGAAGCCAATGGAGCTACTGGGATAAGCAAGGTGATGATCTCTTTGTAATTAAGTACAGTGTCTTCACTAATGTAAAAGTCAAACCTTCACGAGCACAGGGATACTTGTATCAGTGAAGGAAAAGTGCAAACATATGTACATAGAATTAATTAATGGGGTCCTCAGAGACGATTAGCCAACCACAAGGAATGTCATTTTAAAGCACAAAGCCAGCAGTTTCAGTGACATTACAACAGTATGGATACAGTCTAGCAGTTTTTACTCAGGCAAAACTCCATGCAAGTTAAATGGAGTTTTCTCTGCTTAAGGTCTGAGCAAGAAATGCAAGATTTGTCCTCCTCTTTTTAAAAGATTGCAGGTAATTTTGAATCCATGTGAAATCTTTGCGCTGGCAAAGTGTCTCCCTTCCGCATGTTCACTTGTTCGTGGTGCAGTAGCTTCACAGAGTCAAACAGTAGAGCAGCTACAATCAGTGCCCAGGAAAGATGGAACCTCAGCAACCTGGTGTATTAAATCAAAGAAAGATTTCAGCCAGGATGCTCCTTAAGTGCAAGCTGTGCTTGGGTTAGAGAAAAAAGAATTTATTACTGTATTTTGACAGCAGTCGCAAGGACATTACAGTATTTCCCGGGGTGTCAAAGTCATGTCTCCTATTGAAAATAAATGTCAATTTCTATTGGTTTAAAAGCCTGAAGTTTTCTATTTGAGTATGCAAGAGACACTTAGATATGGTATGCGTCTCGGTCATCTTTAGCCCACTTGCATATTGATGATCTTCCCGATGCTGTGATAGGAATCTAAGTAGGAACATGTTACTACCATTCACCTTGAAATGTGCATTAAGCTCATATTGTGGTCAGTGAATCTCAGTGGTTATCAGCTGCAGATGTCTGGGTCACCAAGCCACTGTTAAGGTGCTGACACAGCCCCTGTCACTGCATCATCTGAGCACTTCATATATGTGAATGAATTTCCCCTCAGGCAGTGAAGCAGGAAGGGGAAAGCGAGGCACAGAGAATTAAGTAACTTGCCCAAGGTCACACATGCATAAGAACATAAGAATGGCCATACTGGGTCAGACCAAAGGTCCATCCAGGCCAGTATCCTGTCTGCCGACAGTGGCCAATGCCAGGTGCCCCAGAGGGAGTGAACCTAACAGGTAATGATCAAGATCAGGGGATAGCCGTGTTAGTCTGTATCCACAAAAACAACAAGGAGTCTCGTGGCACCTTAAAGACTAACCAATTTATTAGGGCATAAGCTTTCATGGGTAAAAAACCTCACTTCTTCCATGCATCTGAAGAAGTGAGGTTTTTTACCCACGAAAGCTAATGCCCAAATAAATCTGTTAGTCTTTAAGGTGCCACTGGACATCTTGAGGTAATGATCAAGTGATCTCTCTCCTGCCATCCATCTCCACCCTCTGACAAACAGAGGCTAGGGACACCATTCCTTACCCATCCTGGCTAATAGCCATTAATGGACTTAACCTCCATGAATTTATCTAGTTGTCTTTTAAACCCTGTTATAGTCCTAGCCTTCACAACCTCCTCAGGCAAGGAGTTCCACAGGTTGACTGTGCGCTGTGTGAAGAACTTCCTTTTATTTGTTTTAAACCTGCTGCCCATTAATTTCATTTGGTGGCCCTAGTTCTTATATTATGTGAACAAGTAAATAACTTTTCCTTATTCACTTTCTCCACACCATTCATGATTTATATACCTCTATCATATCCCCCCTTAGTCTCCTCTTTTCCAATCTGAAAAGTCCTAGTCTCTTTAATCTCTCCTCATATGGGACCCGTTCCAAACTCCTAATCATTTTAGTTGCCCTTCTCTGAACCTTTTCTAATGCCAGTATATCTTTTTTGAGATGAGGAGACCACATCTGTACGCAGTATTCAAGATGTGGTTGTACCATGGATTTATATAAGGGCAATAAGATATTCCCTGTCTTATTCTCTATCCCTTTTTTAATGATTCCTAACATCCTGTTTGCTTTTTTGACTGCCGCTGCACACTGTGTGGACATCTTCAGAGAACTATCCACGATGACTCCAAAATCTCTTTCCTGATTAGTTGTAGCTAAATTAGCCCCCATCATATTGTATGTATAGTTGGGGTTAATTTTTCCAATGTCCATTACTTTACATTTATCCACATTAAATTTCATTTGCCATTTTGTTGCCCAATCACTTAGTTTTGTGAGATCTTTTTGAAGTTCTTCACTGTCTGCCTTGGTCTTAACTATCATGAGCAGTTTAGTATCATCTGCAAACTTTGCCACCTCACTTTTTACCCCTTTCTCCAGATCATTTATGAATAAATTGAATAGGATTGGTCCTAGGACTGACCCTTGGGGAACACCACTAGTTACCCCTCTCCATTCTGAAAATTTACCCCTACCCTTTCTTCCGTGTCTTTTAACCAGTTCTCAATCCATGAAAGGATCTTCCCTCTTATCCCATGACAACTTAATTTACGTAAGAGCCTTTGGTGAGGGACCTTGTCAAAGGCTTCGTGAAAATCTAAGTACACTATGTCCACTGGATCCCTCTTGTCCACATGTTTGTTGACCCCTTCAAAGAACTCTAATAGATTAGTAAGACATGATTTCCCTTTACAGAAACCATGTTGACTTTTGCCCAACAATTTACGTTCTTCTATGTGTCTGACAATTTCATTCTTTACTACTGTTTCAACTAATTTTCCCGGTACTGACGTTAGAGTTACCGGTCTGTAATTGCCAGGATCACCTCTAGAGCCCTTTTTAAATATTGGTTTTACATTAGCTATCTTCCAGTCATTGGGTACAGAAGCTGATTTAAAGGACAGGTTACAAATCATAGTTAATAGTTCTGCAATTTCACATTTGAGTTCTTTCAGAACTGTTGGGTGAATGCCTTCTGGTCCCGGTGACTTGTTAATGTTAAGTTTATCAATTAATTTCAAAACCTCCTCTAATGAAACTTCAATCTGTGACAATACCTCAGATTTGTCACCTACAAAGAACGGCTCAGGTTTGGGAAGCTCCCTAACATCCTCAGCTGTGAAGACTGAAGCAAAGAATTCATTTAGTTTCTCCGCAATGACTTTGTTGTCTTTAAGTGCTCCTTTTGTATCTCAATCGTCCAGGGGCCCCACTGGTTGTTTAACAGGCTTCCTGCTTCTGATGTACTTAAAAAACATTTTGTTATTACCTTTTGAGTTTTTGGCTAGCCCTTCTTCAAACTCCTCTTTGGCTTTTCTTATTACATTTTTACACTTAATTTGGAGTTTTTATGCTCCTTTCTATTTACCTCACTAGGATTTGACTTCCACTTTTTAAAAGATGCCTTTTTATCTCTCACTGCTTCTTTTACTTGATTGTTAAGCCACAGTGGCTCTTTTTTAGTTCTTTTACTGTGTTTTTTAATTTAATGCCGTCTGTAGAAAAGCTGAAAATAGAACCCAGGTCTCCTGAGTCCTATTCTAGGGCCCTAATCACAAGCCCATCCTTCCTCTTCACCTAAGTAGACACCCATTTATACACCCCAGTCTTGTCTCCTGCCCCTGATATAAGTTGCATCATTGTTAAAATCACTCTACATCAACTGATTAATGCGAAAGCATTTGCCCTGTCATTGAGACCATTGTTATGATCACACAGGTCAAATTAAAGAGCTTCTTGCAATTTTCAGTAGGACTATGACATTGCTATATTCTGAATATATTTCCACTTGAATTTAGATAAGATAACCCTCTGTTCCAAGCATGCTTAATACATCACTGCATATCATGCCATTTCGCACTACTATTGTTATTCTTGAAATTAATAGAAAGGAGCACATTATGCAGTTATAGCGTATAATTAAAGACATTGTAAAGTTGCATTTGGGGAATCAAGATTAGAGACGTAGGCGTCTATACTCTCACTGATGTGTGGGATTTATGCTTCTAACTTCCATTAGCATTGATGGGAGCTACAAATGCAACTCCCCGGTGCACTGTGTGTTGAGAACAGACATTCAGAGAGTCTGTCATGTGAAGTGTAAATAGCGCACCAATGGGAGGGTGAAGGAAGGCTAACCTGGTTAACTGCCGTTGAAATCCGCCAGTGCCCAGCGCCTTTGACAATTAGGCCACAGACTCTTATTTTAGCCTTTGAGGAACAGGAACGGACGTAAATGTGTGCTTATATGCTTTGCTGAATGTGACTATCCTTATTTTCGGAGTCTGGAAGTATGGGCCAAATCCAGGGCTGTTGTAAGCAGGGGAATCACCAGTGATGTTAGTGGCATTGCACCCACTGGCACCACTGGAAAATTTGGCCCTGTGGCTTGAACTGTGGTGTGGTAGTGAAGAAATTTGATATGGTTATGAGATAGCTTCTCCCAGGTTGAGAGCCACCTCGATGGAACTGTCAAAACACTTGGCTCCCAAGAAGAGCCTTACGCACAAGGAGCACCGAGTCAGTGTGTTTATATTGAAACAAAGCCCTAAGGACCTGATTCACTGGTGCATTACTCCAGTTTTATGCAGCTGTAAGTTGAAACCAGGCTGAAAGATGTACATAACCAGCCAAGTCAGAAAATACAACCTCAGTCGTAAGCGTGAGGGTATCGCAAACCTCAGTTAGGGTGTCTTTCTTTGGGTTTCAGAGTGGCACTTTCTTTGGGTTTATTAGCACAGAAATAGGAGGGCTCTGGGTGGCAGTGGGGAATATTCCCTGATTGTGTCTTGTCTAAATTGATAATTGAAGTCACTGAGCATTGTGGGTGTGCAAGGAATACGGGATCAAATCCTCAGTTGTCTAACTTGTCTGTGAGGGACAGTTCATTCTCCATACTCATTAAGATCTTGGTGGTTCACATCCACATGCATTTCCCACTGTTCCATGTATGAATAAGTTAATATCTGTGCAAATGGCTATTTGGGCACTTAACCACCTGCATGCATGATTGCAGCAAATATATGTGCAAATCAGAGCGCATGACCATGCATGTTTGTTAAGTACACAAATAAGTCTCAAACTTTTGAAAAATTGCCCTTTAATTTGAGTCACTTGTTTAGTTTAAGGTTTGCTCTGTTGTTGAGAAACATTGTCTCAAATTCTCCAGGAGATTAAAACTTTTCCCTCCAATTTCCTCTGGCAAAAAGCTGACTTAAATCCAGCAGCTCTGACCCTTATAAAAAGGAATTTTGGGTGACGTACAACCATGATAGTGGCTCCGATACCAGCCCATGCCAGCTCCACAGCTACTGGCTTAGGGGGCATGAGCTGAGAGAAAAAGGTGTGGCCAGGCATCCCGATGCCCCAGGATCATGGGAGCATCACCTTTAAAGCTACGCTGGTAACACGTTGCCCCAAGTGATCTAGTGAAGCCCAGGACTTGGCCCATTTCCCCTATGCATCAACATGGTAATAAACCAAAAAAGATGGGACATTACAGCATTAAAATTGCATCCAAAGCTTTGAGGTTTGATAGCACTAGATCCACGTAGATCCTAAACTGATCCGTTAGAGGGACTAATTGATGTGTGTATACCCCTGGGGTGCAATTCACTGCACCGACACACAGCCTTGCCCTCTCGCTATGCCTGCATTTGAAGTACACAGATATCATTTTGTTGCAATGCTTTTTTTTCCCCTCCTGCCTTTTCACTAAAGCGGCTGGTGAACAAACATAAGGATCTGAAAACTTGGGTCAGAGGCCCATTGTGGAGAGGAAGGGTGGGCCAGGGCTCAGGGTGATAGCTTGGGATGCGTGGGTTCAAGTCCCTGCTCTACTACAAACTTTCTGTGTGACTTACCCTCTTTGTGTTTCTGTTCCCCATCCGTACAGTGGGGATCACAGCACTGCCTGCCTCATGCAGTGTTGTGAGGCTAAACCCATTAAAGATTATGCTCAGATACTGCGGTAATGGGGGACCATATAAGATAGGAGAAGGTAATATATAATTAGCCAAATATTTTCTGTGCTCGCCAAATCTCCTGGAGGTCCAGTATCGCAGCTTTGTCTAATTTAACATTATTATAAAATTAGTCAGCAGTGGTGCTCTTTTTGTCATTTGACAATGGTTTGCTATCTATGAATTATGACTAATACTTACAGCAACCGATGGATAAAAATGCAGCAAAGGGTCCAGCAGTGCAGCTGAATACATGTATAGGGATGGGATGTCTTATCAGCTGGAATACAATTTTGCTCAAATCAGACTCATTGAAGTAAATGAAAGCTAGTGACTTCAATGGAGCTAATTCTCCATTCTGCCCTGGCTCCCTTTATGGTGGTCTGGTGATGTAAGAGGGCCTTGAACTGGGGAGAAGTGGCTCTCTGGGAATCCCTCCTGTGTAAGGGAGTTCTTTGGGTAATTTAGAGTTGCTGAATATGCTGAGGGTTGAAACAGATTGCAGCTGGCCCAGGCATACTTAGTCACCATTGTGTCCCACTCCATTCCTGTACTGAGCACGGCTTGGCTGGAATGTAGAACCAGGTCCAACGGGAGGCCTGCCTGAGGAAGGACTGAGAGTCTAGTTCTTGAAGCTCTCAGTTTGTGGGTCTCCCATTCAATTCAATAGGGGTTTAATTCATATGGTCCTAGCTCAGGGCTGCAGGCTTTGGCCCCAAGTAACGAAACATTCCTTTGAAAGTTAAAGAGAATTAATCCTTCCAGTCAGGGCATGCAGGCCAGCCTTGTAGCCTTCTGTAGTAGGGGAACACCAGCCTGGCTAAACACTCGGGGAGAAAACACTGCATGGAGAACCTCACGGAGCTCTTTCCCCTTCAGATGCTTCCTGTGGGATTTTCCACGAGCTCGGGCAAAAGGGCTGTTAACCAGCTGGATCTGGCCCCTGGGAAATATCCCAGCACAGGAGAAACCCCTGGCTGACACAGAGCCAGTAGAACGGGCTCTCTGCCATCTCACCCCCTGCCCCCTCCACCGCAGGAGCCCCTGGCACAAAAGATGTGTTGGAGTGTGGCTGGGGCATTCCTACGCTGCAGCTCTCCCTGGCTGCCAGAACAGCCCCCTGGTGCCAGTTAGGGCTGCCCCCCTCCCCAGCTTACTCAGGATAGAGGAGGCACACAGGTGACATAAAGCCACCTATGCCCCTTTTCCCTCCATCCATCGGTCCCTGTGCCAAGCTCTGGTGTAGGGATGAACTGGTCCCTTGATGTCCAATGAAACATTCTGGGATCAATCTTGCTCCCGCTGAAATTAATGGGCAAAATGTCCATTGACATCAGTGACAGTGGATTGGGCCCACTGTATCATACAACATAGGCAATTGCCTGTTGGAATCCAACTGCTCTCCTGGCCCTTTCCCCCTGGGTATAGCGTAGGAGATCACACATTCAAGGAGTGTATCAGTGATCTCAGTGGGAACCTCAGCTTGGCTGGAGCACCGTGAAAGTTTAGGGGAGGGGGAGTTAATCGTGCTAGAACTCGTCATGCTAGAACTCTTACCGAGGGATGGGCCCAGAACAAAACCCCCAGGGCCCAGCAGCAGATGGTCAGAGCCAGATCTGCTCCCACATGTGGCCCTTCTCTCCATAGTGGGCTGAAACAAAAGCCTGCATCCAATGCCCCCACCCCAAACTCTGTGCTCTGGGTCCACCTCTTCCCTCCTCTATAAGTTCTGTTGTGGAATCAAATGGAGTATTCTTTCTGCTCAGTGCCCATCTGAGTCATACAGTCAGAACTATGGAGATTGACTTATAAGCAATAAACACAACTAAGTGTGACCACTCCGCACCACCCTGAAATCCAACAAAGATTTTACTTTCAAGAGCTCATTCACTTTGCTGTGACCACAGCATCACCTAGTGTGCACAATGGTAATTGCTCTCCAATGAAACCACGTCTCCAGAGCTTCACTGTGGGAAGGGGGGGTAACATGGTCTCTCCTGTATGATGAGTAAAGAGTTCTGAACCATAAAGCTGCTGTAGGAAGAGTGAAGAAACAACTGTTATTGGATCCCTCCCATATACATTAGTGTGGGTGAGGCGCCGTCAACTCTTTACGCGGGATGTACATTCACATCCTTGTTCAATGGTACTGAATGCCCCTCCTAGGTTAAGTGCATCCCGGGTACTAGAACATCTGAACCCAATAGATACAAACCATCCATTTGTACTAGTATTCCATTTGTGTGATCATATTTCTGTAACCACTGCTAGCCTCATGCCCTTCCGATGGCTCATTAATTTCACCTGAGTCACATATAAAAGTTACACTGTAACTCTTCGTGGCAGGAGTCTTGCCTTTCTCTTAGTTCTGCAAAGTGTCTAGCACCACCTGTGTGTGCTTGGGAAAAAAAAAAAGATGATAGAGCGAATGATGTGTAAACAAAAATCCTGTTAGTCCCAGAAACCAAGCAGTCTAGGCTTATAGACACATCGTTTCGCACATGCCAGACTGGAACATTACAGGGGACGTCGATTTGCCACAATCGTTGCTGATACTCTTTATTATTATTTGTCTCACAGCTGATCCAATCAGGGTATTGACAAATACGCTAACGACGTCGAAAGTAGCCTACTTTAAGAGAAAATATGCAGAAGAAGAAGATTTACATCAAGATTACCAGGGGTATTTTCCAAAAGTGAGTATGTTTCTAATAAATATTCCACAGGGGAAAAGCTCTTGTTCTTATTTCTTGATCATAAAGCTATATTGGTTGTTTTTACTTCTCAGCACCTGATATTACCTGAGGACCGGACTTGTATTCTAAAACTGTCTCTGCAGAAACTTCGATTCCTTGAAGACCCTGAAACCTATCTCCGTAGGTCTGTGCTTATTAACAATTTGCTGAGGAAGATCCACCTAGAGACAGACAGAGAGAGCTATGAATACTTTAAAGAGCCACCCTGTTATAGGACCGCTTACTCGGATACAAGAAAACGGCTGAAGTTTATGGTACAAGAATGCTGTTCTCAGTCACTCTATTATGAAGAGCTGCATTCGTATCATATTGTGCCTTATTCTACAGAGAATTCCATTTATGGAATGGGCTATACAAGCGGCCACTTGGAGAAAAATTCTCAGTTGCTTATTTATAAAATGAATTGAAGTAGCTGTTAGATCCACTGATGTTTTGTTTCTGAATGCTTGAACTGCTTATTAACATGCGAAGATGAGGCACTAATTGTAAACACACTTGTGATGAAAGACGGGATACATACAGAGATGAATGGAGGGTACTTTGAATAATACTCTGCAGTCATTGGTATGCGAAGGGTTTTATAAGCAGAGATCTTGTGTGCAATGTATTTTGTAGAAACTAAGTGACATTAAGTTGCCAATGTAGATATAAACATTTTATCTACTTTGTATTTAAATTATGCCATCCCAGGTGAGAGGTAAAACCAAAAGTGACAGATTATTCTGACAATGAAGATTGAGGGATGGGAGTTATTTTTTGTAAGGTTTAGAAAGCAAGTTTTCTTTGAGAAATGCTTTGAATCTGAAGGAATCAGTGCCAAAAGAAATGCCTCTTTGGTTAGGATTTAAAAAAAAGCAAAATAACTGATGTGCTACTTACAAGAAGTTCTACACTGAGATCAGTCAGCACTCTAGTGAGAGTGTTTTTAATTGATCCACTCAATTGCTCTCACTTCGTACTTATCTTTCTGTTGACACACATTTTGCGACAAAACGGAATGACTCAGATGAAAGTCTATTTTCTCAGCCAGTTGTCAGTGTTTTCTAAACATGATTTGAATCCCCTCCAGGTTGCCTGGCTGGAACTCTGAGGTTTTTGTGTGTGTGCTATTTACTATTCAACCATGTGGTACAACGCATGATCAGTGTTAGAGCTTAGGTGGGCACTTTTTGTGATTTGAAAACAAAAAAACAAAACAAAAACCCACATTCCAGAAAAGGAATATATTTGCCACACTGTAGTAAAACCTGAGAGGACTTTCATTTGAGATGAGTTTAATCTGCATTAGTAACAGTGTTTGAGGTGGAGTTAGATGTCTAATGTCAAGTTTTGGAATTATCTTTACAATATATATATCAAGCATGTCCTATGAGACACATTGCGCAATCTGATGACTAGAATGGGAAAGTCAAAGCTGCCAGAGCTATGTTCTGAAAATACCAAAGAGTAGCATTAGGGAGAGGATGATGTTAAAATAAATGGGGTCAAAAGCAGAGATTGCACTATAACTTGGGAGAACATTATTAACAAGCCAGTAAACTACACAGTTACCAATATATTTGTTCACTTAAGGATGACTTGAAACACAGAATTGCTGAACAAATGTGCCTGATTNACACAGTTACCAATATATTTGTTCACTTAAGGATGACTTGAAACACAGAATTGCTGAACAACTATGCCTGATCCAAAGCTTATGGAAGTCAATGGGAGTCCTATAGATCAGTGGTTCTCAAACTTTTGTACTGGTGACCCCTTTCACATAGCAAGCCTCTGTGTGCGCCCCCCCCCTTATAAATTAAAAACACTTTTTATATATTTAACACCATTATAAATGCTGGAGGCAAAGCGGGGTTTCGGGTGGAGGCTGACAGCTCGTGACCCCCCCAGAATAACCTTGCGACCCCCTGAGGGGTCCCAACCCCCAGTTTGAGAACCTCTGCTATAGACTATAAACTTATAGTGAAGGAATCAGCTTTGCATTGCAGGTTATGGCCACTGGAGCTTTAAAGGTAATGCTAAGTGAAATAATAGTATGTTGTAACAATGGAGGCAGACATGTATTCAAGTAACTAATTTTCTTATGTAGATTTGACTCATGCTATTTCTGAAGCATTATACAGTATGAACAAATAAAAATGGCTTTATATGGATGTGCTTAGTATAGAACTAAGATTCCACCTGTAACCCTACTTCAAATGCATAGCTCTTGTATATTGCACACACAATTGTTGCTGTCAGACATGTATTAACTGTACAATAAATAAAAGGCAAGGGCAGGAAGTATGAGGAGCAAAGTCAAGTGAGTCAAGGATGATATTCATAGTTAGAAGCCAATGCAGGTTTCAGAGACAGGGAGAGAGAGAACTAAAAATCCAGGAAAGCTGAACATTTTTACTAAAAATTCTCTTACCTAAATTCAACACAATTACTACTCCCAAATTTCAGAATCTACAGCTGTGTGAAATGCCATTAATATTAAATAGCCTACAGAGAGCACAGAAATGGGAAAGCTGGAAAATGGTGCAATACCGTTTCTTAAGTGAAATTAGTAATTGTGAATGTTTAGGTTCTGAGAAGCCACTTTCATTTTTCTTAGAAGCAAAATGTCCATACTTATCTTGGAGGTAAAGGGGTCAAATTGTCTGAAGACCAGATCCTCAGCTGGTGTAAATCAACATAGCTCCTTTGAAATCAATGGCCTTTTGTTCAGCCACTGGAGTAATGCCAGCGGAAAAACTGGCCCAAACTTTCAAACGTTAGCTCGCATTTTGCAAACTGAAGTATTTTGAAAAGACATCAGTTAAAAGCTACTAATATACGCTACGTATCACAACAAGGAAAACTGAAAGAAGGCCAGGCTAGTCTGGAGAAAGGCTCCAATTATCTAATGTGTGTAATAAGTGTACTACTAGAAACTGGTAGTGAAATGAGTTTACTGTACGATATGTGAGAGAATTATACGATTAGTGTTGTTAGAGGAGCCATCATCGCTCAAAGAGCTCTCTTATCTCTGATGGTCCATTGCCTACTGTGTGTGCAGGGAGAGGTGGGGAAAGGCATATTAGAGGACTAATAGGTGTCTATGGGAAATTATTTCTGCCTTCTGGTTTTAAAAATATGTAATTTTCTGCTCTAAAGTGAACAGATTCATGCACTTTTTTCTTTGTGTTAGTTTTCTGCAGCATTTGTAATGATCAGATTATTGTATGAAATGCTAAATAACCCTTTCTCACTGACTGACAATGGTACCTACTATATTGTATGTACACTATGGCTAAAAGGCAAGGCTCATTACATTAAATTATACTTCAGAAATGATTCATAATGTTACTTCTACTAATATTTTGCAAGAAAGGGAGGGGAAAAAATTGAGCGGGAGTTAGCCTTTAACCTTTACCAGAACTACAATACTTGTTGAAGTCATCTTTGAAAAATAGTTCCCTTGTCTGGGAAAAAAGGAACTGCTTTCTGGCCTGTTAAAAGCTTATTTTATATGATGCTGCATGATGGGTTGCAGCTTAATGCACCTTTAAAAGGTATCAAGGAAAAAACACTCTGAACGGGTCTCAGGTAACTAACTACTTGGTGTTTTAGAAGATCAAGGGTTTGGTTCTCCCAGAGACAGCTGAAAAATGGGATAACTTTGGTGAAAATGTTTTGTTCCTCTTTTTTTTGGCCAAAAAGTTTATGCAAAATGAAATTAAAACATTTCAGTGAAAATTCCCCACTTTTTCTTGGTTAAATTCTTGAGGAAAAATATCAATCAAAAACTTCAGAATTTTGAACATTCTCAACTACCCCCACCTTGCACTTCATGTAGTTTAGTTGTGCCTTTGCAGAGCTTTGCTCACACTATCCACAGCTGCAAATGACTGCACAGGCACACCGAAGAGGAGAATCAGACCCTACAACTTGAGTGTGAAAGTTATTAAATTATCTAGTGATATTTTAATACTCCGTTACCAAGCCACCATTTAGTACTGTAATACAGATACATAAAGAGATGTTTTATTGATAAAACCATTCAGGGTTTAGTTTGACTTCTGCAGCACCTTTTTCTGAACTTTCCTAAGTGATCCTATCTATAGGTAGCCCATAGTCAGACTTCAGTGTAAAGAAATGTATGTGATTTTACAACTGTACTATGCACACACACAGGTTATATTTGTACTGGGTGTAAAAAAAGTCCTTCCTCTCAAAACCAGTTGTCTTGGAAAATATTCTAAAAATAATGTATGACACCTTAGAGACAATATAAAGGATATGTCTGACAGGGAAAGCTAACATTTGGTAATTTTGCAAATGACTGGCTTAAGAAAAATTAATGTTCAGTGCAGTGTTGCATGTATTTACACAGAAACTCACATGACTGTTTATTATAAACATGTAAATTATTACGTTTTCTTTGTACCGCTTTTCCTGGTTGGCTTCAAATGTCAGGCCTGATCTTGAAAACATTTACTAGCAGGCATTGTGCTTATTGCACTGAGTCGTCTCATTGCCTGCAGTGGAACTACTTGTGGCCATAAGCGTTTGCAGGATCAAGCTCATAATTATCACTAGCCAAAGGCAGAGTGTCTTGCAGTTATATGATAGAGGACTTACATACTCCTGTAAGTCACATGCATTTGGAAATACAATGGCCAGGATTCTGTACGCTCTTACAATGTGCTTAACTTACCAACATGTGTAGTCTCATTGATGTCAATGGAATACTCATGTGCTTAAAGTTAAGCATGTGTGTAAGTACTTGCAGGATCCAGGCTGATGTATACAGTGGAGCCACTCCCGAATTGCCTAATTTTCAATGGATGTGATTACTGAGCTATCGCTTGAGTTCTTGAATGTGTATATCAGGCATCGTCAGTAGAACTTTCGTTTTTAGTGAATGCATTCAGTTGAGTATATCAAATATTGTGCCTTAAAGTCCCCTCATCATAGGAGCCTTCTGTGAAAACTAAACCACAATATAGCTGATGATCATTTTGTGTATTCTCCAAAGATCCAGGTTGATACTTGGGAGTACATTAAAAAGCCATCACTCTAAAAAGAAACCTAATAGCAGGATTTCAGACTCTAACCAATATAAACCAAGGCTTTACTTTTTATTCAATGATTTCTCTTTCATGATTCATGCAATGATATTTTCCCAGTTTTGTCATATTCCTTGGGTTCTATTTTACCCACAGCTGCATGGTATACACAAGATGCTCTTCATATAAATTCAGTGACAGAGCTGCAAAACAGAATTCTCTCTTTCATTTAAATCCTTTATATACAATGTTTTTGCATCAGGGAATCACCCTTGCATATAATAGCTGGTGCAGGCATTGTCAAATATATTTGATATTAATAAAGCATCAAAAGGAGACATCTATTTCTGCTGAAAGGCATGAACCTGCATTATAATGTTAGATGGTGATTCTATACCACTTAGTTGGAGTAATACATATTTGTTGTATAATCATGGAAAAATGTTGTTTTTAATGTTTAAAATTACTTGGGACCTGGTTTAAGGGTTTATGAGATTGTTTTCTAAAGTGAATGGTAGAAAAAGCGTACATGTATTTTAAATATATATGTGTGCATGTTATTAATAAAACATCTATTTCTATTGAAACATACAAGCTTTCATTCAAAAATTCCAAGTACACAGCGATCAATTTATATGATGACTATTTGATGCCATACAATCATCCTTGTTGTGGGGCAAGTGCATCCCATCCCTTCTTGGGAGGAGGTGGAGGTAATGATGGTCCCGCAGCGGAGTCTATATAACCATCCCTTGTCTTGGGATAGCTTGGCATAGGGGTAAAAGTCAACCGGGCTGCCCCGTTCAGCTGGGGCTGCATGGCCCAGCGGTAGAGCTGCCCCGTTCAACTGGGGCTGCGTGGCCGAGCAGCTAGACAGGGAAGTAGGCCACCACCTGAGGGAAGGGTGGCGGCTGGGTAGGGGGACCCGGGTTCTCCCTGCTCCACCATGTCCCAGCTCAGGGACCTGTCAGTGGGCAAGTATGCCCACACTGGGTTAGCAGGGAATCCGCCCGAAACATGCTGAACCCACATGGCACAATAACTAGTCCCCCTGAACTACTTCCTACCCTGTTCCTGATGCAGCATCTCTGGCATCCCCAGGGTCTCTGGGCTCCTCAGTCAGTGAGGCTCCCAGAAGCTCCGACTCTCCTTGGGCATCCACCAGAGTCTCAGCATCCCTGGCTTCTACCATTTCCATGGTTCCTGGGCTGGCGCTCACAGCATGCATGGAATGCATCCTCCTTCTTCAGCAGTCAGTCCTGAATGAGCCGAGCTGCTCCCTTTTGTATCTAGTCTCCAGCCGGAGCATGTCCAGCAGAGCTACATGGGCATGATCTCCTTGGCCCAGAGAGTAGAATTAACCCTTGCAGTAGCAGTGCGGGGCAAGTGCGCCCCGTCACAATCCGAAAGAGATGGTTTTAACACCTTCAAGTTTAACACAATATAATTAAAAAAACAAAACAAAAATGTAGGTCTCAATCCTACAGTCTGAACTACATGATAGAGCCTCGCAGCTGTGCTGGAGCCTTCTGGAGGTTAACAGGCTCACTGCAGGTACAAGAGTTTGCCTAAATTGATCTGATTCCTGGATGCAGACCCTAATCTAAGGTTTTTGAGAAACCCTCTGTCATTTCTTCATGGAAATTACTTATTTAAATTCATCTTGGAAGGTATTTTCAAATCAACTTGATTTCCACCGATGATTTCCATTTAGATAGTGAAGAAGGGCCCCAGACAACATATGCAGCTACTAGAGCTGGTTAGGAAATGGATTCCCGTCCCTCTGCCCTCCCCCACCCACCTACCACCCACAATGATGAAAATGGAAAATCTTTTTGTTTTGTCAAAATTTTTCTTCAAAATTTTTGGGATTTTTATTTACCCCCTTTCCCCCCAAAGAAACCAACCAAAACAACCTGCAACCAAAACCTGAAAATGTTGGGGTTGCTCAAAACCAAAATAATTTAGATGAAAATGGATTTTTTTCCATAACAATTTCTGGTTAATTGAAAATGTTTGGAGAGAACTGCTACACCTGGTCAAAAATTTTATGTCCCCAGTGGCCTGACAGAGGCCCAGTTATAAAAGATAATCTCTTAAGGTTAGGGTGACCAGATGTCTCGTTTTTATAGGGACAGTCCCGTTTTTGGGGACTTTTTCTTATATAGGTGTCAATTACGCCCCACCCCCTGTCCCGTTTTTTCACAGTTGCTATCTGGTCACCCTACTTAAGGTCATCAGGAGGGAAAGCCCAGTCTTGTAGGCCCAGATCCTCAAAGGTATTTAGGTTCCTGGATCTGGGTGGTGGACTTCACTAGGTTTGCAGGACCTGTGTGTGGAGGGAGTGAGGTGGAGCTAGCCAGGGAATTGGGGACAACAGAGCAGAGGTTTTCCCCCTCATCCCTTTGCCCTGGGCTTAAAAGGGTCATCCAAAGAGTGACGCTTATTCCAGCCACTCCCCTTGGCCAGGTGTATGAACATGTTGGCAAGCCAAGAATTGCTCACCAGAGCCGATGTGTTATTCCGATATTGCTGTTTAAAGCATTAATTGTGAAATTTTGGTTTACTTGACTGAACCTGAGTCTTATGCCCTGACTTTAATGGGAGTTGAGGGCACTCAATCCAAAGCCTCAGAAGTATTTAGGTGCCTAACTCCTATTGATTTCAGTGGCAGTTAGGCACTAAAATACGTTTGAGGGCCTGAGCCTCAGTACTTTGCAAGACTGAGCCCTAGATCGGGGCAGGATAAATCCAGCAAACCATGTAGGGTTTGCTCTCTTCTCCTTCCTATAGAGTGTTGTCATGCCACTTTTCTATCCTACCCAATCCCTGGGTATCCAGCTCCTGGGGTAGCTCCTAGCTGGGATCACATGGGGCTAGAGGTGCCATGCCCATCCCGCCCCCAGCGGCCACATTAGGTGATGGTCTGGAAGTTGCTGTGACAGCTTTAATGCCATCCAAGGATTCCCTTAGAGGGAAAATTCATGGGCCTGGACTCCCTGTTTATTATTTCTATTGTGGCAGTGCCCCAGGACCCCATTGTGCTAGGTGCTGTACAAACAGAACAAAAAAATGGTCCCTGCCCCAAAGAGCTACAATCTACGTATGTGATGAGCGATAACAAGTGGCTACCCCAGACAGATGGGGTCAGTACACGGTAACAGTGAGACTCTTACAGTAAGTGTCATAAACAGCAGTCAGTCATTGCTCTGCAGGCATTATGGCAGAGGTATGTCCTAAAGGAAGCCGCTTTGCAGCAGCAAGGCTCAGGGGGACTGGATGCTACCTGGTGATCTGGGCCTCTGTGTACACGTTTGATTTCTTTGCAGGGATTCGTTACTCAAAAGGGGGGGAACTGAACACGGCACCCGCAGTGTCACTGTCAGGCTGTTTCCCTGCATGTTATGTGTGGTTGGCACAGCCCACATACCTGGCGAGGAAAAGGGCACTCTTGTAAACAAACGAGCTGGAGCAAGGCGTGCAAACACCATGGGGAACAGCTTCCCAGCTAGGATCTGCAGGCCAGGCCCTCCAGTTCAGTGCAGACCCTTTTACATCACAGACGGAACTTGGCCCTTCAGCCATCTTACCCAGCGACCATGACTCACCCCACTAGAACGCTGAGCCTCCACCGCTGCAGAGCCAAGGGAGGGCTTCTTTGCCACGCCCTTGGCTGCCAGAGGAGCAGGGGAAGCAGGCACGGCCAAGACAACGCTGAGTTACACTGATCTTTACCTGTGGTTTTGGCCACTTAGTTACAGCCACTATAAGTTAAAGTGGCCCCCATTTGGCACACGGGTCCAGAGGCTGCTCTGGCATCAGCGGAGTGCAAACGCGAGCCTTGAGCCACTTGTATATTCTGCTCTCCATGCAGTTCAGACCAGACCCATTTAGCCCCTAAGATACTCCGAGCCCGATGAGTCCTTGGAACTCCTGGCAGAAATGAGCTAGGGACTACTGCTTTCAAGTCTTTTATAAAGCAGCAGGATTACCCACATTCCCTCAGTTCTTTTTGGCAGCTGCATCTGTGCCTTTAAACTATCCACAGCCGGGTTAGCTAAATGCCTGATAGTAGCTATTTCCAGGGAGCAGGTGGCCTTTGCTGGACCCAGCTACAGATTGGAAGTCGTTGCCATTCCACATCAGGTAAGGCTGCAGATAACTGTTAGAATATAGATAACCTGCCTGTAAAGGCCTGTACTTTAAGAACTTAGGTGTATTTTTATCACTTAGCTAGTTACAGGGGTATAAAAACAAAGAATCAAAATCACAGTCCGCCTGTCTATGGGCCTTCTCTCACTAGGAGAGTCTGAGGCCTTGTTGTTAGGCTAAGGCCTTTAGCTGAGCAGCAGGGGCAGCCATAAGCTGGGAAGCAACCGGTCACATCCTCACATCCCAAACCAGTCACACTGAAATAAGGTGGTGTTGGGCTGTTAGGCAGACGAGCCTGTCCTGATAGTGCCCATCACCACCAGATAAAGAAACAGATCTTAAGATGGTTAAAGTTTGATAGCATCCTGTCTGGCAAGAAATCACTTATCAATGGTTGTGGTTGTGAAACCCTCATTTCTGTATTGTTTTATCTTTCTGGCCCCCACTTTTCTATTGTTAATCTGTCTGGTTCTCTAACTGTTTCTGTTTGCTGTATGATTAATTTTGCTAGGTAAGTTAATTAGGGTAGTGGGGTATAATTGGTTAGAGAATTATGTTATAATATGTTAGGATTGGTTAGTTAAATTTCAGTAAAATGATTGGTTAAGGTATAGCTGAGAATATATAAACTGGGGTCAAACAGGAAGTGGGTGGAAGGGAAATTGGAATCATGCTTTCTAAGGGGGGGAATGGGAATAGGGACAGGGACACNACGCTCTGCGGCGTCGGAGCCGGGAAGGGGGACGCGGGGTAAACGCTCTGCGGTGTTGGAGCTGGGAATGGGGACGCGGGGTAAATGCTCTGCGGTGTTGGAGCCGGGAAGGGGGACGCGGGGTAAACGCTCTGCGGTGTTGGAGCTGGGAAAGGGACACTAGGGAACAGACTCTATCGGTGTATAGAGATAAGCCTGACTGGTATGAAGGGCTTCGGAATATCCTTGCTTGGAAACTAACCCCAACAAACATCGCATTGTCTGCACTTCGGACTTCTATTTTCTGTCTACGGGACAAGACCAGGGGAGAGGGCGAAGGGAAATCCCTCTAACAATAACATCCATAGGAGGAGAATTAGCAAGGTGCCTATGGAAGTAAAGCTGTCCCCTTGGACTGGGAGACAGTCATCTTCCCTCTAAACTTCAGCTGAGCTGTAGTTGTTCTCTCCCACTCAGTTATCCACTAAGGGGGGGATTCACCATGGGCCTTGGATGTTGCAGTGCTGAGGGTCATGGCGCCTAACATCACAGGAACACCACTGCGATCCACAAAGCTGAGTTAGGTGCCTAGGCTCCCTACACTATAAATGGGGAGAGAGAGGCGGGGAGGCACCTAAGCTAGCCAATGGGCGATGCTGCCAAGATGGGTGTTTGCTAAGCCCCACCCCCTCTCAAAGACAGGTACCCAAGTGCAGGCTTCAGGGAGGCACCTACCCCTCTTTAGTGATCTACAAACGGGAGCCTGCACCCAGGCAACTTAGGTGCCTAAGGTTTTTGTGTGGGCGTGCATTAGGTGTCTGCCTCACTCCGTCCATAATGGGCTGTGGCCGGCTTATAATGTTTAGCCCAGTGGTTCGTGTGCTTACATGGGATGTGGGAGACCCAGGTTCAATTCTCCCCTCTGCCACAGAGAGAGAGAGGATTTGAAGAGGGTCCACCCATCTGTCAGGAGTGTGCTCTAACCACTAGGCTATGGGGCTGTCTGATGTGGGGCTGCCTCAGTCTCTCCAGTTGAAGCTGTGGATAAATAATTAAAGGGGGTGAGGAAGAGGGGGACTGGCAGAGAAGGCAGAATTGAATGTGGGTCTCCCATATTCCAAGCAAATGCTCTAGCCCTGGTCTAAGAGCTATAGGTTGGCTGTAGCTATGAGATTTTGGATTGGGCCCAATCCAGTCTGAGCACACCTACTGCATTGAGTCCCATGCATGAATTCGGTGAGCGAATGCCTATCTTCCCCTGGCTTGTGGATTGCTCTGGGGCTTAGGTGGGAGCTGGGGAGCTGGATGCCTAGAGGGAGGAAGCAGAGTGTATGGTCAGAGGCAGAAACGTCGACGCCCAGAAGTGCTGGAACAATTTTTATAGTGGGGGTGCTGAAGGCAGAAACCATGTATTTGGGTTGTTATTACTACTTCAAGCCAGGGGGTGTAGCAGCACCTCCAGCACCCCTAGTTCCAGCACCTATGTAGATGCTTAGGGAACATTTCCCCTGAAAAGCTTAGGTGCCAAGTGAGTCTAGGTGCCTCCAGGGTTCGGCGGGAGTTCTGGGGAGTGCAGGGGAGCCACAACTGGGACTTAGGTGCCTAAACCAGGAATTTAGTGCCTAAGTCTGGGATATAGGTGCCTGAGTACTTTTGTGGACCAGGGGGAAGAGAAGAGAAAATGAATGGTTCTTTCCTGCTCTGAGGAAAGTTGGGAAGATGAAACACTACAGAGATTCAGAGAGAAGAAAAAAGCTCATCCAGTTCCATTCATATTGGCCTAGGTCCTTTAAAATGTAATAGACACTTTTGCTTAGTTCTTTATTGTTCATAACAACCCTCACCTGTTTCCTTTTTAATCCTTTATTTTTACATGTAAAAAAACCTTTTACATTTAATTTGTTTCATTGTTTTGATTTCAAAATCCCACCCAATGGAAGTCTGTCTCTTCCAACCCCAGCCCCGTGCTCCCTTCAAATGTTAGTCACCCATAACCCTCAGCTTTTTCCTGGAAACCCTCTTGAGTTCCCCACTTTCCCAGAAAGTCTTTACAGACAGTAATGACTTAACCCTGACAACCTTATTATTTGTATTGTGCTATTGCCCAGGAACCTCAGTCATGGAGCAGGACCCCATTGTGCTAGGTGCTGTACGAACACAGGACAAAAAGATGGTCTTTGCCCCAAAGGGCACCTTTGTGAGGCAAGAGGCATTATCCACATTGTGAAGAGGGGGGAACTCAAGCCTAGTGAGACTATGTGATTTGCCAAGAGCACGCAGTTAATTTGTGGCAGGAAAAGACAGGATGAGAACCCAGATCTCTCAGTCCCCCATCTCAAACACAGGATCATCCTTCCTCCCCAATATGGGACTGTAACACAATCCTTTCTGATTACCCACAGCAGCACATTTTACAAACCCAGGGACAAATAATAGGCAGAGCATCAGCATGGTACCCCCACCCACCAGGCAGGGGCATTGTACAGAGACAAATGAGTGTCATCCTGATGCTGGTCTGAATCTGTTCATAACATGTATTGACTGTGGATATTTAATGACCGGATTGACTCCCTGGGCTTTAATTTATTGTGGCTATAAAGCTCTGGACTCATTATATATAATAGGTCAATAAAACAGTATAAAGAAAAGTAATAACCAGAAAAATAAACATAAATCTGTGTCATAGGGGGAAGTGGGCCCTTCTAAGGGAAGATGAGCCCAACCTCACCTGTGACTCATCAGTTGCCTCCCATGTGAGGCTGTGGGGGTGGGGTCAGGTGATAGCTTGAAGTGCACCTGGTCCTTTTAAAGGCAAACAAGCACTCAGCTGAACTGGAGACTTGAAGGGACTGGCTATTAGGTCAGATTCCCCGGTGGTGTGGGAAGTACTGTGAATAGAAGGCTCCTGAGAGAGTTCCTGGTTAGGTTGAGCACTGGAGGGGGCTGAGAAAGGTGAGGACAAAGGCTCTGCCAACTGTAGCCTGTTAGGCAGAGAAACTACTTTATCTTGGTGTTTTGTTTGTCAATAAAGTGTGCCCTGAGGCAAGGGCCTGAAACAGACTTTGGCATGATATTTATCTTTCCTGGGCTGTTGGACTAGCCCACTGGTGTCTGCTGTGTTATCAGTGAAGGTAACAAATCACCAGCATGAATGTCTTGAGGGAGAACCCCTATGAGGCTGGAACAACACAAACAATGGCTTATTTAGAGTTAGCAAGAATGAAGACAAATGAGAAAGGGAAGATGAGTTGCACCTATGGCAGGTGTATCGAGAGGAATTTAGCTGTGTATTTAAAGTTGAAATGCTGTAGTCTAGAACAGTGGTCACCAATCAGTCAATTGTGATCGACTGGTTGATCCTAGAGGATCTCCCAGTCAATTGCGATCTCTAGCAGCACAGTGTGTGGCTGTTGCCAAGGCAGACTCCCTACCTTGACCCCAGGGTGCTCCCAGAAGGGGCCAGTGCTGCCTCGGGGGTGGGGAGGGGGCAGGGGTCTCCCTCTGCATGCTGCTTCTGCCTGCAGGCACTGCCCCCGCAGCTCCCATTGGCCAGGAGAGCTGTGGGAGTGGTGTGGGGCTGGGATAGGTAGGGAACCTGCCTTAGCTTCACTGTGCCCACCGCTGACCGGGAGCTGCTGGAGGTAAGTGCTGTCTGGTGGGATGCTGCACCCCATACCCCCTCCTGTACCCCAAGCTGCACCCTGAGCCTGGTCCTAGAGCCAGCACCCCATACCCCCTCCTGTGCCCCCCAGCCCTGACCCCTCTCCCAGAGCCTGCACCCCTCACCCCCTCCTGCACCCTTGCCCCAGACTCAGCCCAGAGCGAACCCCCCAGCCCAGATCCCCCTCCCAGACCCTTACCCCCGCCTGGTGGAAGTGAGTCAGGGTCGGGGAGAGCGAGTGATTGGGGGCGGGGTGGAGTGAGTGGGGTGGGGCTTTGGGGAAGGAGCAGGATAGAGCCCGGTTTGCCCTTAGATTCAAGAAGTGATCTTGGGCATAAAAAGGTTGGAGACCGCTGGTCCAGAGGGACTTAACTGCTAGGGTTATATTCACCTGTTAGCATTTGTTAAATTTTATTTTGGGGGATGTAGTCTTCATTTCTTCAGATGTAAAATAACTTTTTTTCCCCTGTAGATGGCACTATTCTACTGAGAGATTTGAGTCAGCTATATCTTTTTATATTCTTTCTTGCACATAGATCCTGTGTGCTGCTGATTTGTTTATTGAGGAGAAGTAAAACCACTGACAATGCCACAACCGCAGCCCCCCAAAACTTGCATTTAACAAGCATACAATCTGAGAATAGGAAAACACTGACTGGTTAGTCTCAAACCCTTTTATTACCCTTCCATTTCAAGCCCTTTACATTGNCACCCTTGCCCCAGACTCAGCCCAGAGCGAACCCCCCAGCCCAGATCCCCCTCCCAGACCCTTACCCCCGCCTGGTGGAAGTGAGTCAGGGTCGGGGAGAGCGAGTGATTGGGGGCGGGGTGGAGTGAGTGGGGTGGGGCTTTGGGGAAGGAGCAGGATAGAGCCCGGTTTGCCCTTAGATTCAAGAAGTGATCTTGGGCATAAAAAGGTTAGAGACCGCTGGTCCAGAGGGACTTAACTGCTAGGGTTATATTCACCTGTTAGCATTTGTTAAATTTTATTTTGGGGGATGTAGTCTTCATTTCTTCAGATGTAAAATAACTTTTTTTTCCCCTGTAGATGGCACTATTCTACTGAGAGATTTGAGTCAGCTATATCTTTTTATATTCTTTCTTACACATAGATCCTGTGTGCTGCTGATTTGTTTATTGAGGAGAAGTAAAACCACTGACAATGCCACAACCGCAGCCCCCCAAAACTTGCATTTAACAAGCATACAATCTGAGAATAGGAAAACACTGACTGGTTAGTCTCAAACCCTTTTATTACCCTTCCATTTCAAGCCCTTTACATTGTTCACATTTCTATCCAGAATAGTCTCAGTCTGATACTGACTATGCCTTGGGAATTATTCCTCCTCTAATAACTCAGGAAGAGAAGTGTCAAAATTATGTTGGCTGTAATCTAACTCTTTGAAACAGGCCAGGAAAGGCATAAACAGAGGGTTCCTTATTCACATTAACCGTAAAGCCCCATTATCCTACTCTGGAGGTGAGCATGAGAGTAATTTAAGCACACTTTCTCGCTCCTTTACACTGCCAGAGTGCTGTAAAGTGGACCTTGAGTGAATGTGATTCAGGCCCAGGGCAGAATAAGAGCTCGCTAGCTAGCCTGTGCCCCCGAAATGCTTGTTACAGTGATGTGCTTGATCCACTAGTGATGTGCAGCAGGGAGCCCTGTGTTTACTCCATCCCTTGGTTCTATGGCTTATCCTGCCTTTTAGGTTGTAGCTACTTTGGTCTGAGACTTCAATAATTCCTTCCGCTCCTCCTGGCATGCTCCTCTCTCTTCCTCACGGGCCTGACTCAGTAGCGACTCAGCGTGAAGGATCTGGCTCTACCATTAGGGAACTCCACTTGTTTGTGCATCTCTGCTGGGTCCTGACTGGACTATATTTTCTGTGGCCAATATTGGCTGTTCTTTGGTTCCTTCAATTAACAGTGGTGGGTGGATTGTTACCTTTTTGTGTAATCGTAGTTGTAACTGTAAGCTAAGAGGATGCACACCCACATGAAGGGGTCTCACATGTTAGTATCCTGGCAACCAAAGAATGAAGGCTGAGTGATATCCTTAGTATGACACTTCTGGGGGGGGGGGGGGGTACCCAGGGTTGTGAGGGACCTTGCTACAATCTGCCCTTAGCAGGAGAAACCTTTGTCTGTGCCTGCCAGGGGCTGGTTCCTTGACTCTACCACCCCAAGCACTCCCCTTTTATCCCACACTGGCTCCGTTGTCCATCATGCAGGCTAGTGATAGGCACACCCCAACCCCTGAGTTCTCCAAGTTCCCTCTGTGGTGTCCAGCCCCTTATCCACTGGGCACCCACAGAACTACCTGGCCGACTGTGCCCAAAAGAACAGTACACCCCAGCTTAATAGTTGCATCTTGGGACACAGCTCTGCCTAACACACAGCAGTTACACGGGCTTTCTTTATAAACAAATCTAAATTGATTTAGCAAAGAATGAAGATTCAAATGATCACAAACAGAAATATTGGAAACAAAGGATTGCATATAAAATCATAACATGCATTCTAGTGCCTAACCTTAACTAATGAGACCCTCTTGTCCAATAAGGTATTGCTTACCTAAAGTCCTTCTCACAGCATCTTTCACCCAGGTTGGCTGAGACTCTCCCTTTATAAGACCAAGCCTGCTGGCAGCTTGTCTCCCCACATGAAGGATCCCCAAGTGTCTTTCTGCACCCTTGGATATTTGACCAGTCCTTTGTTCCTCACCACCCTCTTTGCTGCTGTTCACTGCTTCCTGTTAATTTCTTCTCCTGAAGTCCCCGCAATAATTTCATTGGCGTTTGGCTTAGCGTGCAAATAGACTTCCACTGTAAGACACACAATGCACAATAGTCAGCTGGGGAGATAAGTGTCTCCCACCCCCTGTCTGGTGGAACTTGTCTGAAGACATGTTACCTCTGGGTGACCTGCCTTTAATTCAGGGCTTTAAGAACATAATTTCCTATGTTTATAATATCCAATATATAAACATAATTTTGTGTGTGTGTGTATATACACACACACATACAGATTGAGGATATGTCTGGGTCAAAGTGTGAATTCCAGTTTGTCTGGTGACACACCAGTCTGTTTACAACAGACCCAAATCCTGGGCCCAAGTGCTTTGAAGCCCCTTTGGTTCTGAGCCAAGGCCAGTCACTGTTCCTTGCTCTGGGTCTCTCCGGCACACTTGCAGGTGCAGACCCTGTGTCTGTCCAAGAGGGAAATCCAGCCACCTAGACCCTGGAACCACTGTCACAGACCTCTCAAGCACCTACTTGCTTAGACCCATTTCCCCAGAGTCCACCTTGCGGTGGGAGTAGAGCTGGGTGGAAAAGAGTTTTGAAGTCCAATGAAAATATTGGGGATTTCAAAGGCTGTCCCATTTGAGACTTTTTAAAGTTTTTCAGTGAAAAATTAGAATGTGTGAGAAAGAGACTGAGCTCGGTAATAAATTACGAAAATGTCTTATTTCTTATTAATATTATGTATGATCCTGTTTCATTTTCAAACTGAAATGTTTTGATTTTCAATTCAAAATGGCTTTGTTTTGAAATTTTATTTAAAAAAATTGAAACAACCCCATTTCATGACACAATGTGTGTGTGGTTTTTTTGTTTTTGTTTTTTTTTCTTCTACGTGAAATGATTCTTTTAAACTTGTTTTTTAGAATGGCCAGCAAACCAAAAAATCATTTATTCACACCATTCTGCTAAGAATAAGACTTAGAACAACAGCTGTACAAAGTCTTATTCTGTACTAGCTCTGTATTCCTGTAGTATAGAGACAGATAGTGGGACTGTCTGGAAAATTAGTGTGTGGAGGGGAATTTACAGATACTTTGGGCACTTTGTTTCTTTTTTTCAGTGCAATTGTCTGTTGAAATTCTCTGATCAGTTGTAATGGAGAGAGATTTAGAGCTATCCTGAGAAGTTCTCATGCATCAGTGGGAGCTGATGTCATGATGCTGGAGGTGCTCATGCTCCTACACAATCAGACTTCTAGTAAATTACTGTCTTGGGACCCAATTCAGCAAAGCACGAGCTTAATTGGAGCCTTTAGCTGAAGCATTACACTGTGTCTTTTTCTCTTCTCCCCTTGCCAGGCACTGACGGGCAAGTAAAACTTGGCTTTGTCTGTAGATGGCAGCAAATCTTAGTAAATAAAGCATATTCTGTCCTGTGCTAATTTTAGTAACTGGTGACAACAGTGAAGAAGTCCAGCACAGCTAAGAGAAGTAGAAGCTTACAAATGCAAGAATTAGCAGTGCTAACCCCACATGTGCCATCTGCCTCCCATTTCTGCCACTTTTTTACCATGACATTTACCGTCCACAAATAATTCCTATAAAAACAGATTTGATTGCTTATAAGAATGGCCATACTGGGTCAGACCAAAGGTCCATTTAGCCCTGTATCCTGTCTTCCAACAGTGGCCAATAGCAGGTGCTTCAGAGGAAATGAACAGAACAGAATCATGAAACGATCCATCCCCTGTCGCCCATTCCCAGCTTCTGGCAAACAGAGGGGCTAGGGCCACCATTGATAGCCATTGATGGACCTATCCTCCATGAACTTACCTAGTTCTTTTTTGAACCCTGTTATAGTCTTGGCCTTCACAACATCCTCTGGCAAGGAGTTCCATAGGTTGACACTGTGCTGTATGAAGAAATATTTCCTTTTGTTTGTTTTAAACCTACTGTCTATTAATTTCATTTGGTGACCCCTAGTTCTTGTGTTATGAGAAGGAGTAAATAACAATTCCGTCTTTACTTTCTCCACACCAGTCATGAATTTATAGACCTTTATCATATCCCCTGTTAGACGTCTCTTTTCCAAGCTGAAAAGTCTGTCTAATCTTTCCTCCTATGGAAGCTGTTCCATACTCCTAATCCTTTTCTGTACCTTTTCCAATTCCAATATATCTTTTTAGAGTTGGGTCGACCACGTCTGCACACAGTATTCAAGATGTGTGTGTACCATGGATTTATAGAGGCAATATATGTTGTCTTATTATCTGTCCCTTTGCTAATGATTCCTAACATTCTGGTCACTTTTTTGACTGCTGCTGCACATTGAGTGGATGTTTTCAGAGAACTATCCACAATGACTCCAAGATCTTTCTTGAATTGTAACAGCTAATTTAGACCCCATCATTTTATATGTATAGTTGGATTGTTTTCCTATGTGCATGACTTTGCATTTATGAACATTGAATTTCATCTGCCATTTTGTTGCCCAGTCACCCAGGTCGTTTTGTCTCTTCGCAGTCTGCTTTGGACTTAACTATCTTGAGTAGTTTTGTATCGTCTGCAAATATTGCCACCTTGCCTGATATGCACATTAGACACTGACTAGAATCACATTATAACTGCTACTGTGCTATGGAGGGGTAAGTTTTAGCAGAAAGTTGCTACACATCCCGACAGGACACTATGTAATGTCATGCCACACACACACGCTGCAGAGACTGAGATGGAGAATACCCTTTTCATAGGAGGGTAAGGGAGGGAGGTTTCCAGTCTCCATCAAATTTATTGAATTGGGTGCTTATGTCCATTATGGCTTAGAGCTGATTGAAAGGGAAGAAACAAATTCCTTTTGGGGGGGAAAAATTAGTTGTTTCCATTCTGAAATGGACTCAATAGAAAAAAAAAATCAGACTTTTTAATGAGTGATTTTAAAAAATCACCAGTTGTTCCCATGAAAAGGCCATTGTTTTTTCTAATAATCATTTTCTTTGAGTGAGAAACATTTTGACTAACTCTTCGATGCCTTTGAAAATCCCAGCTTTGATAAATAAATTAAACAGGGCTGTGCCTCTGATTCTGACTAATGGAATTTTAAGGGAGTCCACTCACAAACCATTACCTTTGGCATAACTCATTGCAAGAGAATCAATCAGAAATTATATACTTAAGGAATCATTTAACCACCACAGAGACAGGTTGCATTTATAATTTTTGCAATGAAGGCATTCATTTTTCTGTGAATTCAAAATATAGCCTCCCTTATGGGAAAGGTCTATAGAATTTAATGGAGAATAATCTTTCTATAGAATTTTAAAACCATCCTATAGTATTTTATAGCCTAAACACAGTTCTCTAGTAAGTGAAACTACAGAAGTTTTGTAGAAACCTCTTGGTTTAATTCTTCTTTAAATTCCACAAGATTCTTTCATAAGAGCTTATAGAACTGGGAGTAACATCTGTTCCTTCCTGTAAACATTCAGCATTACCAGTGTCAATGGTCTTCTCTTTGTAGAACACAATGGGAATGCCTGTGTATAAAATATACATATAGGGTGAAATATAAATGTCATTCTCTATCAGTTGTACACCCTTCCATCTTGGCTTACATTTGTTTCTGCCCTTCCAATGGGATGCAAGTTGCAGCAGTATATTTTAAGGTAGCACTGAGCCCTATGTTTTAAATTGCATAGTGCATACAATGTTGCTTAGTAAACTTAAGCAAAACCAGCTACAGGTCTGTCTCATCTTACGCTGGGGTTATGTTCCACGGTCAGCGCGTAAAGCGAAAACCGCGTATAGTCAAAATTACATTGAGTGTAATGGTGGGCAGAATTGGCCGCACTACAGAAACAGTATTTACATTATTTTTCTCTTTTTTTTTTTTGGTCTTTTTTCTTGTTTTTGCCGACTGCGTAAAGCTGAAATCGCACATGTAAGATGCGACAGACCTGTACCGCGGTAGCAACATAGAGTGCATAATATCAAAGTAGTAATGCAGAGAAGATCAGTGTCTTATGCTGGCTCTGTTTCAAGTGGATCCTTTACTATAGGACTTTGTTCTCATGCCTGTGGCAGTTTGCCAGCTCATTTCATTGTGGACCTTTTACTAATGCTGTAGGCAGAAATAAATTGAAATGTAGGCGTTTCTGTGCCATGGTGAAAAAGGTCATTCCCCTTAATAAGTGTATGTACAGTTATTCCTAATATTCATAGAGTTTAAAGCCAGAAGGTACAAGAATATCATCTAGTGTGACCATCTGTATAACACAGGCCATTAAATTTCACCCAGTCACCCCTCTCCATTGAGCCCAATAATTGTACTTGACTGAAGTGTTTTTTCCAGAAAGGCAGTCAGTCTTGATTTGAAGACAACCAAGAGATGAAGAATCCACTTTCCTTGGTACTTTGTTGTAATGATTGATCATCTCACTTGTTACATTTATGGCATATACAGAGAGGAGTTGTATTAAAAACATCAAGCTGGAAGCCTGCAACATCACTACTTGTATTCTTAATATCCAGAATAACACCCAAGAACCATAAACAGACACAGCAGGTTGCTCCCTAAGGCAGAGAGGCCCAACTCACCCCACCTTGTACCAGACTGACTCTGATTGCAGGCTTCCCTAGCTGCCTTCCAACACATCCTCTTAGAGTGATAGCTTGCAATTCGAACACAGTCCTCACTACACCACATCACTGTCTAAAAAAGAAAATAGGCACTTTTTTTTTAACTTGAATTTGTCTCGTTCTGGCTTCCAGCCATTGGTTCTTGTTATGACTGTTCCAGATACATATAAAGAGCCCCTTATTACCTGGTATTTTCTTTGTAATTAAGTCACCTCTCACTCTTTTTGAGACGCTAAACAGAATGATCTCTAAGTCTCTCTTGTAAGGCATTTTCTAAGCCTTCAATGGAAGTTACATTTGTATATCTAAGGTCAGAAATAGGACCATAATCATTTAATAAGTCTTGTGCTTTGGAAAACTGCTACCATACTGTGAAAGCACTAATTTACATTAGTATAAGCAGGGGAATTCAGGGTGAAGACTCTTACTCTTTTCTTTTCTTTTTTTCAAACACACACGTTTATTTCTGTCTATTTCAGTATCTCCGAAGATCAAACATTAACATGATCCCAGCTGCACCACAATTCGAAACCAAAATGGGGTGAATGAAGGTCCAAATCCTGGTCTCTGTTAGTCAAAATCAGAATATTAACAATTTCCATGTAGCTTTTGGATTGTGTTTTCCTTCAGTAGGGAATGAGCCCAGGTGCCTGCACAAAGAGGTGGGTGTTTGGTGGCCTGTGAAACAGTGAGTTCAGTGCAGTTCCTTACGGAGAAGTTCTTCACCTTACAAAGATCACTGCCATGCCGTCACTCTGGGCAGAGGAACGCGAGTGCTGCATTGGAATGTCAGGGCTCTCTTCGGGGGAGAGTAGGGACTTTACACTACCTCTTGAGCTGCCTGTTCTAGATTAAATTAATATCCTGAACTCCGCAGTCATCCCAATGACTAGTAGAAGCAGGAAACAGAGTATATAATCTCTGAACAATCCCCCAAAATAGAACAACTTTTTGGACAACCATTGCAGCAGTTTCTCTGAGATTCAGTGAGTGGGCAGCACAAGGGAAGAAAGATGCATACTGATTTACCTGCTGAATTCAATTTTGAATACCTTTGTATGCTGCAGTCATGTTAGCTCCGTTTTTGTAGCTTTGCTCCCTGCAATCAGCCAATCTAAATCTTTTTTTTTTTTAATTTTTTTTTTAGCTTCTCTAAAATAACCTCTGTTAATACCCTCCCCTGTTTTGGTGTCAGTGAAATCTATAAAGCTCTCAACAATCTTTGCTCTCTTTCAAAACCTCAACATTGCTTAATACCAGAGACCATTCAAGAGGGGGCTGGCATGCAATCGAACTCAATAGAGAAATGGAGTTTTCCTAACCTTGTTGAAAATAGCTTCTTGCAATCCTACTGATTAATTTTGAGTTCAGTATGCTAAGTATGCCACTTTCTGCTGCACCAGCCTTAACAGAGTCCACATGATCTCACACATGAAATTTAAGTAACCCCCAAAATTTACCATTGAGGACTAATTTCTCATCTGAACATCTCAAATCTAAACACCTCTAGCCTAAGTACAGCAAAATATCCAAGATGTAACGCAAAATATTCATACCACATGTCCTTCTGGATCTGTTAGCAGCTTGCATACTCTGTCAATTGAGTGACCCATTTTTCCTGTCACTTTGCAAGTTCCATCCTCCAAGGGTTTGGCTCCATGTGTTCCTTTGAACGTTCATGTTGGCATACTCACATGCTAAAGCAGAAAAAGTTCACAAACTCAGTTTTATGGTTCACAAAGGAAGTTGAGGAATTTGGCTGGAAAAGCAAACAAGTGTGAAAGAACAAGGAGGCCAGAATCAAAGTGTATGTCTACCAAGAGCACTGGCATAATTCACCATTAGGAGTTTTGACAAAGAACCATGATTTTCATACTTGCCTTCCTTCGCGTTGGCTAGGTGAAAAGTTTTTCTAAATGAGCAATGGAACCATTTTCTATCACAAAACACTGAACTTGTAGCCAAATTCAAAATTCTGCCCCATGCTTTCAGTAATCAAACTGCTTCTGCATCTACATGCATAACAATCACATTAACAACCAATGGGCAATTTTCTGTCTTGGAATCAGAGACTCCAGTACCCAACAATTCAACACCAATCTCTGTGCTGGAATCAGAGAGTTTTTGTGCCCAACAAGCCTGACAAATCCAAATCAACAGCCTCACTAGCTGTGGAAGGCTTAGAAATTTGAGTAGCAGAACCATCCATTCACCAGGAACATGGTCAAACTTCAAGAAACTTGTAGACCATTTGTACTTTTCTGATCATCATCATCTTCTTCACAGGCCTGCTGCAGCTTTTGCTTTTGAGCACCATTCTTTGTGCTTATAGGTATTCATGGAAATCAAGGCTGACCATAAGAATTCCCCCATAAAGCCCTGAATGAATTGCTAGATTTGGAATGATTGCATTAGCAGGTGAAAGATCTGACTAATGGCTCTGTGACACTCGGCGCTATAGCCAGTTCTTAAAATGGGGAAGGATAAGGGGGATGACAGACCAGACCACTCCACTTTTATTTTTTTAAGCTGGACGGGGAGGGGGGTGGTTGAGGCTGGTGCAGAGCTTCTTCCAGAGCTACTGCCTCCTACAGCCCACAGGGCTTCTGCTGCTGCCTCATTCAGCTCCCTTAGCTCTGCTCCACTCCCCCATGTTTAGGCACTGCCTTCCCATTGGCCCACCCATCAGCAGACAGGGAGTGTGCCAAAGCCCAAAACATACATCATATGGTACAAACTGCAGTGCACGATCCTACCAATGTTCTGTATTATCCTCTCACTAAGAGTGGTCTATACCTGAATCTTTAGAACAAGGTGCAAGAAACTACATTTTATACAATTGTGGAACAACTTGTCCATATACTTACCTTCCTTTTCTTTCACTGGGTGAAAAGTCTTTTTCTAAATTAACAGTGGGGGCCATTTTTCTACCAAAAAACAGTGAACAGAATCTGTCACTTGTGGCCTAAGTCAAAATTCTGCTCCGTACTTTCAATAATCAAACTGATTAGTACCTGCCTAATCCCTGTTAATTGCTGGTTTATGCCCTGTAGTTTGAGGGTTTATATCCCTTTTATATCTCTAGCTAATATGTAGAAGAGAATGGGTTAAGGCTAGATAAAGAGCTATAAATAGGATTTATAATAAATATATCAGAGACATAACAGTATAAAACTACTATTTTTCCCCCCTGTATTGTTCATGAAAATAAAACAAGACAAACTCCTGAACCAATAATATATTTTTGTGTGGTTAAAACCAACAGAAACCTCAGTCTTCAAACTTTCTGCTCGGTTCAAGTCAAGGAGAATTTTATGGCTATATTATGAACTTCAGAAAAAATAAGGTTTCTAAATGAAGTCAACTGTAGAATTTCAAATCTCAGAGCTGTAACTATTAGTGGAGGTTTTATGTTTACTCTGCTAAGAAGGAAACACTGGCATGCTTCATCTTTTCCAAAGAGATGGTAATGTTACCTGGGGTTCTTTCAACCCAAAGTTCTTCGTAACTTTATTCTGTGTGAGGTGGTGTCAAGAAATAAATCAAGGGAGACACGACCATCCGACCGATAGATGGCTGGCACAAACAGGACAACACAAAAGTGCTTTTACTTTACTTTACTTAGTCTCAAGCACTTATACAAGTCCACAACAGGTTAGTAAAACACCCCCAACACTCAATAATTACCAAAGTTGGGTGTGGCTCTCGAGTGGCACAGCGACAGTCTTCCGATGGCCAATCTTCTATCTGCCGGTGGGGACCACAAGATGTGTCCAGAGGGAGAGTCCAACTACCCAAAACTTTCTTCCCTTATTTATTCATTGGTATTCCAATAACACATCACTCAAAGAAGCTTGTTAAGCAAGCAATTTCAAAGGTTAAGCAATAGGTTTCCTTCTCGTCATCAATTAGCCAGATGTGTTTTTCAGAGTTTGCATGCCTTGAGGCCCTGACACATCCCTGAGGGCACATATAGACAAGCTTCCTGTTTTCCTAAAATGCATATCTCAGCAATTTCAACAGAGATCTCATCAGGAAGGACATGGGGTCAAGTTGCCCTTTCTGTGGCACCCAAACCCCCTCCCCTCCTGACTCGGTCATGCTAAGGCTGCTGCATAGGCCCATTTACGGCCTGCTAGCTTGGCTACTTTTAGCAATAAGCAGTAGTGGTTCGGGCACACTACTGGTTTGCCAAGATCTCCCCGTACAGTAAAATGTAAAGATTTCTTCCCTAAAGCCATAGAAATAAATGATTATGAGAATTTAAATGGGATGTTGGAACCCAAAGTATAAATACAGTGTGCAGTAATGAGCTTTAACAGAGTATGGGTGTCTGTAATCCTCAGATTAATTTAACACACTAGCAGAGATAGGCAGCTCCCTGCAGCCTGGCCTTAGGCACCTAACTCTGTGAGAGGGGTGGGGTTTAGGATGCATCTCTGTTGTTGGTATCTCCCACTGGCTAGCTTAAGTAGCTCCCTGCCTAGTGTGCTGGCTTTTGTAAATCAGTCTAAGGCACTTATTTCTCCCCATTCATTGTACAGGGAGCCTATGTGCCTAAGAGGCTTTGTGAATCGTAGTGTCTTTCCAGGTGTATAAAAGTTAGGTGTTGCAATGCTTAGCAGCATACAACCTAAGTCCCTTTCTAAATTTTGCCCTGTGTGACCATTTCTTATTTTGCAAAGGAAATGATCCCTTGAGAACTCAATAGGGAACTTTTTCCATGTAGGAGTCTCCTTGTTTTTCATTATTATGTCAAGTGAGTTTCTTCTTTTCTGCTTATGAGAATTTTGTCTATGTGCTGTGAAAATTGGACCTGGTTTAAAATCTTGTCAGAAAGCTGTCCCATGAAATCTGGTTTCAACAGGGAAAGAATGAATTATTGGTTTGACTGGTTACCAAAACCATCATTTAATTGAGAATGCACAACAGTCCAGTTTCTTTGAGTTTAAATTCTCTTCTTGGGGATCTGGACATCCTACCAGTAATTTTTTGATCTTGTAAATCTCTGGTCTGTGGATGCTGAACATGCTGTTGGAGTTTCCAGGTAAGGTGGTTCTGAAGTTGACAGTATCCAGTAGATCCCATGAAAAGCTACTTTTGAAAGGGAAAGACTTCAGCAAATACAAACACTGGACTCCTACGGCACTGACAGGACTCAGAGAATTTGCCAGTCTGGATTAGAGGAAGCTGCCCGCTCCACCCCCAAAATAAGGCACCTATCCAATTGTGCATTGGGGAGGAAATTCCTTCCTGAAGGTGATCAGTTTATGCTGCCAAAACACAATGATCTGCAGCTAAACCTGCATAACTACAAATATTTTATTAATTGTTTTGTTACTTACTGAGTTCAATAGCACTTTATGATTCTATACATTTGTTTTTAAATCCAGTATTTGATTTGATGGATCCCTGCAGTAATACACTCCACAGGATGATTGTGTGCTGGGAACAAGTACTATTTACTTTAACTTGCTTTAAAGGAATGCAAAGAGGATGAGTTGATTGAAAGATTTGGTGAATATTTTTTTACCATTTTATTTTTGGAGTGGAAATTAAACACTCAAAGGGGAGTCTTATTTTATGAAGGTATCTAGAGTGCCTTGGTACCTAGGTGCCCTAGAAATGCAATTTGTCATTGCTATTAATATTTATATATGCAGCACCCTTCACTTTCAAAGTGTTTTACCGTCCTTAACTAATCATATGCTATGATGTCCACACTGCGATCAAAGGTGTGATTTGCAGCTCATATAGATGTACCACACTAGCTTTAATTTAGCTTGTGCAGGTAAAAGTAGCTGTGAAGACATGGTGGGGTGGTGCTAGCACAGTGGGGACCATTGGTACATACTCATGTTGCTAGCCCATATTGAAGTGGGCCACCGCTATTTTTAGTGAGCTAGCTACATTAAAGCTAACCTGGTACGCCTACCCAAGCTGAAAATCACAGCTCTGATAGTTGGGTCTAGAATCTGATGTGAATAATCACTTTATTCATGCAAATAGACCTATGGGAGACAAACACAACTTGGGTGATTAACAATGGGAGAAATGAACCTCCCATAGCTAAGCAGGTTATTTGCCTACAGTACTGTTTTAAGATAGGGAGATGGGGGCAGGGGAGTTAAGTAATTTTACCCATGGTCACAGAGGCAGTCCATGCCTGCAATGATTCACTGTGAATGTCTAGCACTGCAATCAGCCTACTAGAACACTCTTCACACTACTGCTCTAATAGATGTCATTCCATGGATAATGAATTCCTTAGATCTTTGTTGGTTTTTAACCTGGTTACCTGAGAGCTTATGCATCACTCCACATGATATGCTGCTATAGTTGATATATGCTCAGGCACTTAATCTGGAGCCTCCATTCTCTGGGAAGGGTCTTCATTTATGAGCTCTCTTCCTCATCCCTTCCTTGGTCCTCCAGATCCTGGATTTGTTAACCTTTCAAGCACACTGCAAAGCCTCTCTTTGGTAAGGCTGTTGTTGAGGGTTGTGGTCTTAGAGAGAGTTGTTTTGTTTTGGTTGTGATTTTTAAGTGCTGAGAGGCACCCAAGGCACTGGAAGGCTTCTAGAATTATATATTCAAAATGTGAAGTTATACATAAGAACTTTGTTTTATGGGAAAAGAAAGTGGAACTGGATGAAAATATTTAGTCTAAAAAGTTTTTTCCATTGAAAAACCAAAATATTTTGCAAAATCTTATCCATTTTGACAATTTCCTATGGGAAAAAGTTGTATTTAGGAAAATAAATTTCAAAACCAAAATTGTCTCAAAATGATATCTTTTTTAAATTTTTATATTACTCTTATTATTTTTACATTATTTCATGATATTAGTAGTAGTAGTGCATATCGTGACATGTCATATGTCAAGGTGTCATAATATGACATGACATTGTAATATGGACTACTACTACTACTACTGGCATTGCATATTATGACCAGGACTGTCTCTCTAAAGCCTGATAAAAATAAGATGGCATCTGATGTGTTTGGGAGGTAATTATGTATGTGTGTTCTGTTTCCTGTCAGTGGCTGTCTAAAATTGTGCTCTTCATGCAGTAGAGTGACTAATTCTCCTTTTTTGTTTCCACATTTCAGCTTTCAGCCTTAGCTGCCCAAAATCAGGAACAAAAGGGCATAAGAACAGAAGCAATGTTAGGAACAAGAACAGCCTTCACCACCCAGTGGGCATTGATTTTTTTTTTTTTAACGTGTGTGTGTGATGAGAGTGGTTATTGATCTTATTCCTTCTTTCTACTTTGTTGCCACATCCCTTGGTCCCCAGCTTCTCCAGAAACACATCTTGTGAACTCACTTCAGTTGCCTTTAGCTATAATTTATTTTTCATATCTATTATCATGTGTAAAGTAGTTTTTTTGTACTTATTAACACTTACATTCCTAACTTTTAGCTAACATGCCATTGTGGCTTCAACTTTACCTGGATAAATAGTTCTCTCTCCATTTTAAATGTATCACTCTCTGAGAACTCTGAAAAGCTATATATCACGACACTCTCCTTTCCTTCATTGAGAATAAACCCAATTCCCTTAACCTTCCTTCATAACTGCAACTCAATGAATAATACATGATATACTGGTATAACTTATCTGACAATTTTAGCTTTTTTTTCTACTTGCAGAATATCTATAAGCAGAACACATTTTCCTCAACTGTATTTGCTTTTCAGAATAGTTTGATAATTCTTTAAGTGTTTAGATTGGTTGTCAACAGATCTCTGAGTATTGATTGATTGCTTGTTGAGGTATAGTGTTTAGTTGTGACTGGTCAGATAAGTTGCATGGTATTGTTTCTGTACTATGCCTGGTTGATAGCATTTCCAACACAAATACTTGTGAGTGTGAAATGAAAATTTTTCTGCCAGTGCTTGTGCTCTGCAATTCACTCCTTGTGGACTTTCATGTCAGGATAATCTGATGACATTAACTATCTTGGAACATGAGAGAGTGAATTTCTTAACAAAATGTGAGTGACTGAGGTTGCAGTCCTCAGCTCCTAATGCAGGCCTGGACTGACGTTTGTTTTATTTGTTTTGTGGGTAGCGCGTAGGAGCCCCAATCATGCACCCAAATACCATTGTGCTAGGAGCCATAAAAACACAGAACAAAAAGACCAAAGAGCTGTCATCCAGACTGAAAAAGGGGCACTATGTAGTTGCACTGCTCCAGAAGCAGGGCAGAGACTGAACTGTGACAATGTAGCCCCCTTCTCTCTTTTTTTTCTATACGCGTGGAGCCTCCAGCCCTCTTCAAGACACTGCCTAATTCCCTGCTCCTTGCTGGCTACATTGCACTGACTGAGGGGTTGGGGAGGGGTGGAAGCAAGACTGCTCATGTCCTATCCTTGTACCCCCATCCATCTAGCAGTGGCTCTCCTTCCCTGGGCCCCACACAGGGCTGGTGATGCAGGGAGCCATGCAGGGGACTGAGGGGATGACTCATGCTGCCTTACACACTTGCATGGGCAAACAACTGGGCTCACAACTACAGGTGGTTGGAAACCCCATTGTTTTCCTATGGAAAATATTGTGGGGAAAATATCCGGGTTTATAATTTTTTTGAGTAGGAAGTATTCTAGTTTCCATGAGAATTTTTGTTACAAAACAAAAATAAAACAACATTTTGAAATGAATTTTTTTGTTTCATTTTGATTTAAAATATTTAATTTTGTTCTTTGGAAACCTAAGAATACTTGATTTTCTTTCCATGTTCTATTTCCTCCCCTCCCCCCGCCTCCATATTTCCACTGGGAAAAGTTGGAAAACAGTAAGAAACAGGAAAAAATAGGTTTTTCTAAAGGAAAAAGAAAGGGAGGAAACCACTGTCATGCTGTCTGGAATATTTCATGACCATGAGACCTAATCTCAGGGCAGACACCCCAAACTGGGTATATGTTCTATAATTAGATTTCATCAACCCAGTAACAAGTGTGAATTCCTAAAGCACTAGAACAGTCTTACCATGGAGTCACAGGAAGTCCCCTTGGGCATTCGAGTCTATCTTGACTGTGATGGGTTCAATCACAGAAACCCTCTTGGGACTGTTACCTGATGTGCTGAGACTACCTCTGAGCCCGTTTTCTCTGCCAGTTTGGGCCTCCAGAACCCTGCCTTGTTGAGACGGACATGCAAGTCTGCTCCAACACAGACCCAGGGTCTGAACCACTCGCCCCAAAGCTGCAGACTTAACTGAAAACAGCTTAAGAAGTGCTCCTGTCTCTAGCACCCAGACACCCAACTCCCAATGGGATCCAAACCCCAAATAAGTCTATTTTACTCTGTATAAAGCTTTATACAGGGTAAACTCATAAATTGTCTGCCCTCTATAACACTGATAGCAAACAGCGGTGCGTATCTCTCCCCCAGGTATTAATTACTCACTCTGGGTTGCTTAATAAGCAAAAAGTGATGATATTAAGTATAAAAAGTAGGATTTAAGTGGTTCCAAGTAATAACAGACAGAACAAAGTAAGTTACCAAGCAAAATAAAACACAACATGCAAGTTTAAGCCTAATACAGTAAGAAACTGAATACAGGTACATCTCACCCGCAGAGATGTCCCAGTAAGCTTCTTTCACAGACTGGACTCCTTCCCAGTCTGGGTCCAGCAATCACTCACCCCCCCGTAGTTACTGTCCTTTGTTCCAGTTTCTTTCAGGCATCTCTTGGGAGTGGAGAGGCTCTCTTCAGCCAGCTGAAGACAAAATGGAGGGGCTTCCAGGGCCTTTTATATTCTCATTCTCTCTCTCTCTCTCTCTCTCTCTCTCTCGTGGGCAGAAACCCCTTTGTTCTTCGGTACAAAGTCACAGCAAAAAGATGGAGTTTGTAGCCACCTGGGTTAGTCACGTGTCCATGAATGATTCAGCTTTTTGCAGGCCGACACCATTGTTTACATGTTAGTTTGAACGTTCCCAGGGAAGCTCGGATGTGGATTGGTGTCTCCCAAAGTCCATTGTCAGTTAAGTGTTTCTTGATTGGGCACTTACTGAGAATAGTGCTTTCTCAAGAAGCTGACCAAACGCTTCACTGAGGCTACTTAGAACCAAGCACATTGAGATACAAGTATCTGGGCTAAATCCACACATCCTTACCCTGGTTACGTTCTATAGGAGTTTTGGTTGCTCCAGGAAAGCAGGATTGGACCCATTTCACCTGTTATCTTAAATAATCCTGCAGTCTAATTTTTACAGATGAAGGCCAATCCTACTCCAATGGTAGCAGGATCAGACCCCAAAATGCCATGACTTGGATAAAGCTGATAAATTACATTGCATCTTCACAATGCTTATATCAGGCAGGTAATTATAAATGGATAGTTCAGTGCAGAATTCATTTGTGTGATATTGTTTGCATTTTGCAAACAGTGTAATAGTTTAATTGATTTACATTCAGTAAAAGCAGTGTTTAATTATTCTCAAAATGTACTCTTCTTCTATCACACAGTGGTTTTTTTTTTCAGGTGCTCAATTATATATATGGATTTCACAGGGCAAATGAGGTACAGTGTTATTGCTTAACTCTGCAGAAATGACAGCTGAATGGTAGATCAGTGAGATTGTTGCAGTGCTGGGCTACTATAAAATGACTGACTTAGAGCTGGAATCTTAATAGTGTCTTTAAAATATATTATCACTATAGTTGTGACACATCCCCATTTGGAGTCAGAACCGTGCTTCTTAGGATGCACAGCACAAGTGGTAGGGGAGGGCAAACTAAGCCAACTTTGCACCTCTTGGTTCTGGTCAGCGGTCTACCCAACCTTGGGTCTGCTCTACCTTGTGGCAGCTTCCCACAACTGCTCTGCTGGTTCAGATTTGTGTGTGTACACACCCTCTGACCATACCCCTAGGGGCCGTGAGGAGGAGCAACATAAGGGAGCCTTGTATACAGGTCTGTCGCATCTTAGGCGCATTTAACATGTGTGATTTCAGCTTTATGCGGTCGGCAAAAACAAGGAAAAAAAAAAAAGAGAGAAAAATAACAATTTAAATACTGTTTCTGTAGGGCGGGCGATTCTGCCCGCCATTACACTCAATGTAATTTTGAATATACGCGGTTTTCGCTTTAGGCGCTGACCGCAGAACGTAACCCCAGCGTAAGATGAGACAGACCTGTATAGGAGAATTCCCCCATGACTGATATAAAGGCGCTGTACAGCAGGAGAGAAAATTTGGGGCCAAGGCCCACTCTTGATACCATTGAAATTGACAAAAATTTTGCAATTGACGGCCGTGTGAACAGAAGCAACTTTATACACCAGCTCACTGATGCTATTGATGTGTGACCACACATACTTAACCTGTGCAATTGACATCAATGGGGCTTCACCATGTGTTTAGGAGCTTTTCATCAATAATAATTCTTTCCTGAAATGCGGCCATAGGTTCTTAAAAAAAGATATGGCTGTTCAGGATGTGGCATGTATACCATATTTCAAATGATGGCACTTACATAAGTATTGGTGTGTTGAATGACACTAAAAATAATTTTTATCAGTTTTAATCATCTAGCGTGCTAAAAACTCCTTTAATATACTTTTGCTGGATCTGTCTAAAATTTACAAATGCAAATATAAATGTTTATGAAAAGATGGACAATATAAATTCAAAAGGACTTCACTTTTAAAGCTTATGTTTAAATCAGTTTGATATTCATTGTCTCCAAAATGGCCGTTTGGTCTTGTGGCTTGCATTCATATTTGGTACCAGATGGATTTTAATGTGATATCCCGCTGTTTCAAAAAAAATCAACACCCCCCATTCAAATTGGTGTGCAATGGTCACCTCTCTGGAATATACAAACAGCATTGGCTTTGCCATTCTCTCATCCTTTGTGATGTTTAAAGCTGGCTTCAAACTTTTCCCCCCAAATTTTTTGTTTTCTGCTTGCATTGCACCATTGAAATATCTAAACTCTATGTCCCGACCCCCTTTGGGAATTTCACACTAAGATACATTCATTGGTGAAACAGTGGAGTTCTGGTTATTCATGATGACAAAAAACATCTTGGTTAAAAAGGGGGGGGGGGGGAAATCTAGTGGTGTGCAACGGGAATGCTTATCCAGTATACTGTGTGTAATAATTTCAGAGCTGGCTATTTCAATAATTTAACATCCAATTCCAAGCACAGTGTCCTGATTTTAAGAAACATCCTGACAGATGGTTTTAATATTGCTGTTGTGGAGTGTATATATGTGGGGGGGGAGGGGACACAGGACAGCACTTAGGATAGTAAAGGAAAAGTGGCTCCAGTGTCTCGTTCCCACTCAGGTTATGGGCTACATGGTCAGGGATTAGGGACAGGAAGTTCTGTTTTAGGGTCTTTGTATATTAATATCAGCCTAGTCACTCTCCCTCAGGGATTCCTAAATTGGAGCTGTGGTATGATAGAATACCAGATCTAGCCTTTTCAAACCTTCAGGGAGATTTATTTCACAGCCTAGATGACCAGCTGATGTAAAACCCAAACAAGAACATTCTGAGAGGGGCTGGTCTTGGATTCAGCAGTTTTTTTAGATGCTCAGCCAATCTCAGGATCAAGCCCGTATTTCCCACTCCCCCAGATGATGAGGGCATACTTCTGAGAATAACAGCAACCGCCCTGGCCTTGCTTTAAACACGCTTGTCTATAAAACTGATCTTTCCACAGACATACCGACCAATTTATTCCAGTGATATAATGATCAAAAGCGTGACACACAGCTTCACTGTTGTTGCTGCCTGCTGCAGAGGAAGGTTGTAAGTAATTTGGGTCAAGCTAAAGTTAGAAACCCAACCCCCACCCCGGGACAGATGTGAGCTTTGAAGTCAGCAAGATTACAGTTCAATCCAATAGAACCAGTTTACCCAGAAATAGATTCTTAATATTTGCAGAATTGATAGGAACATAGGAATTACATTATTGGATCAGACCGGTGGTTTGTCTAGTCCGGTAACCTATGCCTTATAGGAATAAGAACCAGATGCTTCAGAAGAAGCTGTAAGTAAAACACCCGTATTAGACAATGTGTACGATAGCATGCCCCCAAAGGGTACTTCTTCCTAACCCAAGCAGTTAGGGATTAGTTTATGCCCCAAAGCATGAGGTTTTATATCCCTGGTACATTTTTATCCTATCTATTGTAACTGCAGTTATCCCTATTGTTCATCTAAATGTCTAATCTTGGACTCCTTCTCAAGATTTTGCTTTTATCAAGTGGCAATGAGTTCCACGTGCTGCAGAATGAGGCGGAGCGAGATCATGAATCTAACAGTCCCTGACTCTGTTCGGGAGAAGGGACACTGAAGTAGTGCTGTGGGCATTCAGCACAGCCCATATATTTAAGAGAGGAATCCTACTAACATGGAATAACTGGTCTCCCATACTGACACCCCCTTTCCACCTTTTACAATGAGTTAGGATGACCGCTTGGTTGGAAATCAGCTTTTGGTGAAACTCGAAGTTGGTCAAGATCCCTCCACCCCCGAAGTCCCTCCTATTACTTTTTAGATCATCATGGTCTAACTGGCCCTGAGGAAGTCAAGGGAAGCTTTGTCATGAGCCAGGATTTCACCCTATATGAATATACAGGACTTGGCTGTTATCTTGGTTAGGTTTTTTTATATTATTCTCTCCCTTTCCCTGGGAAGATATTGAGCTCAGTCCTTTCAGTGCTGTTGATGAACATTTTTATTCTTCTTCTTGGGGAAAACCCTGTCATTTCTGTCTGTTTTCCCAGACTGCGGTGTACTTCAGATCCATAACTTATAAATGACTCCCGATTGCAACACAGTCCCCTAATCCATGTTATCAGCACAACAGGCTCTGTTCTAAAGATGCTATCTCCCCATTCGCAGCAGTCTAGCTAACAGAGCCGGGCTATAAAACATTTTAGCCTAAATAGATGCTCATAACAACCAGGCTGGCTTTTTGTAGCATTTTGTGCACCGACCCGGGGAGATAAGCACCCAAGGAATTTTCAAAAGGTGAGGTAAGTGCATGCAAGGACCTTGTGTATGATGGGGCCAGTGTGTAATCCACTGGTGAGTGTGTTTTACAGGGCCACCTCTGTTCCCAATCCACACAAGGAGGAGTTTGTTACAACCGCAGCTAGCATGTTTTGACACTTTTGCTCATGCTGTAACAGTTCATAATTTAGGCTCTAGAAGTTCCCAGTTCAATCCCTGGGGTGTCGGCTAAGATAGCAGCTGTCACAAATACACTCACATTTTGTGTACTGCAGGCATGGCCAAGGGCTTAGGCTCCCTTCAGCCCTTTTGCATGAGGTGTAGGGCCCATGTAATAATGATTTATGCCCTGAAAAGTTAGACCAGTCTAGGGTGGTAGGCCAGTCTTGGCTCACTTTTCTCCTTGGTGTTGTGTCAGTGCTGGAGAAACTTCCAGTGAATGTTTGAAACTATCTACTAATGGAAGAAATGGGAACAATGCAAAAAAATGCAAATAGAGGTAAATGGCACCAGGAGGATGCTTTCCAGGAAAAAAATGGGGGGGGGGACAGGACAGGAAAAGGTGGTGGCAGAGACATGAAACTGATCATTAAAATGAAAAGCCAATTGGGTGTTAGGTTATAAATCTGAAATTGGGATCTTAGGCATCTATATGGCCAGCTAGGAAGCTACCCTCACCGGCCTCAGAGGTCTGCAGGCACCTCCTGGGGATGGAGGCAGAGGCATCTGGTTCTTCCACTGCTTGGTTGGTGGTAGGGGGAGGAAGGGAGGGAGTTTAGTGGTGGTGGCACTTCATCTTTGTGGGCAGCCAGTAGGGGATTGTGGTACTACTCCAAGAGCAGGAGAGAGACTTACCGGACTCCTCATGAATGGGTGCGGTGCCAGGTGGAGCAGGCACATCTAGGTGCTGGGTGAGCAGCTACCAGAGTGACTCTGCTAAGCAAGTCTAAACTCCTGCAGACTCCCACAGGGGGCCTGTCCCACTTGTCAAGGCTTCTGGCACAGTATGCAGGGAACGAGACAACGCTCTGCACTAGGACCCACTCTCCCACATCTCTACTGAGTGCCAGCTGTCCCTTGTCTCATTTCCTGCAGGGACAATCAGATTCAGGACACCAGCTTCTTGGGCAGAGGGTGCTGGGCTTGGGCCGACTGTGTCTGAAGGAAGAGATGCTTTGCGTTCCCAGTGGCCGTATGGTGTGGAGATCTGCTGTCCTCCTCCTCTTAGGTGGAGGTGCTATGGCTGGTGTCTCCTGTAGGACAGGATTGGAGTCTGGGTGCCTGCATCTGCCCTCCCTGCTCAGGTGCCCAGGGTGGGGTGACGGGTGTTCTGGTGGGGGGGGGGCTGTAGGTGGAGGTAAGGCCTCAGAGGCAGAGGCCTGTGAAATTCTCGTAATATTTTTATAAGTTTTTGTTTTATTTTGGGGGGATTTAGTTTAATTTAGTTTTAGTGTGTGAAGGGAGGGGGGAGTGGGCCCTGGAGGTGGGGGTCAGCTCCTGCCCCTCGGTGGGGGAAAAGGCCCTGGAGGCAGGTGGTGGTTCAAAGGCCCTGGAGGCAGGTGGTGTGCTACTCCACACTCCTTTGTGTTCGGGGTGGCGGCTGGGCTAAATTTGAGTGAGTGGCACTGTGACCGTGCGCGCCAGGTCACCGCACCCGGAGCATAGAGCTGGGCCCAGCCCCGTGGGACAGGAGCTGCCACTGCGGGGTCAGTTTTTCATTTTATAGGTTGTTTTTGTTTTGTTTCATGCCAAAAATGGGGCTCTGCTCCGATGTGTCCTCCATCACCCCAACGGCTTTTCTCTGCGCTGGCTCCTCTGCGTGGCTGGATATTTGCCTTTGGAGCCCTGCTTTCTGCTGGGAGGCACTGACTGGGGACCATTGCTTCTGCCTGGATGGTTCTGTTGAGGAGCACAGCGAACAACCCTGTCGCAAATACCACATAAACAGGCAGAAGGGCAGTAGTTACACAACGCAGGGGCCCTGGTAACGGCTAATCATCTGCTTGTCTTTGCTCTGTAGCAGGGTTCCCCTTTCTCTGTGGGATTGGGGAGAGACTGACAGATGACAATGTAAGGCTTTTGGTTTTGGAGCGGAGAATGAGTAACAAGGTGTCAGAACGGGGGCGATGCTCGGGAGCAAAGCTCGCAGGACACCTCTTACCGTACTGAGGAGCAGGCAGGACTGAAGACTGAGGTGGGGGAGCGATTTGCGGTGGGTATTGGTTTCTGGAGCATGGCCAGCCTGTGGGGAATGCAAACAGTCTGCTGTTAATGCTGCGCCTGCGCAGCAGATTGGCTCCTCCCAGGACTCTCACCGACCGACAAATTCAGGTAGCACAGAGTAGGCATAATGATAACAATGGCTCTCACCGTATTAATACTGTGCTGCTTTCTGCAGCAAGGAAATGGAGTCCCCAGCTCAGCCATTAAAATAATGGGATTAACTATGGGGAAGAATTCCCAAGACTTTCAGGGGAAATGTCACTTTTTCAAGCAGCAAATAAAACCCCAGCATAGCTTTCTGCTGCCACATCCCTTTTCTTCGCAGCGTTTCATCAGCAAACTTTCACAGCTGGCTCTTCATAGAGTACAGAACAAGGCCAATGGTCATATGTTCCCGTAGAATGAAGAACAACATGGAGGGGGAGCTTATGCTCGCAGAGCAGACAACAGTCACAGATGCTTTTGAAAATCTTAGTTCTGTGTACACTGGCCATTGGAGCACAAAACTTCTAAGTGTAGGGCCTGGTTTCCTTATGAACAGTGATGTAAATGGTGTAATGGAAGAAGAATGTGAGTGCAAAATGATGATGTATTATGGTAGTACCTAGGGGCCCCAAGTGAGGGTGGCACCCCATTGTGCTAGGTGCTGTACAAACGCTTTGCTAGCATGTCAGGGCAGGGCCCAACTTTTACAATCTAAACAGAGGAGACAAAGTAAAAAGAGAACATATCTCAATACTACACACACAGCTCTTGTAAAAGAACATACAGGTGACAAAGTTGAGCACTCAGAAGTTAGGAAATGCCAGATCTAAAGTTGCCTGTACCTGTTCCCCACCCCTGCTTCCTTCTCCCAGTTTTATTCTCCTCACCTACCCAATCCCAGTCTCCATTCCTCAGTCCTCTGGACTCTCCATCCCAGACTACCCCTCCACCGGCTGCTTGTCCCATTTTCTCTTCCCACCCAGTTGTCTCCCACACTCTGACTTCTTCTCAGATCTGCCTCCCCTGCCCCCTTCATATCCTTTCCCTTCCACCCCACTGATGCTCAGTCCCTGTCTCTTTGCCCAGTGAGTCCCATCCCCCCGAAACTGCTCCCCCGGTCCCTCTTGCAGGTCTGGCTCTGGTTCCCTCTGCATTCAAATCAGGTAGCGACCTCTCCACACTGCCTGGGACCAGTGTCACTGAGCACACAGGAGACACAGGCTCCCTGCTCTCAGTTCAGGTACCTGGGCCCAGACCCAGTGCAGATTGCAGGCAAAGTCCTGATGAGCCCCTGGCTGGAGAATGCTCAGTGTGGACAGAATCTTTGGGGAGCTTAGCTGCCAAAATCTAAGAAAATAACGACTGAGCTTGTGTGAACTGTGATTTTTTTCAAATATCTTAATAACTAGGTCAAATTTTGGCTGATTTTTACAGGCCTAGTGAAAGGCACAGAGGCCACCTCCTGCCAAATTTCAAGTTGCTACTCCAAAGTCGGGGGAGAGGGGGCTAGAGGTTTTCAAAGAATAGATCACCAGAGTTTTTCAATCTGGGCAAAACAATACATTCCCCCCCCCCCCAGACCCCTCCCTCCCCCGCCCCAAGATCATTCTTGGACACGAATGAACCATTTTGGCTGAAATTTTTCTGGAAACTTTCAACCTGACAGACACCTGGCATGGAAAATTTCAACCCAAATGGTTCAAGTTTGCCAACGTTATAAACAACTAAAAATGGGCTTATAATGTGAAGTATCGGGTAACCTTAACAGGCAGTGCTACCAGCTCTGTCTGGGATCTGAACAGAACTTCAAAGTGGGAGGCTTATAAAATAACCTTTGAAAACGCCTATGGAAAGCAGCACAAGTATACATACTGTGTCTCCGATCCAAAGCCCATTAAAGACAAAATACACACATTGACCTCAGAATCAGGCCCTGTATGTGCATAATTACCAAATTAAGTACCCCAGACAGGGAGCTTTGAAAACTCCAGCCCTGTTCCTACAGCCGATGTAGATGAAATATCCACATCTCGATATCTAGTTCAAAGCTACATTGAACTCCTTTGCCAAAGGCAAACTTTATAGGGGCCATACACAGCCTGTGTGCCCCAGGCAGAGGGGAATACAGAACCCATCACCATTAATGAGTTGGAGTTGTTCTGTGTTGTGCAAGCAAAGTGCTGACTGCCTGGAGGTTTAAATCCCATTTCACACAGTCCTGTCAAAGGCGAGTGGAAGGAGGTCAAGGTAAGTTCAGAGATGATGCAGATAATGTCTTTGGTGATCCAGTTGGTTTGAAGCTTTCATTTATTACAGCAGCAAACTCTTCTCAACCATGAAATAAACCCAAATAGTTCTGCCTTGAGATGGCTCAAGGAAAAGATGAAGCTCTGAAGTTTGACATAATTTAACCTGGAAAGGCTCTACGGCAGGCCACCTGGAGTTACTTACAAGGATCTCTACTGCTCACCAAAGCAAATCATCTGTGTCTGTTGCGTAGAGAACTCATCCACCAGTACTATTAAGGTTTTACCTTATGTATATTTTAACCTAAACATGCCCATCAGATAACAGTAAGAAGGGATGGTGGTGTTGGTTCATAGAGAAATTAAAGAAGGGACCATCTAGACTTGGGCCAGCAGAGCTGTAGTAGTGACTTCCCAGGAACTTCGAGGTTACCTTCCGAGGGCCAAATTCTGCTTCATTTCATAGTGTAGCTGAGAGCAGAATTTGGGCTCTGTCATTATGTGTATTGGCAGCACTTTCATCTTTAATTGGTGGTGCAGCCTGCATAGACTATNATTGTTATTTTTCTCTCTTTTTTTTTTTTTTCTTGTTTTTGCCGACCGCGTAAAGCTGAAATCGCACATGTTAAATGCGCCTAAGATGCGACAGACCTGTAGTGACTCCCCAGGAACTTCGAGGTTACCTTCTGAGGGCCAAATTCTGCTTCATTTCATAGTGTAGCTGAGAGCAGAATTTGGGCTCTGTCATTGTGTATTGGCACTTTCATCTTTAACTGGTGGTGCCGCCTGCATAGACTAGATCAGGGGTAGGCAACCTATGGCACGTGTGCCGAAGGCGGCACGCGAGCTGATTTTCAGTGGCACTCGCACTGCCTGGGTCCTGGCCACTGGTCTGGAGGGCTCTGCATTTTAATTTAATTTTAAATGAAGCTTCTTAAACATTTTAAAAACCTTATTTACTTTACATACAACAATAGTTTAGTTATATATTATAGACTTATAGAAAGAGACCTTCTAAAACGTTAAAATGGCACACGGAACCTTAAATTAGAGTGAATAAATGAAGACTCGGCACACCGCTTCTGAAAGGTTACTGACCCCTGGACTAGATTCCAAGGCCAGAAGGGATTGTTACAGTCATCGCATCAGACCCCTTGCACATCACAGGCCAGAGAACTTCACCCAGTGATTCCTGCATCAAGCCAGGCATTCATAACTTTTGGCTGAGCTATAGCATATCTGGTAGACACCTACACGTGATGGAAAGTGAGATCGTCCCAAAATCCCAGCAGACAGTGCTTCATCTTGCAGCCTGGGGGCAGAGGTTAGAAGTAGTGACAATTCTGCTGCATGGAGAGCCCTTTGCCCCCATCTTAATAAAATACTGTCCGTGGGGTCCTGTCTCCACAGCTAGGAGAAAGCGATGTCAGGGATTTAGGAGTGGACCCTTGAACCTCTTCCATGTGGATTGCGGGGAGAGACACCCCTTGATGAAAAGCCTCTATATACAGGGCAATGATAGGTTTACTTGCTCTCCGTTTCACCAGTGCAGCCCTGCTAAGTTTACTGTAGTTGCAATGATGTAAGGAAGAGGAACATTTGTCCTAATATCATTGAGTAAACACATCTGTTTAAAAGAATACATTTATTTGCAACAAGCCCATGCATTTAATAGGCTTTTAATATATTTATCAATGTCACAATGCATTGATCCACAGCTATGGGGAACAATCCAATTGTTTGTTCAAATGAGTCAAAAGCAATTAGTTGCCTTAGACTATTAGGTAATACAATAAGCAAAAAATATTTAAGTCGGATTTGTAGGGTGTTGAAACATTTGCTATTTTTCCTTTACAGCTGGCTCAGGTTTCATTCTAATTAGTGAATGAGGGTTAAGTAATAGGTCAGGATAAGGCAGGGAAAGCACTTCTGAATACTGCTTGCTGAGACAGCTGTTGGCAAAGGCAAGGTTATGCTATTCTATTTAGAGATACCCAGATGCTCAAACTGTTAAACAATATTTTCCCGAGTGTGTCTGACTATAACATATTTGTATGATGGCAGTGGATAGAGGTCCCAAACCAGAGCACTGTTGTGCTAGGTGCTGTACACGTATGTAAGGGATAGTCCCTTCCCCAGAGATCTTATTAACTAATTGGACAAGATAGACAAAGGAAGTATTAATTCTCAGTTTTACAGAGGTGATGCTGAGGCACAGGGAAATTTAAGTGACTTGCTATGTGCTTTGTTTGATAAAAGTGGTGCCTTTTTGGGTAAAGAGATTAAACAATTCCGGTTGTTGCTGGTAACTGAGAGAAGACTTGCTAGAGCATGCTGCTTTTCCTTAGTATTTCCTTGTTCCCTTCACTCTGGCAGCCTCCCAGTGATCAGTTAATTAGCACAACCAACATATTTAAAGTCTTCAGACTGATCTGTATAGTGGGTGGCTGATGTAACAAATCTGAGCTTGATTTTCAGACGTACGGCACTGCCATTGACTTTCTTTGGACTTGTGTGCTCAATCCCCCTGAAAATCAGACTAATGACTCAGTGTCTGAGTAGAGTTTCAATAGTGACTATTGCTACTACCAGCAGAAGCTACTACATGGGGGTGTTTCAGAATCACTTTAGTGAGTATTGCATTGCTTTTGCCAACAAAAATACATCAGTACCACTTACAGGTGGTTATTCCATTTGAGGATTGTATATACAATAGCATTAAGACCACCACTGTTCTAATGTATGTGTCATAATTAAGCTCAGAAGGGAAAAGCAGTCTGGAAAATGCAGTCAAGTTTTAGAATTTGGAAGAAAGAGCAGAGTTTCTGCTGTACTAGATTCAATAAAATCTAGGTTTAATATTTTATAATTTGAGATTGTCACAATTTGCTGTTTAATTACCACACACATCTCTGAATAGTATAACTTCAGGCTGCTAAAAATCACTGGGGCCTGATTCTCTTACACTGATGTATATTTGAGGATAACTCAGGTGTAGTCAATGGACTTCAGTGAATGTAAAGTCAGGGTTAGATCTGAATCAGGCCGAGAGGATTATGGGCCTAGTCTCATAGCCACTGAAGTCAATGGAAAGATTCCCATTGACTTCACTAGGTATTGGGTCAGGCCCATTACCAGATAGCACTAGTGCAGATCTTCATGCTATTTCTGTTTATCTGAATTTATAGGAGACAGATCCTGGAGAAATACTGATCATCAGCAGTGATTCAATTCTTTTTGAAAGCTGAACATATCTGAGGAAGTATTCAGTCCTGGAACAAAAGCAGCTCTTTTCAGAATGGAGAGAGGTAAATAGTGCTGTCCCGCAGGGGTCTGTACTGGGCTCAGTCCTTCTCAATATATTCATAAATGATATGGACAAAGGGGTAAACAGTGAAGTGACAAAATTTGCAGATGATACAAAATCGCTCAAGATAGTAAATCCCTGGCAGACTGCGAAGAACTATAAAAGGATCTTTCAAAACTGGGTGACTGGGCAACAAAATGGCAGATGAAATTCAATGTTGATAAATGCAAAGTAACGCACATTGGAAAACATAATCCTAACTATACATATAAAATGATGGGGTCTACATTGGTTGTTATCACTCAAGAAAGAGATCTTGGAGTCATTGTGGATAGTTCTTTGAAAACATCCACTCAATGTGCAGCGGCAGTCAAAAAAGCGAACAGAATGTTGGGCATCATTAAGAAAGGGATAGATAATAAGACAGAAAATATCATATTGCCTCTATATAAATCCATGGTACACCCACATCTTGAATACTGCATGCAGATGTGGTTGCCCCATCTCAAAAAAAGATATATTGGAATTGGAAAAGGTTCGGAAAAGGGCAACAAAAATGATTAGGGATATGGAATGGCTGCCATATGAGGTGAGATTAATAAGACTGGGACTTTTCAGCTTGGAAAAGAGATGACTAAGGGGGGATATGATAGAGATATATAAAATCATGACTGGTGTGGAGAAAGTAAAGAAGGAAGTGTTATTTACTCCTTCTCATAACACAAGAACTAGGGGTCACCAAATGAAATCAATAACCAGCAGGTTTAAAACAAACAAAAGGAAGTATTTTTTCACACAATGCACAGTCAACCTGTGGAACTCCTTGCCAGAGGATGTTGTGAAGGCCAAGACTATAACAGGATTCAAAAAAGAACTAGATATGTTCATGGAGGCTAGGTCCATCAATGGCTATTAGCACACTGAGTGGATGTTTTCAGAGAACTGTCCACAGTGACTCCAAGATCTTTCTTGAGTAGTAACAGCTAATTTAGACCCCATTATTTTGTGTTATATAGTTGGGTTTATGTTTTCCAATATGCATTACTTTGCATTTATTAACATTGAACTTCATGTCCCATTTAGTTGCCTAGTTACCCAGTTTTGAGAGATCCTTTTGTAGCTGTTCGCAGTCAGCTTTGGACTTAACTATCTTGAGTAATTTTGTATCATCTGCAAACTTTGCCACCTCACTGTTTACCTCTTTTTCCAACTCATTTATGAATATGTTGAACAACACTGGTCCCGTTACAGATCCCTGGTGGACAGCTCTATTTACCTCTCTCCATTCTAAAAACTGACCATTTATTCCTGCCCTTTTGTTTCCTGTCTTTTAATCAGTTACTGATCCATGGGAGGACCTTCCCTCTTATTCCATGACTGCTTACTTTGCTTAAGAGTCTTTGGTGAAGGACCTTGTCAAAGGCTTTCTGGAAATCCAGGTACACTATATCCACTGGATCACCCTTGCCCACATGTTTGTTGATCCCCTCAAAGAATTCTAATAGATTGGTGAGGTATGATTTCCCTTTACAAAAGCCATGTTGACTCTTCCCCAACAAGTTGTGTTCATCTGTGTGTCTGATAACTCTGTTCTTTACTACAGTTTAAACCAATTTGTCTGGTACTGAATTTAGGCTTACCGGCCTGTAATTGCCAGGATTGCCACTGGAGCTGTCATCTGGTTCAGAAGCTGATTTAAGTGATAGGATACATATCATAGTTAAAGCAGCAAAGAATCCTGTGGCACCTTATAGACTAACAGACGTTTTGCAGCATGAGCTTTTGTGGGTGAATACCCCCGTCTGCGGATTTGCATCCGAAGAAGTGGGTATTCACCCACGAAAGCTCATGCTGCAAGACGTCTGTTAGTCTATAAGGTGCCACAGGATTCTTTGCTGCTTTTACAGATCCAGACTAACATGGCTACCCCTCTGATACATATCATAGTTAGTAGTTCTGCAATTTCACATTTGAGTTCCTTGAGAACTCTTGGTGACTCTGGTCCTGGTGACTCACTACTGTTAAATTTATCAATTTGTTCCAAAACCACCTCTATTGACTCCTCAGATTTGTCACCTAAAAAGAGAGACTCATTCAACTCCATTGTCCACATCGGATGGGAATTGAACCTGGGGGAGGGCCTTAACAACTGCCCTAAAGGTTTTAAGGAGGGCGCCACCTTCCTCCTGTGGCCAGCTTTAAAAATGCTTGAAACAAAACCAGATTTTTTTTTTTCAATTGCTGACATTTTTTATTGTTTTTTTTGGTCAAACTAAAATAATTTTCATTTTTTGGAACTGCCAGCAAACCAAAAAATCAGTTATGCATCCAGCTCTAGTCTAAAGGTAGGTCTGACCCACATAGTGAAGGTGCTGTTGCAGAACTGAAAAGCTTAGGCTAATTTCCAAGGTAATGTTTCCATACGAGGTGGTGAGACCTGGTTAAAGCGCATTGTGTATGGCGACGGGTCTCTCCGTTAAAATAATGGATTATGAAGGCATTTCAGAGGGGACAAGAGTTGGACTGTGGGAAGTCAAAGGAGTAGATTGGGACAAGGAGCCTGATGTGACTGGGATTAAAGAAACTGGGACTTGGGCAAGGAGACTGGGGATGAGGAGTTGGGACAAGGGAACTGGGCCTTTTAGCAAAGAGACTAGGACTGGGAGTGTGTGTGGGAGAAGTTGGGAGTTGTGGGAGGAGACTGGGACTTGGATGGGAAGCCTGGACGGGAGAATGGGACTGGCATGAGAAACCTGAGGAGTGAAGACTGGAACTGGATAGGCAGGGAGAATGGAACTAGGATGAGGAGCCAGGAGTAGGGAAGAGACATGACTAGGACAGGAACAGGTTTGAGGGGGACGGGGCGGAAGAGGGATCGGTGACCACTATAAACCACTCCCCTAAAGAGCAAGGAATGGAACCCAAGACTCTCGCCATTCCTTTGCAATTGGCAAACACCAGTAAAACCCTCTGGCAAAGTGTGTGTGTGTCTCATCTCCCTCTAGTGTTTGGCCCACACAGCAGTAGTAGGTTGTCATCCTCGATCAGTTACTCCCTTAGCTCACATGATAGAGGTCTGTGCAGTGGATCTAAAGGTTCCAACCCTGCTGATGACCCCACGCACACACACATTATACCAAAAGAACATTATTAAGGTAGAAAGGTCAAGCACATAGTTTATGATGCAACTTTTAATTACATGACTGCATATTATTTTTTCCACAGGAACCCTGCCTTAATCAGTCCACAAGATGCATGTGCTCTGTGGATGGAGCAGGGTTGTTTGTGGAGTGAAAGAGCTTGCCTGTAGGACCCCTGTCTCACTTATTGAATGTGTGCAGTGAGTGAGGCAGGGGGTTGCAGGAGGAGTGAGGACTGTCTCCTAGTTAAGGCAGTTGAATGCTACACTAGAAATCGAATTCTAGCCCTGCCTCTGCCAGAGGGTTCCTGTGTGATCCTGGGCAAGTCACTTAAACCAAACTTTACAGGTGCTCACCAGTTGTGTGTTCCTTTTCTGCATGCCCAATTTGAACCCTTGGGATCTGTTTGCAGAAGTGCTGATCAGTCAGCTGAAATTGAAGCCAATGGATGCTGGGCTTTGAACATAAGAAGTGTAGCTAAGTACTCTGAAAAAGCAGGTCCTATCTCTCTCAAATTGGACACCCAAAATTAATGGATACTTTTTACCTTAATATCTCTGAGTGTCTGCTCTCCATATGTACAATAGGGATACCACCTCTTCATCTCAAATAGGAGTTGTGAATAGATTAATCAGTGTGTGTTAAGCACTCTAATACTATAGTGATGAATGCCACAGAAAAGCCTGTGAGGAAGTTGTTAATTCTGTCTTCAGAGCAGGCTATGAATAGTGTGCAGTAAATATGGCCTGGGGGCCACATATTGAGCTATGAGAATAAAAAGAAATATTGAATATCTGCTCATTAATTGGTTACCTTGTTCAGTGCACAGAATGGAAGGTAAGAGGTCCTGCGGGGAAAAATAGTATGTCCCTATGCAATTGAAGACTGTCTCTTAATGCATACTGTGGCAAACCCAGGACAAACAGCTACAAA
>QXTE01000538.1:288178-311282 GCA_003942145.1 Platysternon megacephalum | reverse complement strand
CCCACACCCTAACCCACACCCTAACCCACACCCTCACCCTAACCCACACCCTAACCCACACCCTCACCCTCACCCTAACCCACACCCTAACACCCTCACCCTCACCCTCACCCTCACCCTAACCCCCTAACCCTAACCCCCTAACCCCCTAACCCTAAACCTAACCCTAACCCTACCCCTCACCCTCACCCTCACCCTAAACCCTAACCCCTAACCCTAACCCTAACCCTAACCCTAACCCCTAACCCTAACCCCCACCCCTAACCCCCAACCCCACCCCCCAACCCCACCCCCCACCCCTCCCCCCCCCCCCCCCCCCCCCCCCCCCCCCTCTCCCCCTCCCCCTCACCCTCCCCCTCCCCCTCCCCCTCACCCTCACCCTCACCCCCCGACCCTGACCCTGACCCTAACCCTGACCCTGACCCTGACCCTGACCCCTAACCCCTAACCCCTAACCCTAACCCTAAACCCTCACCCTCACCCTCACCCTCACCCGACCCCAACCCCAACCCCAACCCCAACCCTAAACCCTAACCCTAACCCTAACCCTAAAACCCTAACCCCTAACCGCAACCTAACCCTAAACCCTAACCCTACCCCTAAACCCTAACCCTACCCTAACCCTACCCCTAACCTAACCCTACCCCGAACCCCTAACCCTAACCTAACCCTAACCCTACCCTAACCCCAACCTAACCCTAACCCTAACCTAACCCTAACCCTACCCCTAACCCTACCCTCACCCTCACCCGACCCCAACCCTACCTAACCCTAACCCTAACCCCTGACCCTGACCCTAACCCTAACCCCTTACCCTAACCTAACCCTACCCCTAACCTAAACCCTAAACCTAACCCTAACTTAAACCCTTAACCCAAACCCTAAACCCTAACCCTAACCCCTAACCCCAACCCCAACCCCAAACCTAACCCTAAACCAACCCCTACCCCAACCCCAACCCTAATACCCTAAAACCCTCACCCTAACCCTAACCCTAAAACCCTAACCCTAACCTAACCTACCCTAACCCTAACCCTACCCTAACCCTACCCCTATCCTAACCCTAACCCCAACCCTAACCCAACCCCTACCCCAACCCTAAAACCCTCACCCTACCCCTACCCCTAAAACCCTAACCCTAACCTACCCTAACCCCTAACCCTAACCCAAACCTAACCCTCACCCTAACCCCCTAACCCTAACCCTACCCGACCCTAACCATAACCCTAAACCCTAACCCTAAACCCTGACCCCTAACCCTAACCCCTAACCCTACCCCTGACCCTAACCCTAAACCCTAACCCTACCCCTGACCCTACCCCTGACCCTAAACCCTAACCCTAAACCCAACCCTAACCCAACCCTACCCCTAACCCTACCCTACCCTAACCCACCCTACCCTAACCCTAACCCCTAAACCCAACCCCTAACCCTAACCCTACCCGTACCCCTGACCCTACCCCTGACCCTAACCCCTAACCCTACCCCCTCACCCTAACCCAACCCTAACCCCCTAACCCTAAACCCTAACCCTAAACCCAACCCCACCCCTACCCCTAACCCCTAACCCCTACCCTCACCCCCAACCCTAACCCTAACACCCTAACCCTAACCCTACCCTAACCCTACCCCTATCCTAACCCTAACCCCAACCCTAACCCAACCCCTACCCCAACCCTAACCCTAAAACCCTCACCCTACCCCTACCCCCTAACCCTAAAACCTAACCCTAACCCAACCCTAACCCTCACCCTCACCCTAACCCCCTAACCCTACCCGACCCTAACCATAACCCTAAACCCTAACCCTAACCCCTAACCCTACCCCTGACCCTAAACCCTAACCCAACCCTAACCCTCACCCTCACCCTAACCCCCTACCCCTACCCGACCCTAACCATAACCCTAAACCCTAACCCTAACCCCTAACCCTACCCCCTCACCCTAACCCAACCCTAACCCCCTAACCCTAAACCCTAACCCTAAACCCAACCCCACCCCTACCCCTAACCCCTAACCCCTACCCTCACCCCCAACCCTAACCCTAACACCCTAACCCTAACCCTACCCTAACCCTACCCCTATCCTAACCCTAACCCCAACCCTACCCCTAACCCCAACCCTAAACCCCTAACCCTTGACCCTTAACCCCTGACCCTAACCCCTCACCCTTAACCCAACCCTAACCCTGACCCCCTGACCCCCTGACCCTAACCCTTAACCCTAACCCCTCACCCCAACCCTAACCCCTTAACCCTAACCCCTCACCCCAACCCTAACCCCTTAACCCTAACCTACCCCTAACCCAACCCCAACCCTAACCCCAACCCTACCCCTAACCCCCTAACCCTATCCCAACCCTAACCCTAGGCCCTGGCCCTAACCTAAACCCTAACATAACCCTACCCCTAACCCCAACCCCTACCCTCACCCCTTAACCCTTAACCCCCAACCCTAACCTTACCCTAACCTTACCCTAACCCTGACCCTAACCCGACCCTGACCCTAAGCGGACCCTAAACCCTAACCCCAACCCTACCCCTAACGCCCACCCTCACCCCTAACCTAAACCCTAACCCTAACCTAACACCAACCCCTAACCCAACACTTACCCTTACCCTAAACCCTAACCCTTCTAACCCTAACCCTCCCCCTCCCCCTAACCCCTACCCTCACCCTAAACCTCACCCTAAACCCTAACCCCTAACCCTAAAACCCTAACCCTACCCCCTAACTAACCCCTACCCCAACCCTAACCCCTAGACCCTAACCTCTAGACCAGGGGTAGGCAACCTATGGCACGCGTGCCGAAGGCGGCACACGAGCTGATTTTCAGTGGCACTCAAACTGCCCGGGTCCTGGCCACCGGTCCGGGGGGCTCTGCATTTTAATTTAATTTTAAATGAAGCTTCTTAAATATTTTAAAAACCTTATTTACTTTACATACAACAATAGTTTAGTTATANAACCTAACCCCTAACCCCAACCCACCCTAACCCTACCCCCCACCCCCACCCCTACCCAACCCTAACCCCCGCCCTTGCCCTACCCTAACCCCTGACCCTAAACCCTCACCCCGACCCTAACCCTAACCTAACCCTAACAACCCTAACCCCAACCGCAACCTAACCCCTGCCCCTGCCCCTACCCCTGCCCCTACCCCTAACCCAACCCTCACCCCCACCCTCACCCCTAAACCCTAACCCTCACCCTAAACCTCACCCTAAACCCTAACCCTACCCTAGCCCTAACCTTAACCCTAACCCCCTAAAACCCTAACCCCTAACCCTAACCCAACCCCTAAACCCTACACCTACCCCTGACCCTAAACCCTAACCCCTACCCTTACCCTCACCCCTACCCTCACCCTGACCCTAAACCTAACCCCAACCCCTCACCCTACCCCTACACCCTAAACCTAACCCTACCCCTAAACCCTAACCCTAAACCCTGACCCGAGCCCTAACCCTAAACCCCTAACCCTAACCCCTGACTCTAACCCTAACCCTGACCCTAACCCCGACCCTACCCCTACCCCCTACCCCTAAACCTACCCCTGACCCTAACCCTAAACCCGACCCTGACCCTACCCCTAAACCCTAACCCCTACCCTAACCCTACCCCTAACCCCTGACCCTACCCCTGACCCTAACCCCCCTAACCTAACCCCCTCACCCTCACCCCTAACCCTACCCTAACCCCACCCCTAAACCCTTAACCCCACNACCCTTAACCCTAACCCCGGACCCTGACCCTACCCCAAACCTCACCCTACCCTGACCCGACCCCTGAACCCTAACCCCTTAACCCCAACCCTATCACCCTAACCTAACCCTACCCTCACCATAGCCCTGACCCTAACCCTCGCCCTAACCCCTGACCCCAACCTAACCCCTACCCCTCTAACCCCCTAATTCTGACCCCAACCATAACCCCTCACCTAACCCTAATCCCTAACCCTACCCCTCACAACCCTAACCCTCTAACCCCAACCCCCTAACCTAACCCCTGACCCTAACTCTACCCCTACTCCCACCCCAAACCCTAGCCCTCGCCCCAAACCCTAAATCCCAGCCCCGACCCCAACCCTCACCCCAACCTCACCCTGACTCTACACCAACCCCCCCTTCCCCTCCCCTAAACCTGACCCTCACCCCCACAACCCCCTGAACCCCCCACCCTCACCCCTAAAACCCTAACCCTAATCCTACCCCTGACCCTAACAATCCTAACCCCAACCCACACCTCAAACCCCACAGATCCTCCACACCCCCAGGTCCTGTCTCCCCCCCAGCCCCAGATTCTCCACACCCCCATGCCATCCTCCCCAGCCCCACAGATCCTCTCCCTTCCCCACCCCACAGATCCTCCACACCCCCAGGTCCTGTCCCCCCATGCCCCCCACCCCACAGATCCTCCACACTTCCAAGGTCCTGTCCCCCCCCACCTCAAACCCCACAGATCCTCCACACCCCCACATCCTGTCTCCCCCCCAGCCCCAGATTCTCCACACCCCCAGGCCCTGTCCCCTCCCCATCCCAGAGATCCTCCACACCCCCAGGCGACTCACAGGGGAAAGTGGGACCAAGCATGGGCCCCTGGAGACGAACAGCGGTGACCTCCCCTCACAGCCGTGCAGGGGCCCTGCCCTTGAGTGGAGCTGGGGGGCATGACTTCCGGGGGCAGGAGAAGCTGGCAGTGGAGTGGGGATATTGAATGGGTGGATGAACAGCAGCAGAGAGGATCTCACACAGGGAGACTATGGACATACCCAGAGTAACCTGGTTCCCACTGACAATAATACAGACAAGGCCCAGCTGATAGCCCACTGCACCCACCTTGCAGCTTGGACAGCCAGGTCCCCCCCGCCCGAGTGCACGCAGCCAGCGGCTGTAAAAGACATTTTATTTCCAGCACTCATGCTGAGTCCATACCAGTATTAAAAACAAGACACAAGATAAGCCTCACACACATCACCCCACAGCCCTGGTAGGTTCAGAAAGCGTTGCTCCCACAGGGCTCCAGACGCACCCTGCAGCCAAGCCAGGATAGTGGCACCCCTCACTTCCTGTTGGCCTGCGCTGTTCCGATGACACACTCATTCACCTGGAAGGGGGAGAGATGGAGTTGAGCGGGAAGCTGCGGCATGGTAACATGGGCAACCCCCTTCCATCTGCCTCAGCCACACACCAGTCAGTCACTTACTTTGCTGGCAAAGCGCAGGGAGTTCAAGGACTCTGACAAGTTCTCCTCCAGCGGGGAGATGTTCACAAACATCAGCCTGGGGGCATTGGAAAGGGGAGGAACAGAGGTTAGAGGGGCCCGCAGAAGCGCTCTTCTGGCACCACCCCCAGCACCTGGTGTCCCTGCACATTCCCTAACTCTTAGACTCCCTCCACTTCCTGTCCATACAGTGTGTCCCATAGCTCTGCCCTCCACCTTGGTACTACATCCTTCTCCATACATCTCCGCCTCATCCCTCCCCCCGACTCCTACTATTCCTACTGCCCCCCCATTGTTACTCACATCTTAGAGTTGCCCCCCAGCGAGTTCTGCAGCAGGTAGGTGAGCTTGCTGTTCCTGTAGGGTATGTGGGGCTCCTGCAGAGTGGGAAGACAGGAGTCAGCTCCCCACGGTCCATGAGGAGGGGGCATGTTGGTACCACTGGGCATGGAGATTTCATAACATCTACCTCAGACAGCCCCCAGCCTCACTGTGGCTCCCCTATAGCAGGCAGGGAAGGGCTGGGGGAGAGGGAGGGGGCAGTGGGGTGCATGCAGTTGGTATGTTACATTGCCTACAGCACTATGACCACTGGCCCTGGGGAAAGAGGGGAAGAGACTGCTGATAATGGGGCATGGGGTGTCCTAGCTGTTACCTTGTTGGAAAGTGCCATGATGACCAGCCCCAGGGTAGAGAGGCTAGTGTTGATGGCTTGGGTCTCCCTCAACCGCTCCCCCTTCGAGAAGGACTTGTCCAGCCGCTCGCTGCCTGCCAGGTCCACCAGGCTTAGCACCGCTGCAGCCAAGGGAGAGGGAACGGATATAAGAAAGCCCTGGGAGAGGGCACCTCACCCAGCTCTCCCACAAATGGCAGGGCAGCCGCACCACAGGTGGTCCTAGCGACCAATGCTCCCCCAGCCCTGCCTTCCAGTTATTCTCTGGCAGCCCCAGCCACCACCTGCCACACTCACAGACACTGTGCAGGTCCCGGCTCCGGTTCCAGCCCTCAATGCGCAGCTGGAAAAGGCTGTGGCTGCGGGAGGAGCGGTCGTTCAGAGCTGTCTTCGCCACGGAGCGGTTGGCCTTGGCCGTTCGCAGTAGCTTCAGCACCTGGGGAATGCAGGATGTATTGGTGGGGTCAGTACAGCTCCTAAGCCCACCGGCTCCAGCACACCCACATCTCAGCTCACCTCATCCTCGGAGTCCACAGGCACATAGCGCAGGTTGGGAACATGCAGCTCCTCACTGCTCTGGCTGACCCGCTTGATCTCCAGTTCGGCACCCCGCTCTGGCCGCCCCACCAGCAGGTCCCGCAGTGACTCATTGTAGATCTCCAGGAAGTTGGCTGTGAAACGGTACTGGGGTGTGTGTGGGAGACAGAAACAACATCAGAACTATGAGATTGTGGGGGGACCAGGTATGCTGCCAGAGCCACAGGGTTGGGGGCAGGCATGAAGGGCAGAGTGGGATGCTCACTCACCTGCCAGCCCTTGGGCTCCAGTTCCCGTGCCCCCTGGAAGACCTGCTGCACGGCCCGAGGAATCATGCCCATAGTCTCGGGGCTCATGTCGTCCGGCCCCTCCATGGTATAGGTCTTACCACTGCCTGTCTGCCCATAGGCAAAGATGCATACATGGTACCCATCCAGAGCGGACTGCAGGGAGGGAAGAGGAAGTGGTCACTATGGGGGTAACCCCCAGATTTCCAATCCCCCAAGTCCTGTGCCCCACTCTGTACCTGCACCAACAGCGCAATCTCTTCAAACACCTCCTCCTGGGAGCAGGCAGGGGAGAACACCTGGTCAAAGCTGAAATCGTATTTCACATCACCCTTGCGGTCACGCCCAACGTGGGACTGGGGGGAGAGACAGACATGTGCGTCAGACTATAGGACTCATTCCCAGGACCCCAGGCCTGGGCTGGGGGAATTGACAGCCACCTCTGCGCCTCTGATGGGAAGTCTCCAGAGTGGGAATGAGGGGCAGTGGTTGCAGAGGGTTCTTTAAGGCAAGAGGTGGCCATGAGGACCTGCAGAGGAGCCAAGCCAGGCAGGGTGAAGGGGTGGCTCAATGGCAGGTGAGATTCAACACTGGTGAGTGCAAGCTGCTAATGGAACTACTTGGTTGCTCGGCTGAGTTTGAGATTAACGAACCCTTCAGAGAAGGCCCCAGGTTTCTAACATGCTGCCAGGAAATTGGGGGGGGCAGGGGATGAGGTTAATCGCATCTCCATGCAGCATCTGTGGCTGTTACTGGACACACTGTACAGATCTGGCAGCCACACTTCAAAAGGATGATGAAAAGCTGGGAAAGGTTCAGAGAAAAGCTACAAGATTTGAAGGCTGGAAAACCTGCCTCAGTAAGAGACTGAAGGAGCTCCCTCTATTCAGCTTATTGAAGGGACGGCTCAGAGGAGACTTGATCATGGTCTCCACTTACATATATGGACAAATTTGAGAGCAGAAGGCTCTAAGCTACCAGACAGAGGCAGAAGGAGAAACCAGTGGCTGGGAGCTGAAGCCAGACAAATTCAGGCTACAGATAAGATGCAAGTTAACAGGGAAGGAACTGGCCACGGGAAGCACTGCCCCAAGGGCATTGCAACGGGAACTCTCTGTTACTGGGAGTCTCATGCATGAATGTCTGTGCACCATCTACACTATGATTCACCCTCCTTCACATGTTCATGCGCACAGATCTATGGCCTGCTGCTCAGAAAAATGCTAGCCCCTGGAGGTGTGAGAAGGCTGGTCTCAAGGCAGCAGGCCCAGCTGGGCTGTGAGGTGCTAGCAAGGTTTCCAAGGCTCCAAGCACAGGGACCCTACATTTAAGCAGCAGCAAGTCAGAAGCAGAGTCAGCCACTCCTTGGCTTGGGGCTGAGGTGGCTGACTTGGAATCCCTGCAGGGGGAATTGCCCAAGGCTAGTGCCTGTGTAGTGTGCAAGTTGTAGATTGCACCAGCGTTCCCCAACTTAACCACACTAATGCCATGTCCAAACAGTGACTGCCCTGAATATCAGCCAATGCACAGCCAGAGGGCTGGCTATGGCCCATCACAAAGACAGGGTTAGCTGTGCCCCAGTCCCTGGACTCACCTCCTCCACTTTGGAGAGCACCAGGGCCTTGTTGTCCTGCAGGGGAAAGTGCAGGTGCTCCAGTCCCTTCTGTCTCTCCTTCTCCCAGGCTAGCAGGGGACGCACACGGCAGAACACACGGATGTTACCCTGGGGACAGGAGATGTGTCAGTCCAGTGCGGGGAAGGCTGTCCCCAGCTCCCACCAGCTGTCCCTCCCAATCCCATCTTCTTCTAGCCCTCACCCCCACCCCCCTGCCTAGTGTGCTGCCCTAATTCCCAGCCCCACCCCCTCCACACCCCGAGGTGGGGCAGAATGAGAGCCTCCTGTCACCTTGAGCTCCTGCACCAGGTTGTGCAGCCTCCTCCTCTCCATCTCCAGGTGGTGCAACCGCTCCTCCTGCTGGGTCATGACCTGCAGCTGGGCTGTCACCTGGCCTCTCAATTCCTTGTTCTCACACTCCCTCTGGGCCAGGCCCTCCTCTGCCAGCTTTAGCGTCACCTGGAGCAGGACCAGGAGTTAGTTACTGATAGAGACTTGCTTGGAGTTCTCGGGATACCACAATACACCCCCCACCCCAGGCCCCCACCAGGAGACAACAGACCATGTCACACGCCATGGGTCAAGCCAGCGCGTGTGACTCCCAGCTGCTAACTGACAGACTTGCTAGATATGGAGTGTAGCTGATAACCTGGTCAAAGCAAAGCTGTTGTGGGAAATGCATGCGATGGTGCAGAAAGCAGTGTTTGTTTGCAGTGCAAGTGAATCAAAGAGGTCCAACATTAGGGCCAGGATTTTAAAAGGGAGTTGGGTGCCTGAACACTGGGGAAAGGTTCCTTTGAAACACCCTGCAAGGACAACAGTCGCTTTACGGAGGTGCAGCACTCTCAGCAAGGCAATAACTAAAGCAGAACAGCCAGACAGAGGAGTAAGTCCTGAAAGCAAGGTGGGGTTGTGACATTGGCAATAGGGGAATTTCCAGGAGACTGGAGCAGAGCACAATGTTGTCCCAGCAAGTCTATGTAAAGCCTTCATAAGGTTGAGCTGTTGCTATAGGAAACAAATCTTGTGTCTAGGAGGTGCAGATTGAGCCCATGCATGGAAGCTGCAGCAGCTGCTGCGTAAGGCTTGGTTCCTCTCAGTAGAGCATGCAGATGACCCAATGGGTACATAACCTGTCTACTGAACAGGAATCTGACAGGGCACAGCTGGGTTAAGGTTACAGCATGTTATGGGAGATCCTAGCACAGGCACCACAGAACATGCCACTAAAGAGCTGAGCTTTTTTCCGGGCCCCAGACACATTACCTGGATCGGCCCGGCTCTGGCTTCAGTGAGGGAGGTTAACATCTCATCTCCCCCCTTCCCAGGATCAAGACCCACCTCTCTGGTCTCCAGGAGGGATGACAGGTCCCGCTTGGTCCCCTCTAGCTGCCCGATGGTCCTGCGGTGGCTGGTGACCTGCTCCTCCAGTTGCTGCTTCAGGTCTGACAGCTCCATCACCTCGTGGAGCCTCTGCCGTGCCTGCTCCTGGCAAGTGTGCAGCGCGGAGCTCAGTGTACTACAGAAGTAGGGGCAGGGTGAGATAGGGCAGGAGTCATTCCCCCCCAACCAGAATGACTAGGATCCCTCCCCCTCAGCCCTCTGGCTTCTCACCTGACCTGGCTGCTCAGTTCCCGGTTCTGAACCACCTGCTCCTGCAGCTGCCTCTTGAGCTGCTGATTCTCCCCATCCAGTCTCTGCACCTTGTCCTTGTAGCTGCTCACCTTGGTCCGCATATCATTCAACTGGCCCTTCAGGTCCCAGGCCGCCCGCTTTTTCCCATCGTTCCCTGCAGCTAGGGCAGGGGCTGCTGTGGGGAGAAAGGGGGAGGCAGGTGAGGCTGGAGTCAGCAGGGCTATCCCTCTCCCCATCCCTGGCTTCACCCCTTCTTGACACCAAGCCCCTCCTGCTGCCGCCTTACCCATCTTTGGAGCTGCTGCCACAGGCACTGGCCTCCTGACGACATCTGCGGAGGGAAAGGGGAGAGCATGTGTCATGGAACTACAGGCCCGTGCTCTTGAACAGTCCCTGGGAGGACCCCTTCAGTGTATCAGCCTCCTTAGGGTCTCTCACTCACTAGGATAGGCCTCTTGGCTTCACTGCCTCCTGGACCCAAACCTCAGAGCCTTCAGCATCCCTCCTTCACGCTGCGAGCGCCCCATAGCGACTCCAACTGAGTTGGACACCCAGGGAAGACTTGCACCCCCAAAGGGAGCACTGCACCCCCCAGCTCCCTTGATCTAAGGTGACTCTCAGCCAGCAGTGTAAAAGCAGAAAGGTTTATNAACCTCACCCTGACTCTACACCAACCCCCCCTTCCCCTCCCCTAAACCTGACCCTCACCCCCACAACCCCCTGAACCCCCCACCCTCACCCCTAAAACCCTAACCCTAATCCTACCCCTGACCCTAACAATCCTAACCCCAACCCACACCTCAAACCCCACAGATCCTCCACACCCCCAGGTCCTGTCTCCCCCCCAGCCCCAGATTCTCCACACCCCCATGCCATCCTCCCCAGCCCCACAGATCCTCTCCCTTCCCCACCCCACAGATCCTCCACACCCCCAGGTCCTGTCCCCCCATGCCCCCCACCCCACAGATCCTCCACACTTCCAAGGTCCTGTCCCCCCCCACCTCAAACCCCACAGATCCTCCACACCCCCACATCCTGTCTCCCCCCCAGCCCCAGATTCTCCACACCCCCAGGCCCTGTCCCCTCCCCATCCCAGAGATCCTCCACACCCCCAGGCGACTCACAGGGGAAAGTGGGACCAAGCATGGGCCCCTGGAGACGAACAGCGGTGACCTCCCCTCACAGCCGTGCAGGGGCCCTGCCCTTGAGTGGAGCTGGGGGGCATGACTTCCGGGGGCAGGAGAAGCTGGCAGTGGAGTGGGGATATTGAATGGGTGGATGAACAGCAGCAGAGAGGATCTCACACAGGGAGACTATGGACATACCCAGAGTAACCTGGTTCCCACTGACAATAATACAGACAAGGCCCAGCTGATAGCCCACTGCACCCACCTTGCAGCTTGGACAGCCAGGTCCCCCCCGCCCGAGTGCACGCAGCCAGCGGCTGTAAAAGACATTTTATTTCCAGCACTCATGCTGAGTCCATACCAGTATTAAAAACAAGACACAAGATAAGCCTCACACACATCACCCCACAGCCCTGGTAGGTTCAGAAAGCGTTGCTCCCACAGGGCTCCAGACGCACCCTGCAGCCAAGCCAGGATAGTGGCACCCCTCACTTCCTGTTGGCCTGCGCTGTTCCGATGACACACTCATTCACCTGGAAGGGGGAGAGATGGAGTTGAGCGGGAAGCTGCGGCATGGTAACATGGGCAACCCCCTTCCATCTGCCTCAGCCACACACCAGTCAGTCACTTACTTTGCTGGCAAAGCGCAGGGAGTTCAAGGACTCTGACAAGTTCTCCTCCAGCGGGGAGATGTTCACAAACATCAGCCTGGGGGCATTGGAAAGGGGAGGAACAGAGGTTAGAGGGGCCCGCAGAAGCGCTCTTCTGGCACCACCCCCAGCACCTGGTGTCCCTGCACATTCCCTAACTCTTAGACTCCCTCCACTTCCTGTCCATACAGTGTGTCCCATAGCTCTGCCCTCCACCTTGGTACTACATCCTTCTCCATACATCTCCGCCTCATCCCTCCCCCCGACTCCTACTATTCCTACTGCCCCCCCATTGTTACTCACATCTTAGAGTTGCCCCCCAGCGAGTTCTGCAGCAGGTAGGTGAGCTTGCTGTTCCTGTAGGGTATGTGGGGCTCCTGCAGAGTGGGAAGACAGGAGTCAGCTCCCCACGGTCCATGAGGAGGGGGCATGTTGGTACCACTGGGCATGGAGATTTCATAACATCTACCTCAGACAGCCCCCAGCCTCACTGTGGCTCCCCTATAGCAGGCAGGGAAGGGCTGGGGGAGAGGGAGGGGGCAGTGGGGTGCATGCAGTTGGTATGTTACATTGCCTACAGCACTATGACCACTGGCCCTGGGGAAAGAGGGGAAGAGACTGCTGATAATGGGGCATGGGGTGTCCTAGCTGTTACCTTGTTGGAAAGTGCCATGATGACCAGCCCCAGGGTAGAGAGGCTAGTGTTGATGGCTTGGGTCTCCCTCAACCGCTCCCCCTTCGAGAAGGACTTGTCCAGCCGCTCGCTGCCTGCCAGGTCCACCAGGCTTAGCACCGCTGCAGCCAAGGGAGAGGGAACGGATATAAGAAAGCCCTGGGAGAGGGCACCTCACCCAGCTCTCCCACAAATGGCAGGGCAGCCGCACCACAGGTGGTCCTAGCGACCAATGCTCCCCCAGCCCTGCCTTCCAGTTATTCTCTGGCAGCCCCAGCCACCACCTGCCACACTCACAGACACTGTGCAGGTCCCGGCTCCGGTTCCAGCCCTCAATGCGCAGCTGGAAAAGGCTGTGGCTGCGGGAGGAGCGGTCGTTCAGAGCTGTCTTCGCCACGGAGCGGTTGGCCTTGGCCGTTCGCAGTAGCTTCAGCACCTGGGGAATGCAGGATGTATTGGTGGGGTCAGTACAGCTCCTAAGCCCACCGGCTCCAGCACACCCACATCTCAGCTCACCTCATCCTCGGAGTCCACAGGCACATAGCGCAGGTTGGGAACATGCAGCTCCTCACTGCTCTGGCTGACCCGCTTGATCTCCAGTTCGGCACCCCGCTCTGGCCGCCCCACCAGCAGGTCCCGCAGTGACTCATTGTAGATCTCCAGGAAGTTGGCTGTGAAACGGTACTGGGGTGTGTGTGGGAGACAGAAACAACATCAGAACTATGAGATTGTGGGGGGACCAGGTATGCTGCCAGAGCCACAGGGTTGGGGGCAGGCATGAAGGGCAGAGTGGGATGCTCACTCACCTGCCAGCCCTTGGGCTCCAGTTCCCGTGCCCCCTGGAAGACCTGCTGCACGGCCCGAGGAATCATGCCCATAGTCTCGGGGCTCATGTCGTCCGGCCCCTCCATGGTATAGGTCTTACCACTGCCTGTCTGCCCATAGGCAAAGATGCATACATGGTACCCATCCAGAGCGGACTGCAGGGAGGGAAGAGGAAGTGGTCACTATGGGGGTAACCCCCAGATTTCCAATCCCCCAAGTCCTGTGCCCCACTCTGTACCTGCACCAACAGCGCAATCTCTTCAAACACCTCCTCCTGGGAGCAGGCAGGGGAGAACACCTGGTCAAAGCTGAAATCGTATTTCACATCACCCTTGCGGTCACGCCCAACGTGGGACTGGGGGGAGAGACAGACATGTGCGTCAGACTATAGGACTCATTCCCAGGACCCCAGGCCTGGGCTGGGGGAATTGACAGCCACCTCTGCGCCTCTGATGGGAAGTCTCCAGAATGGGAATGAGGGGCAGTGGTTGCAGAGGGTTCTTTAAGGCAAGAGGTGGCCATGAGGACCTGCAGAGGAGCCAAGCCAGGCAGGGTGAAGGGGTGGCTCAATGGCAGGTGAGATTCAACACTGGTGAGTGCAAGCTGCTAATGGAACTACTTGGTTGCTCGGCTGAGTTTGAGATTAACGAACCCTTCAGAGAAGGCCCCAGGTTTCTAACATGCTGCCAGGAAATTGGGGGGGGCAGGGGATGAGGTTAATCGCATCTCCATGCAGCATCTGTGGCTGTTACTGGACACACTGTACAGATCTGGCAGCCACACTTCAAAAGGATGATGAAAAGCTGGGAAAGGTTCAGAGAAAAGCTACAAGATTTGAAGGCTGGAAAACCTGCCTCAGTAAGAGACTGAAGGAGCTCCCTCTATTCAGCTTATTGAAGGGACGGCTCAGAGGAGACTTGATCATGGTCTCCACTTACATATATGGACAAATTTGAGAGCAGAAGGCTCTAAGCTACCAGACAGAGGCAGAAGGAGAAACCAGTGGCTGGGAGCTGAAGCCAGACAAATTCAGGCTACAGATAAGATGCAAGTTAACAGGGAAGGAACTGGCCACGGGAAGCACTGCCCCAAGGGCATTGCAACGGGAACTCTCTGTTACTGGGAGTCTCATGCATGAATGTCTGTGCACCATCTACACTATGATTCACCCTCCTTCACATGTTCATGCGCACAGATCTATGGCCTGCTGCTCAGAAAAATGCTAGCCCCTGGAGGTGTGAGAAGGCTGGTCTCAAGGCAGCAGGCCCAGCTGGGCTGTGAGGTGCTAGCAAGGTTTCCAAGGCTCCAAGCACAGGGACCCTACATTTAAGCAGCAGCAAGTCAGAAGCAGAGTCAGCCACTCCTTGGCTTGGGGCTGAGGTGGCTGACTTGGAATCCCTGCAGGGGGAATTGCCCAAGGCTAGTGCCTGTGTAGTGTGCAAGTTGTAGATTGCACCAGCGTTCCCCAACTTAACCACACTAATGCCATGTCCAAACAGTGACTGCCCTGAATATCAGCCAATGCACAGCCAGAGGGCTGGCTATGGCCCATCACAAAGACAGGGTTAGCTGTGCCCCAGTCCCTGGACTCACCTCCTCCACTTTGGAGAGCACCAGGGCCTTGTTGTCCTGCAGGGGAAAGTGCAGGTGCTCCAGTCCCTTCTGTCTCTCCTTCTCCCAGGCTAGCAGGGGACGCACACGGCAGAACACACGGATGTTACCCTGGGGACAGGAGATGTGTCAGTCCAGTGCGGGGAAGGCTGTCCCCAGCTCCCACCAGCTGTCCCTCCCAATCCCATCTTCTTCTAGCCCTCACCCCCACCCCCCTGCCTAGTGTGCTGCCCTAATTCCCAGCCCCACCCCCTCCACACCCCGAGGTGGGGCAGAATGAGAGCCTCCTGTCACCTTGAGCTCCTGCACCAGGTTGTGCAGCCTCCTCCTCTCCATCTCCAGGTGGTGCAACCGCTCCTCCTGCTGGGTCATGACCTGCAGCTGGGCTGTCACCTGGCCTCTCAATTCCTTGTTCTCACACTCCCTCTGGGCCAGGCCCTCCTCTGCCAGCTTTAGCATCACCTGGAGCAGGACCAGGAGTTAGTTACTGATAGAGACTTGCTTGGAGTTCTCGGGATACCACAATACACCCCCCACCCCAGGCCCCCACCAGGAGACAACAGACCATGTCACACGCCATGGGTCAAGCCAGCGCGTGTGACTCCCAGCTGCTAACTGACAGACTTGCTAGATATGGAGTGTAGCTGATAACCTGGTCAAAGCAAAGCTGTTGTGGGAAATGCATGCGATGGTGCAGAAAGCAGTGTTTGTTTGCAGTGCAAGTGAATCAAAGAGGTCCAACATTAGGGCCAGGATTTTAAAAGGGAGTTGGGTGCCTGAACACTGGGGAAAGGTTCCTTTGAAACACCCTGCAAGGACAACAGTCGCTTTACGGAGGTGCAGCACTCTCAGCAAGGCAATAACTAAAGCAGAACAGCCAGACAGAGGAGTAAGTCCTGAAAGCAAGGTGGGGTTGTGACATTGGCAATAGGGGAATTTCCAGGAGACTGGAGCAGAGCACAATGTTGTCCCAGCAAGTCTATGTAAAGCCTTCATAAGGTTGAGCTGTTGCTATAGGAAACAAATCTTGTGTCTAGGAGGTGCAGATTGAGCCCATGCATGGAAGCTGCAGCAGCTGCTGCGTAAGGCTTGGTTCCTCTCAGTAGAGCATGCAGATGACCCAATGGGTACATAACCTGTCTACTGAACAGGAATCTGACAGGGCACAGCTGGGTTAAGGTTACAGCATGTTATGGGAGATCCTAGCACAGGCACCACAGAACATGCCACTAAAGAGCTGAGCTTTTTTCCGGGCCCCAGACACATTACCTGGATTGGCCCGGCTCTGGCTTCAGTGAGGGAGGTTAACATCTCATCTCCCCCCTTCCCAGGATCAAGACCCACCTCTCTGGTCTCCAGGAGGGATGACAGGTCCCGCTTGGTCCCCTCTAGCTGCCCGATGGTCCTGCGGTGGCTGGTGACCTGCTCCTCCAGTTGCTGCTTCAGGTCTGACAGCTCCATCACCTCGTGGAGCCTCTGCCGTGCCTGCTCCTGGCAAGTGTGCAGCGCGGAGCTCAGTGTACTACAGAAGTAGGGGCAGGGTGAGATAGGGCAGGAGTCATTCCCCCCCAACCAGAATGACTAGGATCCCTCCCCCTCAGCCCTCTGGCTTCTCACCTGACCTGGCTGCTCAGTTCCCGGTTCTGAACCACCTGCTCCTGCAGCTGCCTCTTGAGCTGCTGATTCTCCCCATCCAGTCTCTGCACCTTGTCCTTGTAGCTGCTCACCTTGGTCCGCATATCATTCAACTGGCCCTTCAGGTCCCAGGCCGCCCGCTTTTTCCCATCGTTCCCTGCAGCTAGGGCAGGGGCTGCTGTGGGGAGAAAGGGGGAGGCAGGTGAGGCTGGAGTCAGCAGGGCTATCCCTCTCCCCATCCCTGGCTTCACCCCTTCTTGACACCAAGCCCCTCCTGCTGCCGCCTTACCCATCTTTGGAGCTGCTGCCACAGGCACTGGCCTCCTGACGACATCTGCGGAGGGAAAGGGGAGAGCATGTGTCATGGAACTACAGGCCCGTGCTCTTGAACAGTCCCTGGGAGGACCCCTTCAGTGTATCAGCCTCCTTAGGGTCTCTCACTCACTAGGATAGGCCTCTTGGCTTCACTGCCTCCTGGACCCAAACCTCAGAGCCTTCAGCATCCCTCCTTCACGCTGCGAGCGCCCCATAGCGACTCCAACTGAGTTGGACACCCAGGGAAGACTTGCACCCCCAAAGGGAGCACTGCACCCCCCAGCTCCCTTGATCTAAGGTGACTCTCAGCCAGCAGTGTAAAAGCAGAAAGGTTTATTAGATGTCTGGAACACAGCGTAGCAAGTCTTTAGTTAACACAGACAATGGAAAGTTACAGACAGGTGGATCCGGATCCGTCCAGAGCCCTCTAACTCCTCTTTAATCCCAGTCCAGACGCTTCTTTCCTGCCTCCAGCAGCCCACACTTAACCCCACCCCACCTGGCCGCTCCCTAGTCCTTTGTCCGCCAGCTGGCTTCCTAAGGAGGGTGGGCCATCCATGGTTGTTGTATGCCCACATCTCGAATACTGTGTACAGATGTGGTCTCCTCACCTCAAAAAAGATATTCTAGCACTAGAAAAGGTTCAGAAAAGGGCAACTAAAATGATTAGGGGTTTAGAGAGGGTCCCATACGAGGAAAGATTAAAGAGGCTAGGACTCTTCAGCTTGGAAAAGAGAAGACTAAGGGGGGACATGATAGAGGTATATAAAATCATGAGTGATGTTGAGAAAGTGGATAAGGAAAAGTTATTTACTTATTCCCATAATACAAGAACTAGGGGTCACCAAATGAAATTAATAGGCAGCAGGTTTAAAACAAATAAAAGGAAGTTCTTCTTCACGCAGCGCACAGTCAACTTGTGGAACTCCTTACCTGAGGAGGTTGTGAAGGCTAGGACTATAACAATGTTTAAAAGGGGACTGGATAAATTCATGGTGGCTAAGTCCATAAATGGCTATTAGCCAGGATGGGTAAGAATGGTGTCCCTAGCCTCTGTTCGTCAGAGGATGGAGATGGATGGCAGGAGAGAGATCACTTGATCATTGCCTGTTAGGTTCACTCCCTCTGGGGCACCTGGCATTGGCCACTGTCGGTAGACAGATACTGGGCTAGATGGACCTTTGGTCTGACCCGGTACGGCCTTTCTTATGTTATGTTCTTATGTTGCTAGGTGCCAATAACTGGAGTGGCCATTGTCTTCTGAGACTCTTCATGGGCATAGGGCCCCAGCCAGCTAGGCGTTGGTCCTGCCTGTATCTCTGGATCGCGGCAAAGAGTAAACAATCTTTCCTCCTCCCCCACCCCCCTGACCTAGTTAACTACACACCACGTAGGGGAAACAGAGGCACACACAATATTCATCCAAAATATGAATAATTCCCACTCCTTCACAGCAAATCATGGGGTCAAGCAGTTGTGAGAGTGGCTATGAGAGGAAACAGAGAGCTGACTGGAGGGGCAGACTTGGAAACTCTGCGCAAGGAAAATGGCTGCTGTTTGTAAGCGCTGTGTGCAAGGAAACAGGACACACTGAACATTTTTGTAAACGAGGGGGTCCACACTTCATAGTTCTTGTATGCGGAGGTCCGGCTCGCCCCAGGTGTCCTTGCACCTTTCTGTTCACCCTCCCAGCCTCCTCGTTTCAGAACTCCATGCAACTCACAGGGTTGTGTGTGCCCCCTTCCCACTATTATCACAAGGGGTTATGTGCCTCCCCCCCATTCTCACCCCCACGGCAGGGGCTCTGTTTGCCTATTCTCCCTCCATTGCAATGGCTCTGTAGGTGTCCCCAATCCCCATGCCAGAGGCTGTGTGCACCCCATGACAAAACAGGAATTTTCTGTAATATTTTTATGATTCTTGTGCGCCTCAGTTTACTTCTGTACTTTACATTGCTAGCCAGCAGGTGCAAAATAATTCAAGAGCTGCTCTTGGGGCAGAGCAGGAGATGCGAGGTGTTGTGTCATGTAACTGGCTGGTGTGGAACAGATGGGTGTTAAAGGACTAGCTGGAACTGAACCATACCAATGGAGGATGAACCAAAACAATGGGAGCCCCAAGGACAGAACATGGCACTTAGCAAATTGACAATTTAGTCACTGAAACCATTCAGTAGCTGACTCTCTGCCACCACCTGTCAGGCAGCCACAGGGTCTGGTCTATACTCCAGCCTGTAACCAGTCCCTTTGGAGTACCCCTTTAGTGTGCTAGGCCCCAAGGACCCACACTCCCTTCTACAGGGACAGGCCATGGCCTCCAAGAATCCAAAACAGGGGACTTCTCTACACTTAAAATGCTGCAGCTGCGCCCATGTAGTGCTTCAGTGACAGGAGAGGTTCTCCCCTTGCTGTAGGTACACCACAGCCTGAGAGGCAGTAGCTATGTCAACGGGAGAATTCTCCCATCGACCGAGCACATTGGGGGGTTAGGTCAGTTTTACAGCATCGCTCTGGGGTGTGGATTTTTCCACACCTTTGAGCAATGTAGTTAGACCAACCTAATTTCCTAGCATGGACCAGGTCTGGGCTTTTGTGGCTCACTACAGCGAATTCAGCCAAGCCAGACTCCCATGGGAGACTTGTACTATACCCCTTCAGGGTGCAATGCTTTCAGTGAGTATTTGCAGTGACAGCAGGCAGCCTTACCAAAATGAGATAATGTATTAGACACCCGCCCCCCCATAATCTGTAAATCCTTCCATTAGCCTTTTTACTAAGACAGAGTTCAACCTGGCTACTGCCAGGCTCTCATCAAAGCCAACTTGGCTGTCCCTCTGTCCCTAGTCCCAGGTGAGAGCTGCACAGTTTCTTCCAACAGCCAACTCTTATCCCCAAGACATCGACCCATGCTGAGATCACATATTCCGCCTGCTGGAGATTCCGGTGGATAAGTGTCAGTTGTTCAGTTCTTGGGGCTCCCGTTGTCTTGGCGCATCCACCATTGATATGGATCGGGTTTAACCAGTCCTTTAAGGACCCATTCATTCCACCCCAGACAATCACGTGGCAACACCTCACGTCTCCTTCTTTTCCACAAGAGCATCTTTCTAATCCTTTTGCACCCACCGAATAGCAATGCAAAGTACAGGGGAAAACAAGGCATACAGAGGAATCAAAATTATCACAGAAAATGCCCACTTCATTGTCAAACCCCTCCATTATTTGTCTTCTGTCCATCTGGGAGATACTCAGGGTGTAAGTTATTGGGAGCAGGAACAGAGATGAGCTGGGGTATCACTAGGTGGGAAGGGGTTCATGGGTGCTCACTGTGATGCTGTATAGAATCTGGGGGACACTTTAGGATACTATGAATGCAATTTTACACTATTGGTAATGAGTTATGGCAGATATGCCATGTAAGATATCTGCAAAAATATTATGATTTGCCAGATATGATAATCTTGTTTATATGTTTGGATCACCTTTTGTATTATGAGTTATAGATATGTATGTATGTCTATATTTTAAACTTAGGCTATGCTTCTGGGTGACACCCCCAGACAGTTTGGAATCAGCATGATAGCCCATTAAGGACCATCTGCTATACAACTGACCCATTGAGAGAAGGCAGAGGATACACTTTCCGACTCAGCAAGGCATGCCCGGGCATGCCCATGGACGGAAAAGGCTTCCAAGCCATGTGCTGGGCAGCTTGTGTTTGAAACAATGGAAGCACAGGCCGCATGACAAAATACTATAAAAGACAGCTGCATCTTCTCCATTTTGTCTTCAATCGTGCTTTTTACCTCTGGAGGAACTTTGCTACAAACTGAAGCTCTGAATAAAGGACTGAATGACACATCCAAGCTGTGGATGTATTCCAGAGGGACTTTCAAGCCAGCAAACTCACCAATACTGCTAGGAACCTGATATATGAACTTTAAAGTCTTTGTACCTATGTGACTGCTTCACCATCTATCTTCTTGTTCTGTTTCTTTATAATAAACCTTTAGTTTTAGACACTAAAGGATTGGCTGACAGCGTAGTATTTTGGGTAAGATCCAATCCCATACTGACCTGGTGCCGTGGCTGACCCTTTGGGGTCAGAAGAACATTTTGTATATGTGAGCATATATAACTTCTCATTGTACTGGACCTAGGTGCTGATTGGGAGCCAGAGAACTGGAATGCAATAAGGGGGCTGTGGGATTCCCTTTTTTGTTTTGTTTTTTGCTTCTTGATAACTGAGGGAGCAGCAGCACAGTTTGTGACTGCTTGGGGAGTTTAACTTCAGTGTTACCCACCAGTCTTGGGAGTATCTGCTCTCCCTTTTGCAGCCTGCCCTGACCTTGGCATTTCCAGTGAGGGCTGCACCGGGCACCATGGGTCACACGCACAACCAGCAGTTTGATCTGTAGGCAATTCCAGAGGTGCTAGAGGATGTGGCTGTGCCAAAACAATGGCAGGGACTCCATGGGCCCTACATCCCCCATTCCCCCCCCCCCCGCTTTCCGGTTTCCCCCAAAGTCACTAGGGTTCTGACCACTGTTGCCTTGAACATTCCCCCAAATTTTGGAACAGATCAACTGTGGCATTCAGGAGTATTGTGATTGACAGAGAAACGCAGCTGAGCTGAGCATAAGGCTCATAGCTCCCCATGGAGAGGGCCCAAAGGGAGACTAGGCCTGGGGCTTCCAATTGGCAGAGGGTGCTCAGCTCTCTAGCAAGTATCACCCACTAACAGTCTTCCCAGTACTGGGTCCCACAGAGCTCTGGATGACAGTGCTGGGTGTGGCAAGTGGCACCAGGTCACAAGGAGCCTCCCCTCAGAGTGAAAGCCCCAGTCCCACAAATACCTGCAACTGAGGCTGCTGGGATGGTCAGTCCTGGTCGGAGCGAAGCCCGGCGGCCTGTGGTGGACATGAAGCATCATCATTAGCAGTGGAACATCTGACCCCTTGTGTCAGCTCCCTGTTCTCATGAACACAAAGGTCCCTGCATCCTGCAGGCAAACATACCCCCCATTCCTAGCACACACCCTTCCCAAGAGAAGAGCTCACCTGCTCTTTGAGTCCTAGGTACTGCAGCTGCTGACGAAGCCTTGGAACAAGTGGCGGCGATGGAGGCTGCCACCCTCCTGGTTGGTACGGGGAGCCTTCGGGCACGTTTCTAGTGGGAGGGGAAGAGAGGAGACAGTTATTGGGAGCAGAGCCCTGGAAAACAGGAAAATTAAGTGGGTCAAGAAACCACCTTTCACATCTGCCTGCCGCATCTCACCGGTTCGGTTGGAGGCTGATTCTCATCACTAGGCCCTCGCTTGGCCCTCAAGCCAGGCACAGGCAACTGGGAAAGGGCCTTCCCTGCAAGTGGCACCTGCCATCCATCAGCGTTCCCCTTCTGCTCCATGTAGGGACCTCTGGGAAGGAGTAAGGGGGCTTGGTCACATGTTATACAGACACCCCGATGCCTGTGTGTGCGCCCAGAGCAGGGTGAGCGCCCCCCCCATACATGCCCCGTCACACCCCAGCCCCTGCCATGGTGAGACCCTCTGGAGGGGCAGGATCTGGTTGGTGCCCATGAGTGGAGGGCTCACCTGAGACCAAGCAAACTCCTTCCACACAGGGAGGCCGAAGCCAATGGGAGCAGATTCAGCGCCTGTGCCCAAGTCACACTCCCCACTGCAGCACTCCCCCCGGTCTGGGCGGAGCTGCTGGGGTCCTGGGCTCTGAAGTGAACCTGTGGGGAGAAGGGGAGACAGGCAGGTGAATGCTAGGGGTGGGGGGGAGGGGAAACAGGAACTTCCCCAACCATCTGCATCGCAAGGCCCTGCCTCTGCCCCCCCAGCCCAACCCCACCCCAAACAGCTGCACCCCACGGCGCTGCCTCCGCTCCCCCAGCCCAACCCAAACAGCTGCACCCCACAGCGCTGCCTCCGCCCCCCAACCAGCTGCACCCCACAGCGCTGCCTCCGCCCCCCAACCCCAAACAGCTGCACCCCACGGCGCTGCCTCCGCCCCCCCAGCCCCACCCCAAACAGCTGCACCCCATGGCGCTGCCTGTCCCCCCCAACAGCTGCACCCCACAGCGCTGCCTCCGCCCCCCAACCCCAAACAGCTGCACCCCACGGCGCTGCCTCCGCCCCCCCAGCCCCACCCCAAACAGCTGCACCCCATGGCGCTGCCTGTCCCCCCCAACAGCTGCACCCCACAGCGCTGCCTCCGCCCCCCAACCCCAAACAGCTGCACCCCACGGCGCTGCCTCCGCCCCCCCAGCCCCACCCCAAACAGCTGCACCCCATGG
>QXTE01000538.1:269902-287537 GCA_003942145.1 Platysternon megacephalum | reverse complement strand
GGGGCAGGAGTAGGGGTGACAGGGGCAGTGGGAGAGGGGCAGGAGTAGGGATGGCAGTGGCAGTGGGGGAGGGGCAGGAGTTGGGGTGACAGAGTGGGTGGGAGAAGGGGAGAGGCAGGAGTAGGGGCGACAGGGGTAGGGGCAGGAGTAGGGCTGATGGTGGGGGCAGTGGGGGAGGGGCAGGAGAAGGGCTGACAGGGTGAGGGGAGGGGCAGGAGTAGGGGTGAAAGGGGCAATGGGGGAGGGGTAAGAGTAATGATGACAGGGTGGGGGAGAAGGGGAGGGGTGCAAGAGGCAGTTGAAGGGAGGGGAGGGGCAGGAGTGGGGCTGACAGGGGCAGTGGGGGAGGGGCAGGAGTAAGGCTGACAGGGTGGGGGGAGAAGGAGGAGCAAGGGGCATTGGAGAGTAATGTGGAGGGGGCAGAAGAGGAGAAGTAGAGGGTGGGGCAGGGGCTGGGGGGCAGGAGTGACAGAGGAGAGGGTGGATCCAGGAGGGAAGGGGCCTGGAGAAGGGAAAGAGGCAGCTGGAGGGCAGTTAACAGCAGGGCAGGGCAGAGGGTTGCTGAAGGGGATGACAGGGAAGAGGATGCACAAAGTTATGGAGGGGGGCAGAATGGGATCATTGGAGGGGGCAGCGGGGAGGGAAGGAGACAGGAGTGACCCCAGGGCTGGTTGCAGAAGGAGACATGGGGCCTTTCCCCTCTATGGGGCGTCATTTCCGCTCTGGCCCAGGGTGGGGACTGGCTGGCTCAGGGCGCTGGGAAAGGATTCCAGGGCCTGGCCCCTCTAGGTGGAGCTGGACGTGATCCCACCCTGGCTGGCGCAGGGAATTGGGATCGTAAGAGGTGGAGGATCCCCCCCACCATAGCTGTCTAGTGCCGCGCTCCACTGTCAGTGCAGATCCGGGGGAGGGGGGGTCCTGAGGGGGGTGCCGAGGGCCTGCTCTGCAGGCAGCGCCAGGAGGGGGGCGTTAGGGGGGTCCCCTCCCCCAGCGTCTCTCCGCATCCCCCCTCGTTCCTCCCTGCTCTGGCGGCTGCTGCTGCTGCGTCACTGGGCTCAGCTCTAGGATGGAGCCGCAGAGGGGCCTGCTCTTTAGCCCCTGAGGGCCGGGGCAGCCTCCTCAGCCCTGAGAAGCCCCCCCTCCCCAGCTGGGGAGGGGAGAGAGCCGGCCCCCACCCTCACAGGAGACTCGGAGACCTGGTAAGGGCAGGAGAGGCTGAGGGAGGGAGCACCCCCTCCCCCATGCAGGGGAGAGAGATGGGCTGCCCAGCTACAGAGAGCCCCTCCATCCTCCCAAAAGGAGACACCCCCAAATTAGACTTCCTTCTTGCCACATCTGAGAGCTCCCACAACTGAGATGCCCTCAGTCTGAGCGAAACCAGATCCCAGACCCACCCCAGAGGGCCCTCCTGAATCTGAGAGGCACCTCCAGATCCCAGACTCACCTCAGAGAAAGCCCCCTAATCTGAGACACTCCAGAGAGGGGCCCCGAATCCAGGACACCCTCAGATCCCAGGGGCCCCTGAATCAGAGACTGCCCCAGAACCATCCCTGAGAGGGCCCCCAGATCCCCCCCAAATCTAAACCCCCCACTGAGACCCCCCAAATCCAAGATTTTTTACCTCCCAGAGAGGGTCTCCTGAATCCAAGACACCCCCAAGGTCACAGAATCCCCCCAGAGAGCCCCCCCAAATCTGGAACACCCCAAACTTCAGATCCTCCTGAGAGACCCCTCCCAAATCCAAGACACCCTCAGATCCCAGACCCCCAAGACAATGCCCCCTGAACCTGGGACACCCCCAGACTCTCCAAAGATGCCCCCCAAATTGAAGATACCCCCAGATCCCAGACATCCCCAGAGAGGCCCTCCTGAATCTGGGACACTCCCAGAGAGGGTACCCCAAATCCAAGACATCCATGGATCCCAGACCCCCTGAAAGTGGCCCCCCATCTCCAAGACATTCCTGGATCCCAGACACTTCGGCGTGGACCCCCTGAATTTCAGACCCTCAAGACTGGGCTCCTCAGATCTGAGAAACTGTCAGATCCCAGGGCAGGTCCCCTGAATCTGACACATCCCCAGATCCCAGACCCTCCCAGAGAGGACAACCCAGGATCCCAGACACCATAGTGTTCGGTCCACCAGATCTGAGATACCACAGAGAGGGCCCCCTGAATTTGGGACACCCCAGATCAGGCCCCTTAGGTCTGAGACATCCCTAGAGAATCCCTCCCTAGTTCTGATCTCCCTCCAAGAAATTACCCCTGGTTCTGAGACATTCCTCACTCTGGAAGACCCCCTAATAAATGGTACCCCAAATCCAAGGCTAGCTCCCCAGATCTATGACCCTCCTCTCACACAGAATATGCCCCCTTGCTATGTAAAGGAACCCCACAGGAGTGGATGCAGTTGCTGGGAATGAAGAATCCTGGGTTCTGTCCTGAGCTCTAGCAGGTGACTGACCCTCTCCCCTCACATGGCAGATTGGTCACAATGTGATGGCGAGCGAGCCACCTGCTCAGACTTCCCGGGTGACACGCACGAGCTCCCGCCTGACCTCCGGCCCCTGGAAACGCCCGGCTGCCCCGGTCCCTTCTGCGGCTTCCAGCCGGCCCCGCTTCTGGGAGGGGCAGGATGTGCTGGCCCGCTGGACCGATGGCCTGCTCTATCTGGGTACCATCAAGAAGGTGAGTGAAGCCCCCACACACACACTAGGGTTGTCTCCTCTGACTGTCCCTGCACTCACTCACCCCTCTCTCCTCTGGCAGGTGGATGCTTCACGGCAGGTTTGCCTGGTGCAGTTTGAGGACAATTCCCAGTTCCTGGTGCTCTGGAAGGACATTAACCCTGGTGAGCACTGGAGTCCTGATGTAGTCTCGCTCTCAGCCCACAGCCCCAGCTCCGCCGCCATGCCCCTCACTCCAAGCCCACAGTCTCATGGCTCCCACCCCCACATCTCTGCCAGTGCCCCATAGTCTTGACCCACAGCCCTCTCAGGTCTGCTGATGCCTCTTATTCCCAACCCACTGCCCCTCCCCTTACTACCCCAGCCCTGGGCTCCCTCCACACACAGCTCTAGCGGTACTCCTCAATCCTGATTCACAGCCTCCTTCTGTCCTAGGCCTGGGCTTCCCACCCACAGCTTTGCCAGTGCCCCTCACTCACAGCCCACAGACCCTGCTATCCCAGCCCTATGCTTTCTCCATATGCACAGCTCTGCTGGTGCCCCTCAGTCCTGACCTGCAGCCCCCTGCTATCCCAACCTTGGGCTGCCCTCAGCAAGGCATTAATTGGGCAGGTTCCATTCTCTCCCACAGCCGCCGTGCCCGGTGAGGAGCAGATTTGCTGCGTGTGTTACTCGGAGTCCGTGAGCCCAGAGAACCAGTTGGTGCGGTGTGAGAAATGTGGGCACAGTAAGTGGTGCTCCCCTCCTCTGCCATCCCCTGGCCATCTTGGGACCCCCTTTCTCCATTCTCACCAGCTCTCTCCCCTTGCAGCCTACCACCAGGAGTGCCACCTGCCCAGAGTGCTGGATGCGAGCAGCGATGGGGCTGGGGTGCTTGGTGCATGGATGTGCCGGCAGTGTGTCTTCGCTGTGGCCACCAAGGTGAGCACGGGGCTGGCAGCTGTGGGAGGCCAGACATCATCCCCTTTTGTCCCCAGTGATGCCTTTGATAAAAAGGGGGTGGGGTGTCCTGATTCCCATTGTCCCCCGCACAGCAAGTGTCTCCCCCAGCTCCCGCTCCCCCCCAGCAGGTTAGCCTCTCTCATTCCCATCCCCTCATGAGTCCTCTTCCCCCCAGCAGGTGCATCCCTCTGATTCAAGACCCTCCACCCTCCCAATTCCTGTCCTTCTGTGGATGGATCTATTTGATTTGTGTCCAGCCTGTCTCACACGCCCTCTCTCTGTTCTCTCATTGGCAGAGGGGTGGTGCGCTCAAGAAAGGCCCCTATGCCAAGGCCATGTTGAGCATGAAGCTGGTGCTGCCCTATCAGCTCAAGGCTCTGGAGTGGGATCCTGCACACCTGACCAATCGGCAGCAGTGTTACTGCTACTGTGGAGGCCCTGGAGAGTAAGTTCCCCTTCTGGTCCTGCAGATTCCGGAGGTCAGCACTTGCCCTTGCATCTGCTTCTTTGTGACGAAGAGCAGGAATCAGGAATGTTCCTGCTCCTGCCAAAGTGGGTGTCTTGAGCTGTGGGATTTCAGATCTAGATTGCAACTAGGCCCCTCAATTTGGATCCTGATAGAGCAGGTAACACCTACCCACTGCTTCTGCCCCAAAGGGGTTTCTAACTTCAGAGATAAATTAGCAGGAGTCCTATCTAGCTCCAGCAAGACCATTTGGATTTGGATTTCTAGAGTAAGCTTTGGACTGGGAGGAGGTTCTGGAGTTGGAAGAGGTTTCTAGAGCAGGCTTCACACAGGGAGGTCAATTTCGAGAGCAGGTGTTGGAGCCAGAGATTTCTAGAGCAAGCTCAGAACAGGGAGCGTGGTTTCTAGAAGTGGTCTTGTGGTTGAATGAGGTCTCCACAGCAAAGTCCATGGTGGAGTGGGGGTTCTATAATAGCTAAATATGGGAGGAACTTTTTTCTATGACCAGTTCTGGTTTGGGAGGATGGTTCTGAAGTGAGCTCTGAACTAGTGAGTTTCTAGATTGGGTTCTGAAATTAGATACAGTTTCTAGAAAAGAGTCTGGAGTGCTTTCTGGAATTGGATTTTTCTGGCATGGGAGTAGCACAGTGTTTATAAAGTCAGGTCAGGTTTTCACAGGTCCCTGAAGCAGCTTGTGTTGGGGTAGGCTCTTTTCTCGAACCAGGCTGGTTGTTTCTAGAGCAGGATGGTCCTTGTAAAACAAATTCCCCAAACAGCTTCCAGCATGAGATTTTTCCAGTACAAATTCCAGATTGAGTGGCTGTAGGCTGGGATGAAGTTTCTGCAGTGAGTTGTGTGCTGGAGGGGGCAGGTTTCTACAGCAGCTTCCACCAAGGGAGAGAGATTTTTCTAGGCTGGATGAGATGGGGTTTCTGGACTAGAAGATAGGTTTCTGGCAGGGCTTTGGAGCTGTGCTCCAGCTCCGCTCCAGCTCCAGGAAAAAACCCGCTGCTCCGGAGCTGCTCCGCGCTCCAGCTCTGGGCTCTGCTCCAAAGCCCTGGTTTCTGGAGCTGCTCATGGGGTGGAGAGGAGTGCATTTCTAGAGCTTGGTGGTGCCTGGAGTGGGTCAGCAAATGCCCCAGGTGAACTCCTTTCTCTCTCCAGTTGGGAGGGTGCTGGGCCCCTGGCAGGCTGCCCCTCAGTTATGTGCTCACTCAGCCTCCCTCTCTCCCCCAGGTGGAACCTGAAGATGTTGCAGTGCTGCAGCTGTGCCCAGTGGTTCCATGAGGCATGTACCCAGTGTCTGAGCAAGCCACTGCTTTATGGAGACAGGTGAGGGGGCATGGAGGTACTCAAGGTGGAGGGCTGAAATCCACCCTGCCCCTTGTAGAAACAGGTGAGGGGACATGCAGGGACTGGGGAGGGAAGTGAGATCCACCCCACTACCCTGTGGACATAGGTGAGGGGACAAGAGGGAGATTCAGGGGTGGGGAGGCGAGAGCCTCTCACTCCCCTACACAGACAGGTGAGGGCACATGCGGGGAAGAGGTCCCTGAGATCCAGGATTAATTCCCCCCTCACACACCTCGGGTCTCTTCCAGATTTTATGTCTTCGAGTGCTGTGTCTGCACTGGGGGCCCTGAGAGCGTACGGAGACTTCCCCTGAGATGGTGAGTCTGGTTTCCCCCCTCCACATCTCCAGTACATGTCCCCACCATGCCAGCACTGACCCTCCCCGCTCTCCCCACAGGGTGGACGTGGCCCATCTCATTCTCTATCACCTTAGCATCTGCTGCAAAAAGAAATACTTTGACTTCGAGCGGGAGATTCTGCCGTTTGCCAGCGAGAACTGGGACAACCTGCTGCTGGGAGAGGTGGGCTGGGTGTGGGAAGGGGGCTGCAGGGAGAGTGGACTGTGAGGGGTGGGGGGAGAGGAAACAGGGCTAGAAGGAGCAGGGGGAAGTGGTGGGGAATGGGGCTGCAGGAATGGGGAGCAGGGGGAAGGGGACAGGGCTGGGGGAGAGAGGTGAGCAAGGAGTGGGAGAGAAGTGAGAGAGAGGGAGGTTGGGGACCTGGGTGAGAAGTACTCAGGAAGAGGGTGGAATGGGGTGGGAGGGACTCCAAGGGCTGGCTGGGAGCTGGCTGGGCGGATATGCTGTGGGGGCAGGTGGAGAAGTAAGGAGGCAATGGAGGGTCTCGGGACCATGGCCCTCACTGATCCCTCATCCATTCTCATTTGGTCCTTGCAGCTCTCGGATACACCCAAGAGGGATCGGTACAGCCAATTGCTGAGTGCCCTGAGCAGCCACAAAGACAGGTGGGAGGAGCTTTTGTAACACTCTGCTCTGCCTGTGTGGCCCCTGCTTCCTCACGCCTGCCATGCTCCAGCACTGCCTCTCGCTCACCTGGAACCACACTGGCCCTCACACGTGCTGGCATGTCCACGCACCCACGCTGAATCACACTGCCCCTGGCACACTGCCATGCCCTGGCATCCCCAAAAAAAAACGGCAGCCCTTGCATGTTCTGCCACTCCTTTGCACCATCACTGAATCGCGCACCTCCTCACACGCTCCACTATGCTCTGCCATGCCCCTGCACCCACACGGCATCACATTACCCCCTTGCACGCTGCACCATGCTGGCCCACGCATGCTCCGCCACTACCTCCCACTCACCTGGAACCATGGCAGCTCTTGCATGTGCTGCTACTCCCTCGCACCCTCACTGAATTGCACTGCCCCCTCGCACACACACTGGCCCTCACATGCTCCACCATGTCCTTGCACCCACTCCCAGTTGCACCAGCACTCTTCCACCCACCTGGAACCACGCTAGCCGATGCACACTCTGCCACGCCCTCGCACCCACCTGAAACTGCACCTGTCTTCACGGGTTCTCACAGCACACCCGCTCAGTCATGCAGGCTCTTGCACACCCCTGCATTGCCGCTACTGATGCTTTTGCCTGGGGGCTGTTTGCCCTGCAGATCTGAGTCTGGTCTCTCTCCTTCTCCAGGTTTATTTCAGGGAAGGAGATCAAGAAGCGGAAGGGTCTCTTTGGGCTCCACATACGAGTGCCACCTCCTGCACCTCAGTGCCCTGGGGACCATGGTGGCTCCACGGCTCAGCAGCCCCAGGGGCAGCCCCCACTTACTGACAGCAGGTGAGCAGCCTCAGCTGCCCCAAATCCTCCTGCCCCACACATTCAGCCACCATCCCAGGGCTCCAGCAAGGGGTTAGGGTGAGAAAGGCAGCATAGGGGTGGAGATACAGGGGAGAGGGCATGGTGGGTGGGAATGCAGGTACACCACTGAGGTGATGTGATGGGGGACTGAGGGAGAGGACATTGGGAGCTCCCTCCCCGCATTCCCGCTAGGGAAGTTCTGTGGGGCCCAGGTTAGGTCTGCAGCAACAGATACAGTATTGTCAGGAGGGGGCACAGGGCCTGGGCAGGTCTTTCTACCTTGCCTCCCCGTTCCTATCAGGGGTCACTGACCCAGCCCCCTTGGGCTCCCAGTGGAGCAGGCGCGGCCCCCTGCGTGCTGTGCAGATAAGGAGGGTCTCTTACAGCTTCCTTTCAGGGCAGGGCAGCAGTGGGGCAGGGCGCCGGAGGCCACGGAGGCGCAAGGTCCCCCCGGAACCCACAGACACCATGGAGCTGAGGAGCAGCAGGGAGAAGTGGCAGCTGGACAGAGCCCTCACCCAGGTACGCCACAGCCTCCTGCATTGCCCCAGGACCCCCCCCCCCTGCCCTGGGCTTTGGGGACCCTCCCAGGGCACCCCACTGATTGTCCGTCCCTGCAGGAGGTGGTGGAGACCCCAGTCAGTGCTAGCCAGACATACTGTGGCTACAGCGGCACCTCCAGCACCTACAACTTCCGCCGCACTGACGCCCGCTGCCTGGAGAGGTGAGGAGGGACCGGCAGGGTGGGGGTGCCGCCTTGCCCAGCCCTCCATTCACCCCATTTCTCGCTCTTTCTTGCCCACAGTGCTCCCATCAGGATGTTTGCCTCCTTCCACCCATCTGCCAACACTGCCCGGACCCTGAGGTGAGGGGAGGCAGGGACAGGGGCAGCTCCCAGGGCATTACCTTCTCCGGAGCCTGTGCTGCAGTGGGACAAGTGTGCTTTCGGGAGAGCAGCCCCTCTCTCCTAGAGGCAGCTCAGAGGCCAGTTTCTAGGGCAAGGAATGGGACATTCTAGAACGAGGGCTGAGTTCTCTATGGCACAGACTGGGTTGTTAAGTGGTTCTAGAGCAGGCTGAGGGCAGAGAGGGACCGTTCTAGAATTGATTCTGGCTGGGAGGGAAAGGGTTTCTAAAACTGGTTCGGGCCAGGATGGGGGAAGCTCCACCCACGTTAGGGCTTTGCAGGTACTTTCTGGAGCAGACCCTGGGCTGGGATCATTGGGGGGGGGGAGGGGGAGAAGTATTTCACGGTGCAGGCTCCCCTGATCCACCTTGTTTTATAACAGGAGCACCACTGCCAGCCCGGACCCCCGCGAAGCACCTGCGCCAGAGAGCGAGAGCCCTGAGCATCCCCCTGCCCACACTCCACTGCCCCATGCAAACTACCCAGCCCCCAGCACCAAGCACCAGCCAGAGCCCCTGGCCTCCCCTTCCTCCTCCAGCGCTCTGTGCCCAGGCCCTGCCCCCACCAGCAGCAGCTACTTTGGAGCCATGGGGCGCCTGGCTCGTGGGGAGGCTGTCCGCATCCTGGCCCGCAGGATCACCCTCGATGGCACTGTCCAATACCTGGTGGAATGGGGTGGAGGGGGCATGTTCTGAGGGGGATGGGAAGTGCCAGAGAGACACCCCCTCTATTGGGGCTGCAGAGAGTTGTCGGCCTTCCCCCCCTCACACACACTGAGCAAAGTGCAACTCCCAGGAGCCCCCAGGACAGAGTGCAGTGTCAGGCCTCTCCCCTGGGAAGGGGATGGATTTGTCCCTCTCTGACAGCGGTGGGGATTGCACTGTAGTGGGGGGGGGGGGCTCTCACCCTCAGCTTGGATATAAGGCAGGAACTGCCTAGTCCTGCTCAAAGAAGGGCCCTAGGGTGGATGGTGGGGGGCATTCCCCGCTCCCACCAGGCAAATGCTTCATTGTATTCAAAGGGTTTATTTTCTTGTTGCATTTTTATTATTCTGTAAAAATTCTATTTAATGAAGTGCGATGGGGGGAGGACAGAGCTTGGGGCACCCTGCCACAATGGGGCTGTCCAAGGCAGAATGGGGGCACAGGAATGGGAGGTGGCAGCTCCCCACGGCCTGGGAGGAGAGGGGTGCCCCCCAGCACAGTCATCCATCCTGCTTGTAACCTGCTGTACAGACGGCGTATGTTCCCCTCCCCACAGGCCAGCTGTGCCCTCTCCCCCATCCCTGTGTGCTGATGCTGTTGTCACCACCACCATTCTGACTGTACAAACTGACACCTGCAATAAAGAGCTTGCTGCAGCCAGACTCAGCCTGGTCATTGGAGGGCGGGCACCACAGGCTGCTGTGTCGCAGGAAGGGCTAAAACCCAGGAGGCCAGCCTCCACCCCCACAACTCCATGCTCCCCCCTCAGAGCCAGAAAGGGAACCCAGGAGTCCTGGCTCCCAGGCACCATCTCGCTCCCCCAGTACACCAGGGCTGTGTGTGCTGTGAATGAGGAGCCAACCTTGGTGCGTTGGGGGCAGTTTATTGGCTGCAGGTCCCCCCCCCCCCCAAAAAAAAAATTCCATGGGGTGAGTCCTGTTCCTGTGGTGTCTCAGGACGGGGGATTGAGGCAGGGTAGGGGCAGACGGTCCCCTGCTGTGGGGTACAGGGTCTCACTCTGGCACAGTCTCCCCAACCCACTGCAGATATGGTGCATTTCCCTGCTGGATGGGCAGCGCAATCACCTCTGCTACTTCGTATGGGTGCACCGACCTGTAGGGAGATGGGGGAAGTCAGAGGGGGTGGAGCAGGCAAGGATTCCCCAGTAACTCCCCCCAGGGACTCACCACTCTACCCCTGCCACACACACACACACCCCGAGACTCATGTTCTCCCCCCCAGCAACCCTCCTGCCACACTCTCTCAGCCTTCTCTCAAGAGACTCCACCCCACCCCAGAAATTCCCTAGGCCCATCCCCACCAGCAGGCTCCCACAGGGTGGAGAAGGAGACAGAAGGACAATGGACTGACCGGACAAAGTCTGTCAGCGCTGGGATCCGGGAACTCCGGGTTTTGATCATCTGGGGAGAGACAGATGGTGAAAGGTGGGGGGTTTCCATTGGCAGCTCCCCCCCCCCCCAAACATGCAGGGCAGAGCCCAGGGTTCTAGAGCCTCCCCACTGCCTACACAGGCAGGGGATATATGCCCCACCCCTCAGAGACCCTCCCCACATGGCCCCTCACCAGCAGCACCTCCCTGTCCTCTTCGATCTTCCCCTTCCACTCGTATCTGAAAGAAACCAGCAGGGGGAGCTGGTGAGAGGGATACACAGAGAAAGCCTGCCCCAGTCAGGGAGGCCAGGCCGCTCCCCCTAGTCCTCCCATCCCAATTCCAAGCCCAATGCAGTGACCATAGAGCCCACGGACTTGGCTCCTGCACTCACATGGATGTGATCTGAGGCATGATGTTGACACAGGCAGCCAGGTGCTTCTCTACCATCGCCCTGCTCAGGACAAAAATACACATCAGTGTCCTCCATGCTCAAAAGTCCCCCATTCCCCTCCCAGAGTTGGGATAGAACCCAGGAGTCCTGGCTCCCAGCCCCCTGCTCTAACCCACTAGACCTCACTCCCCTCCCAGAGCTGGGGATAGAGCCCTGCTCCACCTTGCAATCTCCTTGCCCACTTTCTCATTGGGGCAGGTGACGAAGGCAGCTGACAGGCTCCCTGGGGTATAGGCTTCAGCCGCCATGGAGAAGAGACGCTGATACACGGTTCGGAGCAGTGGGACCATCAACAGGGACAGCAACAGCACCTGCGGCCAAGAGACAGTGAGAGTAAGGGCCAAACCTGGGGGACTGCAGGGACTGGGGGAGGGGGGGCCTCGCTGGGGGCACCCTCCCCTCGCAGTCAGTGCTGGCCCCCGGTTAGCACTAGGAGGTGTGCTATACTGCATCGCCAGTGTAAACAACCGCTGACACACACCCCAGAGGCGGCTGCATCTCAGCGCTGGGCGAGGCGTAGCCCCACAGGTGGTCGGCACTAGTCAGGCTTTTACTCACGCAGCAGGCAGCTTTCATCGGCGCGTGTCGCTGCCACCGTCCCTGCGGGACTCAGCTCAGGGGACTGGGACCAGCCCTGCAAGGCCAAACAGCCAACTGAGCCGGCTCCCCTGGGGCCAGGCCGGCCTGCGAGGGGAGACCAGCCCTGCAAGGCCTGGGGCTGCGCTGGCGCGAACAGGCGCTGCAACTCCTACCTGCCCGCGGCTCTGCTGCTGCAATCGGCGCTGGACCCGCCCCTCCCCCTTCACGTGACCCAGGACAGCGGCATGCTGCTACCTAAACCCCGCCCCCTGGAGTCACGGGACTATGTTCCGCCCCCCTCCCCATGTGCCTCCCGTCTCCTGTGTCATCAGGGAAGGACCTGTCCCCTGGCAGGGTCCCTCCATCCGGACACGCAGCCCCCTGCTACCCAGTCCTGGGTTCCCTCCTGCCACAGCTCTGTCAGTGCCCCTCACTCCCGACCCACAGCCCCCTACTACGCAGTCCTGGTCTCCCGCCACAGCTCTGCCAGTGCCCCTCACTCCCGACCCACAGCCCCCAACTACCCAGTCCTGGTCTCCCCCCACAGCTCCGCCAGTGCCCCTCCATCCGGACACGCGGCCCCTGCTCTCCCAGCCCTGGGTTCCCGCATAGCTCTCCCAGTGCCCTTCAATCCCGACTGCAGCCCACTGCTACCCAGCCCTGGGTTCCCTCCTGCCACAGCTCTACCAGTGCCCCTCACTCCCGACCCACAGCCTCCAACTACACAGTCCTGGTCTCCCCCCACAGCTCTGCCAGTGCCCCTCACTCCCGACCCACAGCCCCCTACTACCCAGTCCTGGTCTCCCCCCACAGCTCCGCCAGTGCCCCTCCATCCGGACACGCGGCCCCTGCTCTCCCAGCCCTGGGTTCCCGCATAGCTCTCCCAGTGCCCTTCAATCCCGACTGCAGCCCACTGCTACCCAGCCCTGGGTTCCCTCCTGCCACAGCTCTACCAGTGCCCCTCACTCCCGACCCACAGCCTCCAACTACACAGTCCTGGTCTCCCCCCACAGCTCTGCCAGTGCCCCTCACTCCCGACCCACAGCCCCCTACTACCCAGTCCTGGTCTCCCCCCACAGCTCCGCCAGTGCCCCTCCATCCGGACACGCGGCCCCTGCTCTCCCAGCCCTGGGTTCCCGCATAGCTCTCCCAGTGCCCTTCAATCCCGACTGCAGCCCACTGCTACCCAGCCCTGGGTTCCCTCCTGCCACAGCTCTACCAGTGCCCCTCACTCCCGACCCACAGCCTCCAACTACACAGTCCTGGTCTCCCCCCACAGCTCTGCCAGTGCCCCTCACTCCCGACCCACAGCCCCCTACTCCCCAGTCCTGGTCTCCCCCCAGAGCTCTGCCAGTGCCCCTCACTCCCGACCCACAGCCCCCTACTCCCCAGTCCTGGTCTCCCCCCACCGCTCTCCCAGTGCCCCTCCATCCGGACACGCAGCCCTCTCACTAATCCCTAATCAAATAGTTTTGCCTCTCAGTTCCAGGGGCTGGATGCTTAAGTGAGCAGGGAACTCCCAGCTGGGCCATTGCTAAGTGGAGAGAGCAGTGACCCAGGTCCAGCTGCTGCTCCACTTGTCCTGGATCCAAGCCCACCCTACTCTATCCATCCCACTAGATCCCACTCCACTCCTCAAACTGGGACAGAATCCAGGTTCCTGACCCCATCCCCTCGCTATAATGCTACTTCCCCTGACACCACATCCAGCACCCCAGCCCTGGGAAGTCCTGATCCCTGCCCCTCACACCAGATCTAGCACCCACACCCCCTCAGCACTCCAGAGACACACCCAGCCAGTGCTCCAGCTCCCCTTGATAGGGGTCCAAGCTGTGACATTTTGGGAAGGACTTGTGGCAGGGTAAGCTCATCCCCATAGCATCTCCTTATAGGGCACCAGGCCACATCCCACAGGTTTGGGGTTAACAGTGCCCAGGGTCTGCCCCTCCCCAGAGGCTGCTTGGAGCTGGGCCTGCCCCCAGCATCAGGGTGAGGGGCTAGAATGAGCTGTTGCAGGGGGATGAGTCTAGGGCTCATTAGCAACACACCCATCCAAACACAGACACTCCTAGTACACAACATAACCCTAGTGCCCCCTAAATCACCAAAGGACACATCCAAACAGGGGCTGGGGGGTGGACAATTGTACCAGGGCCTGAGCTCAGGAGGCCTCCCCCAAAAAAATCTGTAACTGGGGTGTTACATAGGGGGGATTCACCCTTGTTATGTTGTATGTAAGCCTATGTGAGTCTTACTGTTTTGCATGAATGCTGTGTGTGCCTCAGTTTCCCTGTCTATTATGTCTAGGTGGTGGGAATAAGCCTGTGTGACTTTTGCAGGGGTTGCTCCAACAGCCTGCATGGATGCTATGGCCACCCCTTCATAACCTGAGACCCAGGAGGGGGATGCGAGACAAAGGCCGGAGGAGGAGCAACGGGCAGGACAGGGGCCAGGCAGCTGGAAGCGAGTCTCGGCTGGCTTGGGGCGCAGCGGGAGGACCAGAGCCCTGGCTCTGGGCTCCCCTCCCACCAAGATGGACTTGGCTGAAAGTCACTTATTTCTCTGCTAACAATTTCTGTTCTACACTGTGTTCCTGTCGACTAATAAACCTTCTGTTTTACCGGCTGGCTGAGAGTCACTGCTGACTGTGGAGTTGGGGTGCAGGACCCTCTGGCTCCCCCAAGAGCCCCGCCCGGGTGGACTCGCTGTGGGAAGTGCACGGAGGGACAGGGGAAGCTGAATGCTCTGAGGTCAGACCCAGGAAGGTCAAAGCTGTGTAAGCTTCTTGGCCTGGAGACATGCTCAGAGAAAACAACGAGGAGTCCTTGTGGCACCTTAGAGACTAACAAATTTATTTGGGCATAAGCTTTCGTGGGCTAAAACCCACTTCATCAGATGCATGGAGTGAAAAATACAGTAAGCAGTATAAATATTACAGCACATGAAAAGATGTGAGTTGCCTTACCAAGTGGGGGGTCAGTGCTAACGAGGCCAATTCAATTAAGGTGGAAGTGGCCTATTCTCAACAGTTGACAAGAAGGGGGTGAATATCAAGGGAAGGAAAATTACTTTTGTAGTGCTAACGAGGCCAATGCAATCAAGGTGGATGTCGCCTATTTCCAACAGTTGACAAGAAGGTGTGAGTATCAGCAGGGGGAAAATTACTTTTTGTAGTGACCCATCCACTCCCAGTCTTTATTCAGGCTTAATTTGATGGCGTCCAGTTTGCAAATTAATTCCAGTTCTGCAGTTTCTTGTTGGAGAATTGCCACTTTTAAGTCTGTTATTGAGTGTCCAGGGAGATTGAAGTGTTCTCCCACTGTTTTTTTAATGTTACAATTCTTGATGTCTGATTTGTGTCCATTTATTCTTTTGCATAGAGACTGTCCAATTTGGCCAATGTACATGGCAGAGGGGCATTGCTGGCACGTGATGGCATATATCACATTGGTAGATTTGCAGGTGAACGAGCCCCTGATGGTGTAGCTCAGTGGTTCTCAAACTTTTGTACTGGTGACCCCTTTCACATAGCAAGCCTCTGAGTGTGACACCCCCCCCTTATAAATTAAAAAAAACACTTTTAAATATATTTAATACCATTATAAATGCTGGAGGCAAAATGGGGTTTGGGGTAGAGGCTGACAGCTTGTGACCCCCCATGTAATAACCTCGCGACCCCCTGTGGGGTCCCAACCCCCAGTTTGAGAACCCCTGGTGTAGCTGATGTGGTTAGCTCCTATGATGGTGTCCCTTGAATAGATATGGAGACAGAGTTGGCAACGGGATTTGTTGCAGGGATTGGTTCCTGGGTTAGTGTTTTTGTTCTGTGGTGTCTGGTTGCTGGTGAGTATTTGCTTCAGGTTGGGGGGCTGTCTGTAAGCGAGGACTGGCCTGTCTCCCAAGATCTGTGAGAGTGAGGGATCGTCCTTCAGGATAGGTTGTAGATCCTTGATGATGCGCTGGAGAGGTTTTAGTTGGGGGCTGAAGGTGACGGCTAGTGGCGTTCTATTACTTTCTTTGTTGGGCCTGTCCTGTAGTAGGTGACTTCTGGGTACCCTTCTGGCTCTGTCAGTCTGTTTCTTCACTTCACCAGGTGGGTATTGTAGTTTTAAGAACACTTGATAGAGATCCTGTTGGTGTTTGTCTCTGTCTGAGGGATTGGAACAAATGCGGTTGTATCTTAGAGCTTGGCTGTAGACAATGGATTGTGTGATGTGGTCTGGATGGAAGCTGGAGGCATGTAGGTAAGTATAGCGGTCAGTAGGTTTCCGGTATAGGGTGGTGTTTATGTGACCATCGCTTATTTGCACTGTAGTGTCCAGGAAGTGGATCTCTTGTGTGGACTGGTCCAGGCTGAGGTTGATGGTGGGGTGGAAATTGTTGAAATCCTGGTGGAATTCCTCAAGGGCCTCCTTCCCATGGATCCAGATGATGAAGATGTCATCAATGTAGTGCAAGTAGAGTAGGGGCGTTAGGGGACGAGAGCTGAGGAAGCGTTGTTCTAAGTCAGCCATAAAAATGTTGGCATACTGTGGGGTCATGTGGGTTCCTATAGCAGTCCCGCTGACTTGAAGGTATGCTCAGAGAGAGGAGGCTCCCCCAGAGTCCTGACTGGCTTCATACCAAGTACTTCCAGAGCATCGCCCCGGTGAGGGTGGGGCCCCAGTGAACATGATATGCCAGGGTCCCAAATTTCTCTTGATGGGTCTCTCTTAATCCACAACATTTCCCTAATGCCTAACACACAATGCACATCCCTGAATACACACTATGCCCCTAACACATGACACAATACCCACCCCAATGCACCTTCCTTAACACACATCCCACTACTCTGAATATGTCCTAACACACACACCTAATACGCAACACACTCTAATCCCCTATCACACAACGCAATATGCTCCCAATGCACTCAAACACACCAACACAAAATATGCTCCTCTAATATCTCCTAACACACACACAGCCCAGTGCACCATACTCCACCCCGACACACAATCCTGCCCTGTGTATGCACATCCCTAAAACGTGCCCACACGCCAAGCCAGTATTGGACACAGACAGCTCTGTGCACCCAGCAAACTCCTCCACAATAATCCACCCCACCTCATGCACTCACAAATGTGCACACTTACCCTGCACACACACCAGTGCACCCACTCAGAGACCAGCATGCGCACACACACACCCTCTCTCTCTCTGCAAGAGCCTGGAGCTGCCCTAGAAACATCCCCCTAGGGAGACAGTTCTTCTCCTGACCCACTAATGGGGGGGCTGTTACACAACCACACACTGAGGGGTGGCATCACACCCGCTCAGCTCACAGGGGTGGGGAAGCTCAGCTGCCCCGCCCCGGGAGAAGCCAAGATGCATACTCACCTTTGCCCTGCAAGAACATTTGCCCCCTTCACACTCACCCTGCATGCACACTCACCCCAAATACACACTTGCTCTTTCTCTGCACACACTCACTCATCCTGCATGCACACTTGCTCCACACACTCCATTTGTGCACTCACTTTTAATGGAAACTTGCACACAATCATTCTCAACCCACACACACTCCCACTAGCCCTGAGTGTGCTTGTCCAAGGGGGACACACCCTCCACACTTGCACTCATTCTGCACGCACACTCACATTTGCTCCACACACAGGCCCATTCACCGTGTGCACACTTACCCTCTTCCATGCTTGTCCCCTGCACTGAGATCCTGCAGTCACACTCCCCCATGTGCACTCCCACTCAGCCTGCATGCACACTTGCCCAAGGCACACTAACCCATGTACCCTCACACCCACTCTAATCACATTCACGCTGCACACACACTCAACCTCCTCCTGTATACACACTCACTCTGTGCGCACTCACTCACCCTGCATGCACAAGTCCCCTGCATACTGACCCTCAGCCTGCACTCACATGTACTTTGCTGCCACGCTTGCCCTACCCTGGTGTCTCCATTAAAGGCAACTGCACTCTACCCAGAACAGCAGACAGCTGTGGGGATGGCTTGGCACAGTACCAGGGGCCAGGGTTTGGTGTGGGGTGGGCAGAGGGAACAATACTCACAGAGTACTTGGGAGCAGGGCTGGAGATGGTAGAAGGGCAAGAGGCACTGGGGGGAAGACCAGGGCCATAGATCTGGAGAGCGGGCAGGAACCATAGATCTGGATGGTGGGGGTCAGGTGTTCCAGGGGGACATAGATCTAGACTGGGGCCAAGTGCCACAGATCTCAATGGGGGTGGGGGGCTCTGGGGGGCAGTTGTCATAGAGCTGGCTGGGGGCAGGGAACTCGGGGGGGGGGGGGGGGGGCCA
>QXTE01000538.1:249311-265870 GCA_003942145.1 Platysternon megacephalum | reverse complement strand
CCCCTCCGCCCCAGACAGCTCCCTGCCCCTACTCCCCACAGCGCCCCCTGCTGGGGCAGGCTGGGGCTGGAGTAGCTGGGAGCTCCCCTCCGCCCCAGACAGCGCCCTGCCCCACTCCGCACAGCACCCCCTGCTGAGAGAGGCTGGGGCTGGAGTAGCTGGGAGCTCCCCTCCGCCCCAGACAGCGCCCTGCCCCTACTCTCCACAGCACCCCCTGCTAGGAGAGGCCAGGGCTGGAGTAGCCGGGAGCTCCCCCTCCCCAGCCAGTGCCCTGCCCCACTCCGCACAGCACCCCCTGCTGGGAGNATAGAGCTGGATGGCGGCTTTGTGGGTTTGGGGGCTCTGGGGGGCAGAGGTCTTTGGGGGGCAGCCCATAGATCTGGATGGGGGCTTTTGGGGCAGGGGGCTCGGGGCGGGGGCAGGGGCCATAGAGCTGGATAGGGGAAGGAGCCATAGAGTTGGATGGGGGCAGGGGGCTCGGGTGGGGGGCAAGGGCCATAGAGCTGGATGGGGACTTTGGGGGATGGGAGATTCGGGGGACAGGGGCCATAGAGCTGGATGGCGGCTCTGGGGGGCAGGGTTGGGGAGTGGGGGGCTCGTGGGGGCAGGAGTCTGGGGGGGAAGGGGCCATAGAGCTGTATGGTGGGTTTGGGGAGTGGGGGTTTGGGGGGCAGGAGCTATAGAGCTGGATGGCAGCTTTGGGGGGGCCCGGTGCCCGGCGGAACCTGACTCCGAACCCCACGTGCTCCCACCCCCGGGTTGAGGTGTGTGTGTTCGGGGGTGGGGGGAGCGAAGTTTAAAGGGGACGCGACAGCTCCCTTTTCTGTCGGCCGCACGCGGCGCCCACCCCCACTGCAGCTGCCGCGCGGCCGCCTTTAAGAGTGGGCAGCGCGCGGGGCCCGTGTGCGAGGCTGGAGCGGCCGCAGCTTCAGCACCAGCATCCGCGGCAGCAGCAGCATCCTTCGGCGGCGGCGGCGGCGGCGAGCGGGGGAGGGGGAGCTCGGCTGCGGGGGCCCGGCGGGGCCCAGCCAGGCAGCGTGGGTGGGAGGCGGCCCCCCCGCAGGCCTGGCCGCTCCTACTGCATCCAGCAGCGCCCCGGCTGCTGCTGCCGTCTCCCAACCCCCTGGCACCCCACTCTCCTGACCTCCTGTTCCCCTGGCACCCCACTCTCCTGACCTCCTGTTCCCCCGACCCCCTGGCACCCCGACCCCCTGCACCCCTGTCTCCCGGATCCCCCAGCACCCCTGCTCTCCTGGTTCCTCTTAAGTCCTCTTCCCTGGATCCCCCTGAGGTCCTTGCCCCCCCCCACCCCTTTCCCCCTTCTCCTCCCCACTCTGGGGATTCCCCCCACCCCACTTTCTCCTGGGTCGGCTTCTCTCCCCCCACCCTCGCCTCGTCCATGACAAGCGCCCGGGACTAGCGAGCGGCTGAAGGAACCATGTCCTATGTCCCCTTTCGAGGTAAAGGATGGGGTGGGTTCAGCTGGGGTTGAGCGGGGGCACAGCTGGGGCCTATGGGTTCTGGAGTCTGAGGGGGCCTGGGGGAACAGGCAGGCTCACCTAGGGCAGGTGGGAGGGCACTGAAGGGTTCGTCCAGGGTCTGAGCTTGGGAATGGGGCAGGGGAGGGCTGTGGGTCAGAGAGGAGAAAGGGGTTCACCTGGAGCAGGGCAGGCGCGGGGAGGTAACTGGGGCAGGCAGGGTTAACGAGGGAGTGGGGCACCATATCTGGGACAGAGGGTACTGGAACTTGGGCAGGAATGCGAGGGGTCACCTGGGGTGGGCTGGAGGTTCAGGGTTCTGCTGGAGATGTGGGGTGTCTATCTGGCTGGGAGAAGACTCTGGTTCACCTGGGGCAGGTGGGGGGCACTGGGAGGTGACTGGGGCCTGTGGGGGCAGAAGGGGATGATTCTGTGTGTAGTGCTGGTGGGTACTGGGGTCTGTGGGGTTTGAGCAATGGGGGAGAATGGGGTTTGCCTGGGGGAGGTAGCAGAGGCATAAAAGGGACTCATCAGAGGCCTGTGGCTCTGGGGAGCACTGGGTGGGGAGCTTCACGCAGGGCATGCAGGCTCAGGACTGGGGATGGCTCTTCGGGGGGGGGGGTGTCACCTAGGGCCTGTGGGCTCAGGACTGGGTGGGGGGAACATCTGGATGCAGCATGAGGGATGAAGGGGTCACATGGGGCCTGGGGAAACAGTGAGGGATGCCAGCTGATCTTGGGGTGGCAGGGGGTATGCTTGAGGGGCCATCCAAGAGAGTGAAGGGTTCTCCTGAAGGGGCTGCCCCATGGTCAGTGGGGAGGCAGGACAGAGCACTGGTGGTTGCCCTAGGGCCTGTGGGGCAGTGGGGAGTCGGAGGCGAGATGGGAGGCACTGGATGGTATCCTGGGGCCTGTGAGGTCTGGGGTTCAGTTGTCTAGGGCAGGAGGTGGTGGCATTGGGGTGTGCTCTGGGCTCCGTGAAGTCAGGGGGGTGACAGGGTATGGTGATGTTGGTGGCAGGAGGTGGGGGAGACTGGATGGTACCCTGGGACCTGTGGAGTCTGGGACTCATGGAGTCTGTGGGGAAGGGCAAAAGGAAGTTGGCTCTGGGGTTGGGTGCAGGGGGCTCTGTGGGGTTGGGGGAGGGTGGGCAGTGGGGGGAACATGAGGGTGTTCTCTGGGGAGACAATGGCGAAGGGTTCACAGTGCAGTCATTGGGGGCTTGGAGAGTTCATCTGGGCTGGGGGGTATGAGGGTCAGGCTCGGTTGGGAAGGGGGATGTGTGTGTGGGGTGGTTTCCCAGGGGTCGGTGTGGCTGCAGGGTGGTTGGGTGGGTGGGCTTACCCCAGGGGTCAGTGGGGTTGGGGAGGGGAATGTATGGGGAGGCTGTTCAGGGCCTGTGGGGTCTGAAGAAGCCTTGAGAGGGAATGTCTGGGGTTGGAAGTGGAGTGGGGGGTAGCCCAGGGCAGGTATTAAGAGGGCGGGGGGACTCTGAGGGAGGAGTGGGGGGGGGGTTACCTGGTGGACCTTGGGGTTGATACACCTGGGAGCAGCTGGGGGTGGGGGGAGACAGATGTGGTGCTGGGATTATCTGGAGAGTTTGCTTTTTGTCCGCTGGGTCAGGGGGTAGTAGAGGGTAGCAGGGGGGTCACTGCCCGAGGCCTGTGGGTGAGGGGGACCATTGTCCAGGGCTGTGAGGGGAACAAAGGGGTCTGGGGGCAGTAGAGGATAGTGGGTGCACTGTCTAGATCTGTGGGGGCAATAGAGGTAGCTAGGGGGTTCAGGGGGCAGTGGAGGGTAGTGGGTGCGCTGCCCCAGCCTGTGGGGGCAGTAGGGGCAGCAAGGGGATCGGGGGGCTGTAGAGGGTAGTGGGTACACTGCACAGGTCTGTCGGAGCCGTAGGGGTAGCTAAGGGTTCGGGGGTAGTGGGGCTCCTTGCCCAGGCCTGTGGGTGCAGTAGGGGTAGCAAGGGGATCGGGGGGCTGTAGAGGGTAGTAGGTGCACTTCCCAGGCCTGTGGGGGGGCAGGAGGGGGAGGGGACCTGTGATGGCTGTGGGAACAGCACATGGTGCCTGTAGCCAGGGTTGGGAAGTGCTGCCTGTGTTGGCTGGTGGGTTCTTAGGGCTGGATCCAGATTGGTTGCTGGGACCCTAGCATCCAGGGAGGGCCCTGGGGGTTGCTCTCTGCAGCTCATCTCCTCCCCCACACTTGTTCCCAGCCCACGGCCTGCTGGAGTGTGCCCCTGCTCGTGGTCAGGCCCACTCTGAGGTGTGGGGCATTGGCCCCATTTAGGGGGCTCTGGCCCTTGATGTGAGGCTGGTGCAAATCCCCAGGAGACCCATGTGACCCACTTTCCCAGCTGGCCCAGAAAGCACCAGGGGGATGGGGTTTGCATGCCACTTGTGCCGTCACATGTATGGTCCGGATGTTCCACCAGAACCACTCTGCACCCTGACACCTGGCTCCTAAAACTCCTGCTGTCCGGACACCTGGGTCCGAACACCCTCCTCTTGTCCCCATGTCCTTGGGCTCTGGGCCCAAGGGAGTGTTGCATCCTCTGTCTGATCCCCATGGCCCAACACTTCTCCCTATTGTGCCCAAGGTACACGTAACCCTCACCAAGGTGGTGCCCCAGTGTTTGGCCCCCAAGTGCCAGGAGGTGGGGGGGGGGTGAGACCCCGGGCAGGGCTAGGATTAACCCCCCATGGCTAGCATGACTGGTGCTGCAGGAATGGAGTAGGGGACAATCTCCCCTCTGTCAGTGCTGGCCCCAGTGCAGTGCCAGGTCAGGGGGCACTGGGCTGGGGAAGAGGTGGGGAGAACATGGGGTGTATGTGTGTGCTGTGCTGAGGGATGGGGACACCCTGGTCGGAGGTGGAGACTCCCATCCCAACTGCCCCATAATTTATTATGCTAATTTATTGTAGCTCCAAAATAGAAATATTAATGAGGGAATAAACATAGCACCCTGCTCAGTGATTAACAGGGCCTTTAAACACAAACGAGCACCCCCCTCACTGGTGCCAGCCCCACCGTACCTGCTCCCCACAGCACCCTCTGCTGGGAGAGGCTGGGGCTGGAATAGCTGGGAACNTGGGAGCTCCCCTCCGCCCCAGACAGCGCCCTGCCCCACTCCGCACAGCACCCCCTGCTGAGAGAGGCTGGGGCTGGAGTAGCTGGGAGCTCCCCTCCGCCCCAGACAGCGCCCTGCCCCTACTCTCCACAGCACCCCCTGCTAGGAGAGGCCAGGGCTGGAGTAGCCGGGAGCTCCCCCTCCCCAGCCAGTGCCCTGCCCCACTCCGCACAGCACCCCCTGCTGGGAGCAGTCGGGGCTGGAGTAGCCGGGAGCTCCCCCTCCCCAGCCAGTGCCCTGCCCCACTCTCCACAGCACCCCCTGCTGGGAGAGGCTGGAGTAGCTGGGAGCTCCCCCCAGCCAGTGCCCTGCCCCTACTCCCCATCATGCCCCCTGCTGGGAAGGCCAGGGCTGGAATAGCTGGGGGCTCACCCCTGCTTTGGGGGATGCTGGGATGAAATACCCCCCACGGTCTCTTCCCTGCACTCAATGTGTGGAGGTGGTGGGATGCAGTTGCTAGGTAACCCCATTGGAGGATGCTCCCTCCTCCCCTCTCATCCTGGGCGGGGGGACTGGCATGAATTGAATCCCCAGAGCGTGGCAGTGTCGTGAGCTGCAGGTGGTGCTGGGGGGGGCACTCGGGGCCCCTCCCCATTTAGGGGTAGGACATCCTCTCCCCAGTTAAGTCTGGGGATGGGGGATGGGGCAGGGGAAGGGCCCGTATCTCTATCTATCTTTGAGGGGGAGGGGTGTCTCTTCTATCTCTCTCTCTGCCAGGCTCCCCCACTCCCACATGCTCCCTGGGCTGTCACTTCCCAGCACGGCTCTCCAGGCACACTCCGATCTGATGGGACAGTCAGCCCACACTGCAATGCCAGGGATGGAGCAGGAGATGTGGGCCTGGGGGGCCCAGTGCTGAGTGAGCCGCCCCCCCAGTGTGGAGGAGCGCCCAGGAGCTAACAAGGACACCAGCTTTCAGGAGTGGCTAGGTCCTTGGGATACTTGGCTATTCTATGCAAATTATGTGATGAACTCATTTGCATTTTTGCAGGCAGGTCAGTTGAAGCAAGGAAGCATTGTGCATTTGCATATTTGCATATAATTTGCATATCACTAATATCCAGCTTTGTGTGGAATTGTATGGGTTCAGCACTCTGTGTATCTCTCTGCAGCCTGACAGCCCCACACAGTGCGACCGTCTTCCAGCTGGTTGGGGGCTGGGGTCATAGGGCAGTTCTAGCTGTGCCCCAGGCAGTCCTGGGCGCTCCAATGAGCCTGCCATGGCAGCCAGAGCCGAGCCCCACCAAGCACTAAGGAGTGGGGCCCTGCTGCCCAGGGGTGACTTCAAGCTGGTGACTAAGAGGAGAATGGCTTGGTCTGGCCCTGCCCCATGGCTGGGCATCTAATCCCGTCCCCCCTAGGGCCTGGGAAGAGCAGGCTCTCAGGAAATTGAGGCCTGGCCTCTGACCTAGGGCTGGGTTCCTCTGCCCTCTGGACACCCCCTGGCCCCACTCCCAGCCCTTAGCCTGCTGCCAGTGAGTGTCCCACAGTGCACCTTAATCAAAACATAAGCAATCCCAGACACACGAAGGCAGGAATTGGAGTGTGAGCACACCTGGGGGGTCAGTGCAGGGATCGTAGTTATTGCAACCTCCTCATGCTGACTTGGGCAGGATCTTGATTGTCTCCCACCCACCATCCCTCCTCATGCACCCATTTGTTCCCAGCCCTCTGTCCCTGCACAAGCTTCTTTCCCTCCATCCTTCCCCATGCATACTTCTCTGCCTCCACACCTCTAGCCATCTGTCCATCCCCACACTTACCCTTCCATCCATCCCCACATGCTCCTTCCTCCAGCCCCCTATCTGCCTTGGTAAAAGGAGTGTTCAGGTTGCAAAGTCCAGTACTGGGAGTGGGGGGACTTCCAGGATTCAGGTATCCCATGCAGCCTTCTCTTGGTCCCCCTGTACAAATGTGTTCTGAGTTTGACATGGTCTGGAATGATGTCTTTGCATGCTATTCCCCCTTCCCATCCCACCCTGCATGAGCCACCAACAGGATCTGACCCCAGAACCTTCTAGCTCTGCAGCACAGACCTCTCCCAAGTTGCTAAAGGATTAATTGGAAGCAGTAGTAGGTTATTAGCCTCTATGTGACCAGCTGCAGAGGAGGATGTGGCAGCTGCTTTGCCCGAAGTTTGCACAGCGATTAACAAGATAGCAGCAGAAAGTTGGGAGCCAGGACTCATGGGTCCTCTCCTCAGCTGCGTGTGTGGGGGGGTGGGGGGACGTGGGTTCTGGTGGTTAGAGCAGCGGGGGTTGGGAGCCAGGACTCCTGGGTTCTAGCAAGGGATAGAGTAGTGTGTGGGGAGGAGTCAGGACTCGTGGTGTCCCTTCCCATAAGCTATGTGCTGTTCTCAGGGGGAGCCCCCCTGCCCCGTGCGATGCTGGGGCAGGCACAAGGCTGAGTTCCTTAACAAGTGTGGGGACTCCTGTGTGTGTATTTGGAGGGAAGGGGCTGCAGAAAGGTGAGCTCAGTAGCCTGCTATGTCCAACTATGTCCACTGGGTGGCAGCACAGTGCTGCAAAAGCCCTTTGCTCCTCTCCCTGCAAACACCACCCCACCTGTGAGTGATTTTGGGCAGGCCATCACTCCAGACCCCGCCCCCCCAGTCTGTGCTGGGGAGGGGGCAGCCCCCTGCGGAGGGGCAGGGGGGTTATATGCTGCCTGTGGTGCTAGATTCCCCGGCTCCGTTTGCTTCCCCTGGGGCTCGGGATGGTTCCTCTGCTTCCCACTGATGTGAGCCGCCCCCCCGCTTTGGGTTATGGGGCTTCCCGTGCAGCTGCTGCTTGCTACCATAACACACACGGCGCCCCAGCCAGGACCAGCACCCTCGTGTGCCTGGTGCCGTATGGATGCGTCACCCAGACGGTCCATGGCCTGACCTGTGCTTCCAGCTTTGCTGGCCTGGCTCTGTGCATTGGGGAGAAGGATTTTTGGCTGACATTGGTATGCTGGCAAAAGCCCTGGTGTAGGCTTGGTTCTCCCAGGGTAAAGTACTTTACACCAGTGCAGCGCATTTCACTTGCTGAGCCAGAGGCAGCAGCACTGGTGGAGGTAAAGCAGGAAACCGTCGAAGTGTAGACCTGGCCTAAGCCAAGCCGTAGCCTGCAGCATTTCCAGCTCTGGGGATTTCTCCTGGCAATATTAAAGCCCCAGAGCCTGCAGTCATGGGGTTATGGGAGAGAACTGGCTTGTGTTGAATACAAATAAAACCAGTGTCTGAGCCATCATCCCACAGGCTCAGAAATGGGGTGTAACTACATCAACCCCCCCGATGTATAAAGCTAGGTATATTAAGTCAATGGGATGACTTGGGGGGCCCTGGCATGTGGGTTCTGAACCCCTGGCATTGGCAATATTAAGACCCAGTCTCCACATGAGCTCCCAGAATGAGCCCGTGGCATGATCCTTGCCTGTCTAAACAAGGAAGTGGGGAGGTGACCTTACCTCTGCGTACAGCACTGAAGAGACGGATGATGAACACTGCAGCCAGTTCTAGTGCCCGCATGCTTTAAAAGGATGTGGAAGAATGGGAGAGGCCGCAGAACCGATCTGTAAGGCTGGAGACCATGCCTGACGCTGACAGCGAGCAGCTAACCAGGCGTTATCTCTTCAGCTGATCAAAGGAAGATGACTGAGAGGTGACTTGATTGCGGGGTGTAAGGGCCGTCATGTGGCGAAAATACCTGGACTCTTTAACCTAGCAGAGAAAGGGAGAAGAAGAACCACTGGCTGGAAGCTGAAGCCAGATAAATTCCAGTTGGAACTAAGGCTCAGTTTGTTTAACGGGGGGGATTAACGCAAGGGAGGGGATGGGCTCTCTGTCTCCTGAGGGCGTCCAATCCTCTCTGGGAGATGCTGTAGCTCAGGTTCTTGAGGTCAGTACAGGGTTGCCGGGGCGTCGTTCTCTGGCTGTGCTTGACAGGAGGTCAAACTACGTGACTGGCTGGTCCTTTCTGGACTCACTGCCTTTGAATCAGTCTGTGGCCAGTGATCCAGCCCTTGGCAAGAGTTGAGTGGGAGGGTTGGCCTGGGGTGAACTTTCTGTGCCAGGAGCGGGGGGAGGCGTATTCTGGCTTGGGGATGATCTATGGTTTCTCCTTCCTGGAGAAGGGTATATCAAAGTTCTAAGTCAGGGGTTCTCAAACTGGGGGTCTGGACCCCTCTGTGGGTCACATGGGGGGGGGGGTGTCATGAGCTACCAGCCTCCACCCCAAACCCTGCTTTGCCTCCAGCATTTATAATGGTGTTAAATATGTAAAAAGGTGTTTTTAATTTATAAGGGAGGGTCGCACACAGAGGCTTGCTGTGTGAAAGGGGTCATGTGTGGATTGTTGGTTCCATGGGCAGAGTTATTGAAACGGGGGGTGTCAAAACCCTGCTGCTTCAGAGCGTGAGCTGACCCCAATGACTGGGGACTGGGAGAGAACGTCTCCTATCATGAGGTTATCCTAGGACGGTCCTCCCTGGGGCTATGGCGCCAGCTGCAATGGGACTGGGGGTGGCTAGACTCGGGCTAATGGGAGAAATCGGGACACTGGGCTGGGAGTGAAGCAGTGGAGAAGACGGGGTTAGACAGAGCTCTGAGGTCTGGTCCCACTGGGCAGGGCTAGAAGCGGGGTACAGGAGGGGAGCGGAGCCCAGCCATGAGTGCGACTGTGACCTGGTCATTCCTCACCTTGGCCCAGTGGGTCAGTTCCGTCCCTGATGCCCCACAGTGGTGGTGGGGAGCATGGTAATGAGAGAGAGAGATGTGAGGGGGATGGATGGAGGGATGTGCTTGGGGGGGTGGATGGAAGCGTGCCCATGGGTGAGGAGGGCAGGAGTGGTGTGGGATGGGTGTGCTTGGGCTGAGATGGATGGAGGGGTGCATGTGATGAGGGAGGGGCGTGTGTGGGGAGGGAAGGAGGGTTCTGTCTGCCCGGGAAGACACCGCTCCCCATTGCATCATCTCTAGCCCCCTCTCCCCCCTTCCAGATGTGCGAGGAGCCCCCATGCACCGCATGCCCTATATGCACTCTCCCTATGAACGCCCAGCCTGGAATCCACGATTCTGCATCATCTCTGGAAACCAGCTGCTTATGCTAGACGAGGACGAGGTGAGACACACAGGGATGGGACAGGACATACAGCTGAGGGGAATATGGCGCTTGCGGGGACCCCCCCACCCACCCAGAGCAGAGATCCCCTCCCCCTTGCCCTCCCGTCCTGGAGCACCCCCTCCTCTGTCTCTCCAGCACAGAGCGACACACCCCTTTCCCCTCACCCAGAGCTCTCACTTCCCTCCCTGAATATGATGCAGTGTCCCCTGCCCCTGAGCATGGGGCAGGGCTTCTTCTGAGCCCATCTTGGGGGGAGGCTGCAGTCCTGGTGCTGGGGTGCTATACAGCCTGCTCCCTCTTGTACCATCCCCCGGCTGGGTCCCCCCCACGCAGGATAAAGCCACACCTGGGTCGTTCTGTGCACTCCTGCCCTGACACAGGCAGCTGGGGCCGGGGGCAATGGGGGAGGCAGGGACCTGAGGAATGGGGTGTTGGAAGTTAGAGGGGCTGCCCCCATGCAACACTAACCCCCGTCTCTCCCCTCCCCCCATCTCCAGATCCACCCGTTGCTGATGAGGGAACGGCGAAGCGAACCCTGCCGGACCAAGCTGCTGCGCCGCACGGTCAGCGTCCCTGTGGAGGGGCGGCCCGAGCACGGTACGGTGGGGGGTGGGGACTGGAGGGTGGGGTTACTGCACTGTGGGGGGCACGGGGTGGAGAACTGGCAGTCGCAGCTTGGGGTGGGGACTGGGGGGCCACAGGGTGGAGAAGTGGGGGTTGCGGCACTGCATGAGGTGAAGAAGTCGGGGTCGTGGCGTGGGGTGAGTGGGGACTGGGACAGGCTACAGTAGGGCATGGCCAGCCAGCACCCTACAGGGATGAACCCACTTGATCCTGCAGGGACACGTGCCCCATGGCACCCAATTCCAAGTAGCTCCCACAGATGTGCATGGTCCGCGGTGACTACTCTTCACTCCCCGGCACCCATTCCCCATGCGAATACAGAAATAAATGCCCGATCCCAACCAATCCCCCAGAAAAATGTTCCACAAATAGATCCTGCATATATTTGCCTCATGATCCAACTAGATCTCACCACCAACCTGCTCTGTGGTGCCTGATTCCCAGTAAATCCCACAGAAACACGCACCCCAGGGTGCCTGCTCCTAATAGATTCTACAGCAAACATCACCTAGATCCCACAGAAATATTCACCTTGCAGTGCCCAGTTCCCAAGTGACCCTCCGGTGCCTGATTCCCCTGAAATCTTACAGGTACACGTGCCTCGCAGTTCCCTGTCCCCACAAGATCCAACAGACACTTCCCTCATGAGCCCCACTAGATCCCACAGCCAACATGCTCTGTGGCATGTGATCCCAAAGAGACTCTCCCCTCTGTGCCTGGTGCCCAGAGATTCCACAGAGACATGTGCCCTGTGGCACCTAATGACCTAATGATCACACAGACATAATGGCCCTACTTGATCCCACGGTGATGTGCTCTGACACTGTTGAGCCCAACAGATGCCATTAGGGAACATTAATTCTCTGTAGATCCTAACGTGAAGCAGGCCCATAGTGCCTGAACCCCAGTAGATCCCTTTGTGAAACATGAGCCATAGCACCCGGCCCCCTGGGAATCTCAGTGAAACATACCTACACGGTCCTCAGGCCTAGAAGATCCTGTGATTAAACCAATTTGGGGGGGGGAAATTCACTAGAAGATCTACCAGCAGATCCTTGGTAGATCCAGTAATTCAAACACTCCACAGCAGCTGATCCAAGCAGATCTTGTAGTGAGACACTCCTGGATTCTGGGAGGGGCATGAGGTCAGTTGCACTGGGTCCCTCTTTACACAGTAAGGGCAGGGGCAAGTTGAATATGCAGCATCTCTCAGTCCCCACTGGGTGGAGCTCCTGCTCTCAGAACAAGACAGCTTTGAGATGAGGCAGCTGTGTGGGGTGGATGGGGGGTTAGGTTTGTCCCCTCTGTACTCACTTGAACCCAGTGCCTCCTTCTGGGTGAACCCACCCCTCCCTTGCCCCCAGGGTATGTTCCACTGGGCCTTATTGCTTCCCCCAGAAAAACTGTCCCTGCATTTCCCACGCTGCAGGCTGTGTGTACCCATCCTAAACTCCCTGCCTGTAGGGGAAGATAGGGTGGGGTTGGAGAGGGGGAGCTCTGTATGGGGGAAGGGGGTGCTGGGTGGCATTGGCTGTGGGGAGGATTGGGGGTCTTTGTATGAGGGTATTGGGGAGGAGGTGGTGACTCGTGTGGGATGGAGTGGGGGGGGGGTCTCTGTATGGGGGAAGGGGTGCTGGCCAGGTTGTGGGGGATGGGGGACTCATGGCATGTGGGGATTTGGGAGGGTGAGATTGGCTGGTGTGGGGTGGGTTGGGATGTCTCTGTATTGGGAGGGAGGAAATGGGAGGTGTCTGTGTGGGGAGGATTATGGAGGGGGATGCTGGCTGGTATGGGGGGATTGGGGTCTCCACTCCCAGTTTCTACAGCCTGCTACATTCCAGTGTGTCCCCCCCACACGCACACACAAATGCTGTCTGGTGCTGTGCCAAGGAGGCAAGAAGAACCATCCCATAATAAGCAGCTCAACTGAGTTGCAGCCACACATGGGTGCTTGGCTACAGTTGCTAGGGGAACCCCTCTGGCAGAAATCCTGGCCTGCAGGGCTGTGAGATTCCCTGCCCCCAGGTGGCGCCGGCAGGCACCCAGCTGCAGGGTTCACTCCCAGAACCAGGGATAGAACCCAGGAGTCCTGGCTCCCAGCCCCCCCTGCTCTAATCCCCTAGCCCCCACTCCCCTCCTAGAGCTGGGGATAGAACCCAGGAGTCCTGGCTCCCAGCCCCACCCCCGGTTCTAACCCACTAGACCCCACTCCCCTCCTAGAGCTGGGGATAGAACCCAGGAGTCCTGGCTCCCAGCCCCGGTTCTAACCCACTAGACCCCACGGCCCTTCAGAGCAGCGTGAGGGGGGAGGGAATGTGGAGGAGTCAGGCTGGTGTCCTGTGTCTGCCTCTCTGACTCCTCAGCTCCCCCCTCCCCTTCCCAGGCTCGGGCCCCCCCAGAGCCCCGCATGCACTAACATCCCCCCTCCCCCCTTTCCTCTCAGCATTTAAAAAAAGAAATTTGTCTCCCTGAGAAGTTGGCTTAAAAGGTTTCCATGGAAACCCCAAGGAGAGATGAAGGGAGGTGACGCAGCCTCGCTGCCGTGGGGATGAAACAGCCCCGGCACCCATCCTGTGCCCCGCAACCCGGCGCCCCCCGGTGACCCTCCCACCTGGCGCTGCGCAGCCCGGCGCCCCCTGCTGAGCCCCTCCTGGTGCCCCACAGCCTGGCGCCCCCTGCTGAGCCCCCAGCACCCTGCACCCCAGCACCCCCTGCTGAGCCCCCCGGCACCCCGCAGCACAGCACCACCTATTGCACTGACTCTCTGCAGCCTGGCACCCCCTGCTGAGCCCCCTCGGTGCCCCACACCCGGCGCCCCCTGCTGAGCCCCTCAGCGCCATGCAGCACAGCACCCCCCATTGCACTCTCTGCAGCCTGGTGCCCCTGCTGAGCTCCTCGGCACCATGCAGCAAAGCGCCCCCTACTGAGCCCCCCCCCAAGCACCCCACAGCCCGGCACCCCCTGCTGAGCCCCTCAGCGTCACGCAGCCTGGCACCTGCTGCACTCTCACTCTCTGCACCCCGGTGCCCCCTGCTGAGCTCTCCCAGTGCCCCACAGCCCGGTACCCCCTGTTGAGCCCCCCCAGTGCCCCCTGCTGACTCCCCTGGTGTCCCACAGCCTNGCACCTGCTGCACTCTCACTCTCTGCACCCCGGTGCCCCCTGCTGAGCTCTCCCAGTGCCCTCTGCTGACTCCCCTGGTGTCCCACAGCCCGGTTCCCCCTGCTGAGCCCCCCAGTACCACACAGCACAGCGCCCCCTATTGCACTCTCATGCTCTGCAGCCCGGCATCCCCTGCTGAGCCCCCCCAGGCACCCCACAGCCTGGTGCCCCCTGCTGAGCCCCCTGTGCCATGCAGCACAGCGCCCCCTACTGAGTCCTCTGTCCCCCAGAGTACAGTGCTCCCGCCACACTTNGCCCCCCCCCCCCCCCCCCCCCCCCCCCCCCCCCCGCAGCACAGGGCCCCTAGTGCCGCAGTAGGATCAGCACTGACTGCCAGTGGAAAGCACCCCTCACACACACACCTGGTTCCTTGCAGCATTGATGGGATCTCTCCCATCCAGCTTGTAACCCTGCTGATCATGGGACCCTCCAGAGCTCTAGGGCTGAGGCATCTGTGGCTGGCTTGGCCCAGCTCTTTCCTTTGGGGTCGCTCATCTCTGCCAATCTCCACTCCATTCTCAAGGCCGTTTTCCCCCCTACTCCACTCCCTCAGTCAGCATGTCCCTGCAGGCCTGTCCTCCCCACAGCATCCCCAGGCCCTGCTGCAGATGCCTGGGTCTCCTGCACACACCGGGCAGGAGTATTGCTTGGAGCAGCCATGGAGCTGGGGATTGGTGGGTGAGAGGTAGGGGAGAAGTTAGGGTGAAGGCACAGGGTCAGGGATTTGGGTTCAGATGGAGGGGATAGGGTTAGGGATGAGTCATTGGCTATGGTAGGTATTACAGGTGAGGGGCGAGGAGTTAGGGTTAAGGTTCAGGTGCATAGGGGTAGGAGTTATGGGGTAAGAGTTAGGGTTAAGGTTTAAAAGCAGGGGGTTAATTTAGGGGTGAGGGTTATGGACTACGGTAAGGGGTTGGGGGGTGTATCAGTTATCTATACAGGTCTAGGCATTAGGGTTACAGATATGGGTAAGCTTGGGGGAAGGGGGAAGTTTAGGGACTACTAGAGGTTTGGATCATGCTGTAACATCTCCTGAGTGGTTGCTAGTTAACTCAAGCAGATGAACGTGATGGTGAATCCTGGTGCAGACACTGAACACGTGTAACCTCCACCTCGTAGGGACTGTGACCGGGGGCAAATGTTCCTCTCCTGGAAGATCTTTGTGGAGTGTTCGCACTAAGGCCATGTCTGTGCGGGTGAGGATGGGTGGGTGTTACCTCAGCTAACTTAGGAGCAGACATTTGTAGCCTAGTTCTGGGAGTGTGTACACCAGCCAGTCCTAAGAGTGTGTTTGCACAACAAAAAAGGTGTGTTCTTAACTCCAATTACCTACACTGGGGTAAAATAGCAGTGAAGACACGGCACCTTGGCTTTTAACATGGGTTCCTCAGCGCGAGTTCAACCATGGCTCTCTGGCAGCTTTAACTCGAGCTGCTACACTACCTTAAAACCTGAGCTGCCACATCCACTGTTGTTCTAACCTGGGTTAGCTAATTTAAGAACACAGCTTTTTGCAGTGTCCCTGTTCCAGGTTACCTCTACTTGCTAACACAGATTGAAACTGCACTTATCCTGTTTGCACTAGGACTGTCACCTATATGGAGAAAACCCCTTGTCCCTAGTTTGATATGTGTTTAAAGGCAGAGGCTTTTCCAAGATGTTGATTGTTAGCCAACACCTGCTCACATCCCCCCTCCTAGCCTGAGCTAGGTAGATGTGGTAGCTAACTTGAGTTAACAGCGCACAATTTTTCCAAGTGAAGATGCACCCAGGGCATGAGGGTGTAGGGCTGACCATGCCTCGCTCCAGCCAGCTAAAACGTACCCAGGCCTTGTCCCCACTAGGATCTTACAGTGAGAAAGCTTGATGTAAAACCACACCTTGTGTGCAGTGAAGACATGGCCTAAATGGAGTGGATTTTACACTGGGTTTAACCAGTGAAAACCAGTGCTGCTGTGGGTGTGGCTGCTTCTGTGGTTTTAAACCTGGTTTATAGCAGTTTAGTTTGTGGTGCAAAACTAAACTGCTGTAGGCAGTTTGAAACCGCTATTAGACCATCCCCGCACACAGCAGGCTGGGTTTCACTGAACCAGTTTAAAGTAGACTGGTAGGGTTTCTGTGGGGCCTGAGGAGTTTGGAGTTGGGTTAAAGGGGGGCAGGGTGACAGGCTGAAGACGAGCTATAGGTTATGATTAAGGTTGAGGGGGTGGGATTACGGCTGGGGTGATAAATTGGAGAGTTGGGTTATGGTTTGTGGGTGGGACTGAATGGCTGGGTCAGGATGCAGACAGAAGGTTAGGGCATATGTGGGGTAGGGTCAAGGCAGGTGTGGGGTCCCATTGGACTCACCCAGGGAACAGTTGGGATTTCCCTCCTGCACCTCTTCTGACAGCCCCCTTGTCACACCCACCCCCTCACCCTGCCTCCCAAGGCTCCCTGAACTTCCCCAGTTCTCCCCACCCCCTGCTCCCCAGGTCACCCCCACCTCTTGCCCCACTGTGTGCTCACCCTGACTGTTCCCCATTGTCACTGCCTTCCTCTATGTTGTGCCCCCCATTTTCCCTGACCAGCTCCTGCCCTGCCTGCTGCACCCATGTTCCCCCCATAGGCCCTGTCCAGCTCCTGTCATGCTGCCCCCACCCTCAGTGCCACCTCCTGCCTGGTCCCCCTAAGCCACCCCCATCTTCCCTCCCCTGACTCCCTCCTCCAGCCCTTGGTACTGTTCCTTCAGGCCGGTCCCCTAACACTCGGTGACCCGGGATGACGGGCATAGCAGGTAGGGCGGAACGGGTGAGTCGGGCAGGGATGTACAGGTCTCTCGCATCTTATGCGCATTTAACATGCGCAATTTCGGCTTTGCGCGGTCGGCAAAACCACCAAAAAAAAAAGAGAGAGAGAAAAAAAGCAATTTACATCCTGTTTCTGTAGTGCGGGCGATTCCGCCCGCCATTGAAGTCAATGGGATTTTGGCTATACGCGGTTTTCGCTTTACGCGCTGACCGCGGAGCGGAACCCCTCGTAAGACGCGAGAGACCTGTACTTGAACATGGGGTGTGGGGG
>QXTE01000538.1:228205-239777 GCA_003942145.1 Platysternon megacephalum | reverse complement strand
GCCCCAGCCTGGGTCCCCTCCGCTCTGCCCACGTCCCTCAATCCCGACCCACAGCCCCCTGCTGTCCCAGCCTGGGTCCCCTCCGCTCTGCCCACATCCCTCAATCCCGACCCACAGCCCCCTGCTGTCCCAGCCTGGGTCCCCTCCGCTCTGCCCACATCCCTCAATCCCGACCCGCAGCCCCCTGCTGTCCCAGCCTGGGTTCCCTCCGCTCTGCCCACGTCCCTCAATCCTGACCCGCAGCCCCCTGCTGCCCCAGCCTGGGCGCCCTCTGCTCTGCCCACGTCCCTCAATCCCGACCAACAGCCACCTGCCGCCCCAGCCTGGGTCCCCTCCGCTCTGCCCACGTCCCTCAATCCCGACCCACAGCCCCCTGCTGTCCCAGCCTGGGTCCCCTCCGCTCTGCCCACATCCCTCAATCCCGACCCGCAGCCCCCTGCTGTCCCAGCCTGGGTTCCCTCCGCTCTGCCCACGTCCCTCAATCCTGACCCGCAGCCCCCTGCTGCCCCAGCCTGGGCGCCCTCTGCTCTGCCCACGTCCCTCAATCCCGACCAACAGCCACCTGCCGCCCCAGCCTGGGTCCCCTCCGCTCTGCCCACGTCCCTCAATCCCGACCCACAGCCACCTGCTGTCCCAGCCTGGGTCCCCTCCGCTCTGCCCATGTCCCTCAATCCCGACCCGCAGCCCCCTGCTGTCCCAGCCCTGCCGATGCCCCTCAGTTCGATCCCACATCCTCCCCCCACCTTTCTAGTTTATTTTAAGAGGCGGCTACAAAAGCTCGGCAGCATTTGATGGCTACAAAGGGCTCTTGGGGCTTCAGGTTTGAGGCGAGTCAGGCATGAGGAATGTGTGTGCGTTGGTGACCCCGATGTCAGGAGCCGCCCTGCTCCATGCCTGGATCAATTGCTTGCATGAGTCACTGAGCAGGGAAAGTAGGACGCGGGCAACTCCTGGCACGATTGTCCCCCGACTGGGGGTGGGCGGCCCCTGCACATGGAGCCTGACAAGGAACTAGGATCAGGGCGCTGGGCTGTGGGGAGATGCCAGCCACACACACAGCAAGGGCCCCAGTCCTGAGGCTGTGGGAGGAGGGACAGCTCTCCCCAGGGGGAGACACATTGAAACCAACTGGGGACCCTGGTAGTCCCGTGTTCCTGTCCCCAAAGTCAGGCAGAGATGGAGTTAATGCACACCTGGGAGTCAGGACTCCTGGGTTCTCTCCCAGGCATTGCTGTGTGATCCTGTCTCTCTCTCTTAGGGACTGACCTGCCCCCTATCACCAGAGTACTGGAGCACCTCGCAGTCCAGAACGGATTGATCCCAACACCCTGTGTGTGGCAGGGCAGGGCCATTACGCGTGTGTCACAGATAGGGACTGAGGCTTAGTGACTGGCCCAGGGTCACACAGGCAGTCTGTGGCAGAGCCAGGAACTGAACCCAGGGCTCCACAGTCCTAGACTTGTCTGGTGTGGGATATTCTCCCCCATCCCTGGGCACCGGGGTTGCCCATGTGTCCCAGCCCTCGGGAATTCGCTGCCTGGCAGGACCCAGATGATGGGTGAGCAACTGCGCAACTTTAATCTGCAAAGTTGGCAAAACCTGTCACTAGTGACAGCCATGTCTAAGGGACCTGTTAGCCCCGATCCCCGCAGGCCGCTCCTGGACCCTGATTTCCCCCTGGCATCCTGGCCAAATCCCCCATGCCCCACCCTAGACATGGCTGCATCTCAGCACCACGCAAGGGATCCCTGTATAAATAGCCCCCACACCCCACCCCAGAGGTGTCTGCATCTTAGCACTGGGTGAGGGATCCCTGTATAAACAGCCCCCACACCCCACCCCAGAGGCGTCTGCATCTTAGCACTTGGTGAGGGATCCTTGTATAAACAGCCCCTGCGCCCCACCCCAGAGGCGGCTGCATCTCAGCACTGGGCAAGGGATCCCACTATGTTGGCTGTGTAGAGTTGCTGGGGAACAGCTGCATCCCCCTCCGAGTGCTGCTACCACTCCCTGTTAATGAGGCATCATGGATGGGAAATGGCAGGGTGTTTTCCATGGAGACCTGCTGGGGGGAGGAGCAGGCTCTGGCTGGGCTGCGCATAACCAAGGGCCTTTCACAGCAAAGGCAGAGGGGCTGGGGGAGCCGGAGCGGGGGAAGCTGCATTGAGCTGGCACAGCTGGCGTGTTCCCAGCTCCCAGTTGAACCCTTTCAGCCCAAGGGGAGCCCTTTACTAACAGCATGTGAGGCTACTCCTCTGCCCCCACAAATGCGGCCACCTCTGGGGCAGAGCATGTCATCCAGGAAACTGCCACGTAGTAACACTGCAGAGGACAGCCAATCCTGCTCCAGGGGAGGCAGAACTAGTTCACCTGCGCACCGAACCGAGACTGGGAGGAAAGGACCCACTACCCAGCTCCCTGCAGCACAGCCCCCTAGCGCTGCCGTGGGGCCCAGCCCTGACTGCCCGGGGAGATCCCCCTGCTGCCCTCCGCCCTGCTCCCTGCAGTACAGCCCCTACCGCCGCCCTGGGGCAATGGGGAGCCCTGACTGCCCGGGGAGAGCCCCCTGCTGCCTCTGCCCCGCTCCCTGCAGCACAGCCCCTACCGCCGCCCTGGGGCAATGGACCAGCCCTGACTGCCAGGGGAGAGCCCCCTGCTGTCCCCCGCCCTGCTCCCTGCAGCACAGCCCCTAGCGCCGCCCTGGGGCAATGGGACCAGCCCTGACTGCCAGGGGAGAGCCCCCTGCTGCCCCCCGCCCTGCTCCCTGCAGCACAGGCCCATAGTGCCGCTGTGAGGCCAGCACTAACTGAGAGGGTCGAGTGACCCCTGGTGAATCACCTCAACCCCCAGCACCTCCACTGAGCCCTCCACCCATGGGATCATAACCCCACTGAGACCTCCCACCCATGGGTGCATACCCCCAACACCCCCACTGAGCCCCCTACCCATGGGATCATACCCCCAACAACCCCCACTGACCTCCCCACCCAAAAGATCATACCCCGAACACCCCCACTGAGCACCCCACCCATGAGTCCATACCCCCAACACCTCCACTGAGCCCCCACCCATGGGATCATACCCCCAACACCTCCACTGAGCCTCCCCACCCTTGGTGTATGCCCCCAACACCTCTACTGCCCCCCCCCGGGCGTACCCCCCCCCCACACACACACACATGCCCAGCCCACCTGGATTACACACCAACCCTGAGAGCCTCCAGCCTGGGGATCATATCCTTGCCCTGACTCCCACCCCTGCCAATACGCCCTGATGCAATTCTGCCTTCTCTCATACCCCTGCTCTCCTGGCCTCCCCGCCTGAGTATTAATGAGCTGACCTGTCCCACTCTCGTTAGGTCCTGGGAGCCTCGGCCCCTGGGCAACAGCTGCTAGGGTTGAGGACAGGTTGTATGGAGTCTGGCCCAGGGATGAAGCCAGCTGGCCTGACCAGAACTAGGCTGAGTCCCCTCAAACTTGTAACATGTAGTGGGGAGCAGGCAGGGGTGGTGCTCGCACCCAGCTGGCCAGTGACGGAGCTGAAAGGGGGCAGGTTCAGGGTGTTTTATCTGTTCCTCTAGTAGGTTACAGCGGTGGGGCGTCAGGCCTGCGAGATTCTATCCCTCGCTCTGGGAGGGCAGTGTGGGGGCTGGGAGGCATGTTGGGGGTGCCTGTGCACATTGGGGGGTCTCTGTGTGGCGCTGGGAGTGAGTAAAGTTGGGGCACTGGGCTGTCTCTGTCTCCGCATGGTGCTTGTGATCCTGCGCATACCATGAGACTCCTGCACCTCCATCAGCGATGTAGTGGCCACAGATATCGAGCCGAATTGGGGGGCTCCCCCACTTCCCACCAGCGCCTGCTTCTCTGAGTGTGGGGGGTGAGGCCCTAGCCGAACTCCCATCACCACCCCTGGGGACATTCCCCGCTCTCTGGTGACCTCATACGAGAGGGGAAGCCACTTGCAGCTATAGAGCATAGAGAGAACCCCCCCCAGTCTCCCCCCGCCCCCGAATGCAGGAGTCCTGGCTGCCAGACTCCCATATGGCTGGGGGGTGTCTCTGCTTTGATGCTGGCAGAAGATGTGCTGCCCCCAGCTATCACATGCAGCTTGCTCCCAATATATGGGTTTCCAAGGCTGCGGGGTGGGCTCATCCTCTCCCCCAGTCAGTCCCCCTCATTGGGGCTGGATTAGAGCCGATGCCCCCTAGAGGGGACAGGACCCGTGCCCCATGCCCCACCCCCTGAGCCAGCCAATCCCCTCCCCTGGGGCCAGATGGGAGCCAGCACCCCCTAGAGGGGAAAGGCCCCGTGTCCCATGCCCCCCCCCCTGCGCCAGCCACCCCCTGCCCGCGGGCCGGATGGGAGCCGGCCTCCCCTAGAGGGGAAAGGCCCCGTGCCCCAGCCCCCCCCCCCGGAGCCACCCAGTCCCTGCCCCGGGGCCGGATGGGAGCCAGCACCCCCCAAAGGGGGAAAGCCCCGTGCCCCCAGCCCCCCCCCCCGGAGCCACCCAGTCCCTGCCCCGGGGCCGGATGGGAGCCGGCGTCCCCCAGAGGGGAAAGGCCCCCGCCCCAAGTCCCACCCCCTGCGCCAGCCAGTCCCCTGCCCTGGGGCCGGACGGGAGCCGGCGTCCCCTAGCGGGGAACGGCCCCTGCCCCATGCCTCACCCCCTGAGCCAGCCAGTCCCTGCCCCGGGGCCGGATGGGAGCCAGCGTCCCCTAGAGCGGAAAGGCCCCGTGCCCCAAGCCCCACCCCCTCAGCCAGCCCGTCCCTGCCCTGGGGCCGGATCGGAGCCGGCGTGCCCTACAGGGGAAAGGCCCCGTGTCCCATGCCCCCCCCCCTGCGCCAGCCAATCCCCTCCACTGGGGCCAGATGGGAGCCCGCACCCCCCAGAGGGGGAAGGGCCCGGGCCCCATGCCCCACCCCCTGCCCCAGCCAATCCCCTCCCTTGGGGCCGGATGGGAGCCAGCACCCCCTAGGGGGGAAAGGCCCCTGCCCCCGGCCCCCCCCCCCGAGCCCGCCAATCCCCTCCCCTGGGGGCCGATGGGAGCCAGCCCCCCCCAGAGGCGAAAGGCCCCGCGTCCCATGCCCCCCCCCCTGCGCCAGCCACCCCCTGCCCGCGGGCCGGATGGGAGCCGGCGTCCCCCAGAGGGGAAAGGCCCCTTCCCCCATGCCCCCCCCCCTGCGCCAGCCAATCCCCTCCACTGGGGCCAGATGGGAGCCAGCCCCCCCTAGAGGGGACAGGCCCCGGCCCCACGCCCCGCCCCCTGAGCCAGCCAGGCCCTGCCCGGGGGCCGGCGGGGCGCCGGCGTCCCCTCGAGGGGAAAGGCCCCTGCCCCATGCCCCACCCCCTGAGCCAGCCAATCCCTGCCCTGAGGCTGGATCGGAGCTGGCATGGCATGCAGGGCAGAGGCCCCATGTCCTAGTCCTTGAGCTGGGTGTAGTGCTGAGTAGGATGGTGGGGTTCCCTTCAGGGTCTTGGTTGTTACCCTTGCAGGGTGGGCAGGGCTGGGGCACCCTGTGGTGGAATTCTGACCCCCCCACCCCAGTAACCAGATCTCTCCCCCACACTCTGTTTTCAGAACACCACGTGAGCCGCTCCCGGAGGAAGAGCGTCCCTGCAGGGAAGCAATACAGCATCAACATGGACGCGCCCCCGGCACCCCCGTTCCGGCCCTCGGTGAGAGACCTCCCCTGCCCTGACACACACGGTGACGCACAGGTCACCCTTACACTGACACATGGGTCTGCACTCACACGGGCACTTCTACTCACTGATTCACACCCTCCAGACTCACACTCACTGACAAAAGGACTGACGCTCAGAGGCTCTCACAGGTGCATGCACACACACACACGTTCATGCTCACTGCCCCCCAGGTGCATGGGTTCCCTGAGAGGGTAGTGGAGTTAAGTGGTTAGAGCAGGGGAGCTCTCACTCTCCTCCCAGAGCTGGGGATAGAACCCCTGAGTCCTGGCTNCCCGGCCCCCCCCCCCCCCCCCCCCCCCCAACCCACTAGCTCCCACTCCCTTCCCAGAGTTGGCACTAAAACCCAGGAGTCCTGGCTCCCTCAATGACCCCTCACCATCTCACTCTGTCTATCCCCTACCCACAGCAGGGCTTCCTGAGCCGGCGTTTGAAGAGCTCCATCAAACGGACAAAGAGCCAGCCCAAACTGGACCGGACCAGCAGTTTCCGCCAGATCCTGCCACGGTTCCGGAGTGCTGACCATGACAGGTGAGAGAGCCCCTCCGGTCCATATCCCACCTCATGGCACTGCTGCAGAGAGCAGCATGGGGCTCCAAGGCACATTCTCTGCCCAGCACTGCCAGGGATCACTGCCCTGTCGGGGCCCCCAGTTCCAGGCACACACAGGGTCAACTCTCTCTTCCTTCTCCATGGGAATGGCTGCCCCACACCAGAGGCAGTTGCATCTCGAGGGATCCCTGTATTAACAGCCACTGCAACCCACCTCGACAGCAGGCATGTCAGTAGTGACGGGCAGGCAGCTGTGGGGCTTCATTGATAAAACTTTGTTACGACCTCAGGTGACAGGAGGAGGTTGCATGGTGGGGATTGTCCCCTCCAGTCCGTTCTCTGCGGGGGGCTGTGCCCTGTCGCACCCCCCGCATCTGGAGTTGCTGTTGTCGCTTTCAGAGGTGTACTCTCCATTTGGGGGTTATGCAGGACTGGGAAAGGGGGAGTTGGGGGGAGGGAAAAGAGGAGGGGACATTGCGGACGGGAGGCAGCCAACGATGGGAAGGAAGCTGAGGGAAGCAGAGGGAGGAGGAGGGCAAGGAGGAAAGAGAGCAGTGGGAGGCAACTGGGCACTGGGGGGCAGCCAGCCAGGGGGAGTAGGGCATGGAGGGTGAGGCAGCCAGTGGTGGGGTGGGAATGGGGGAGCTGGGGGGGAAGAGGCACCCAGTGGAGGGAATGGTGAGGGGAGTGGTTGAGGGAGGTAACCAGTTGGAGGGAATGGGGGGGAAGCAGCCAGTGGGGGGCAGGAAAGGGGGGTAGCCAGTAGGGGGGTTGGGGTTGGGGGAGGCAGCTGGGGGGGGGAGGCGGGAATGGGGGGGGGAGGCAGCCAGCTGGGGAAGTGGGGCTGGCAGGCGGAAGCGGTGCTGCTGGGTGCCGGGAGCTGTTTATAGCTGGAGATGGTGGGTGGGAGCCAGGAGCAGAAGCCGGATCCGGCTTGGCAGAGATCCCAGCCCTGGTCCGACTCGTCCTCTGTGCCTCCCTGGCTGCCGGAGCCTGGCCCGGCCCCCCCCATCCCAGCCCAGGTCCCTGCCCCGCCCGGTGAGTCCTCGCTGGCCCAGTGGGGGGAGCCGGGAAGGCGCAAGCAGGGGGCACAGACACCTGCCCGAGTGGGTGTGGGGACATGGGGGGGGCCCCAGGTGCATGTGTATGTGGTACATGCATGTCTGTGTGTGTGTGAATTTGTGACATACGTGTGTGTGTGTGTGTGTGTGTGTGTGTATGTGTGTCCGCGCATGTGAGGTTAAAGCCATGCCAAACTTTTGCTGTATAAGGAGCTTAGTGTCTCAGGTTTGTGAGATTTTCATGTCAGGATCCAGCAAGATTGACCACAGGGGTGGGGTGGGAAGAAAGTAAACCCCCCCAACGCACACATGCACACGCACACACTCACACATGCACGTGCACACGCTCACGCACACAGGCACACACCTGCGCGCACACGCGCGTACATACGCACACAGGCACACACACACACATTTTCTCACACATGCACGTATACGTGCACGCGCCCATGCACGCACATATACACACGCACACACATGCACGTACACACACACACTCATGCACTCCTAAATGCTGGTTTGTAGAAGCTCTGCTCTAGGCATTAACTGGGGCAAGTCTCTGGCCTGCACGATAGCGGGGCGGGGGGCGGGGCAGACGTCACTATATGATCACGATGGTCCCTTCTGGTCGTAGAACTTCTGCATCTTCCACAGCCGGGCGCAGCCCAAGCATGGCTGGCTGGGGACAAACCGAGGTGGGAGGGCTCCCAGAGAAAGGAAGTGGGGTGCTGTGCCCCAGTGCAGCACTAGGGGTTGCTGTGCCGAAGGGTGTCGGGGGCACTCCCTTCAGCGTCAGGGCTGGCCCCAGTTGGGGATGCAGTGCTCCAAGGCGGGGAAGGAAACACACGGGGCGTGGGCCCCAGTGTCCTGGCCACATTCGGGCACCAAGGAGTCCCTGGAGCCTCACTGGGGTCCTGCCCATCCAGTTTCACGCTCCTGTCCGGTTTGTATAGTCCCGTCACCCCAGCCCAGAGGTGGCTGCATCTCAGTATTTGTGTGGCGTATAACGTCTATAGGGCTGGGAAGGCTCTCTGTGTATAGGAGGGGCAGGCATGTGGATGGAGGCTGTATGGGGGCATGGGGGGGCAAAGTGGGGAGTGCCTGTGATCTGCCCCCCCTTTGTAGACACAGCTGGGAGGAGTGCAGCTGTCTTGGTATCTGGACTCCTGGCTCCCCCCCAGGTTTGGGATCCCCCACCCCTATCCTGTCCCCAGTGCCCAGTTGCCTCCCGTCTGGCCCTCCCCCAGTGTCCTCAGCAGCCCCTCAACCCCTCTTGGGCTCCCCATTTGCATCCCCTGCCCCCTCCCCAGCCTGGGCTTCCTCCTTTCCTACGTCTCTGGCTCTTCTCCCCCCAGCCTGGGCTTCCCCCTCCTTGTACTCCCTGCCTGCCCCCCAGGCTCCCCCTCTTCAAACTGGCTTTCCCCCCTTTCCTGTTCCCCACCTGGGTTCCCCTGGCCTGCTCCAGGGCTCCCCTCCCCAGGCCCCTGCTCTGCCTGGCATCCCAGGCCCACTGCCGACACATCCCTGCCTGGCCGGGTGAGTATTTTTAGCGACGCCCGCCCCCACTCTGCTCCAGTGACGGCAGAGCCGAGGCCAGCCGAGCTCTGAGTCGCTGCCTCCCGGAGACGCAGGGGCCTCTCTGCTTACGCAGCCCAGTCGCTAAAAATAACCTGCTGGGGGCGGCCACTCACCTGCGCCAGCTGGGGGCTGCCTTGTGTGTCCTCGCCAGCATGGGGCATCCTCAGGGAACTGGGAGCCAGGACTCCTGGGTTCTATCCCTGGCTTGGGGAATTGGGGGGTCTAGTGAGTTTGGGGGGCTGGAAACCAGAACTCCTGGTTTCTATCTCTGGCTTGGAGGATCGGGGGTGTTGGGGGTCTAGTGGGTTGGGGGGGCTGGGAGCCAGGACTCCTGGGTTCCATTCCCAGCTCAGGGAGGGCTGTGGGGTTTAGTAGGTTAGGGTGGGGGGTTCTATCCCCAGCTGGGAGGGGGGAGAGGTTGGAGTCTAGTGGGTTTGTGGCAGGGTTCGGGAGCCAGAATGCCTGTGTTCTATTCCCAGCTCGAGGAGGGGCATGGGGTCTAGTGGATTTCGGGGCGGGGACTAGGAGCCAGGACTCCTGTGTTCTATCCCTGGCTTGGGGAATCGGGGGGGTTTGGGGTCTAGTGGGTTGGGGGGGCTGGGAGCCAGGACTCCTGTGTTCTATCTTTGGCTTTTGCCAGAGACTAGAGTGATTTTGCGGGGAGGGTAAATTCCTTTCCCCTCTGTGTCTCAGTTTCCCGCTCTGTAACAGGGGGGTAAAGGTGCTGACCCTCTGTCCCTGTTCTAATGTGGCCTGGTGTCTATGAAAATGCCATGGGATTTACCTGTGGGTTGCAGCCTCCCAGGGTGACCCCCAGGGACCCTGCGTGGGGCCCTCCTCCCCACTCAGTTAATTTGTGCATGTCTCTGACTCTCTCTCTCTTTCTCTCTCTCTCTCTTGTTCTGCGGTCCAGACCCCCCGGCAGTGCAGAATTGTCTATAGGGGCCCCTCCCATGGCCAGCCGCTGAATCCCCCAGGTACCCCCCGTCCCGGGCACCAGCTGTCTGTGTGGTCTCACCAGTGCCATGGCCACAGCTAGGGCATGTTCTGCACACACCCCGGGAGGCTGTAGGACCCCCTGCCCCCATAGCTTGGCTGCCCACACGCCCCCCTCAGCAGCTCCAGAGCCCATGTCTCAGTTGTCTCCCCCTCCCTCTCCCCTGTCCCATGCTTGTGTCATGGCACCAGATTCACTGTGTTTGACCCCGCTGCACTGGACTCACTCCAATGACACGAGACACGGGGCCTGCAAGCCCCCGTCTCACCAGCTCCCCTCCCTCGCAGAGCCCGCCTCATGCAGAGCTTCAAGGAGTCGCACTCCCACGAGTCCCTGCTGAGCCCCAGCAGTGCGGCTGAGGCCCTGGAGCTCAACCTGGACGAGGACTCCATCATCAAACCCGTGCACAGCAGCATCCTGGGCCAGGAGTTCTGCTTCGAGGTACGGCAGTCCAGCCCGGGGCGCTAGCGCCTGCAAGGGAGCAGGGCCCGGGGGCTGGGAGCCAGGACTCCTGGGTTCTGTCCCTGGCTCTGGGAGGGGAGTGGGGTCCAGTGGGTTAGAGCAGGGGGGCCTGGGAGCCTGGGTTCTATCTCCGGTCTGGGAGGGGAGTGGGGTCCAGTGGGTTAGAGCAGGGGGTGCTGGGAGCCAGGACTCCTGGGTTCTATCCCAGCACTGGGAGGGGAGTGGGGTCTGGTGGGTTAGAGCAGGGGGTGCTGGGAGCCAGGACTCCTGGGTTCTATCTCCGATCTGGGAGGGGAGTGGGGTCCGGGGGGTTAGAACAGTGGTCTGGAAGCCAGGACTCCTGGGTTCTGTCCCCAGCTCTGGAAGGGGAGGGAGGTGTATGGCTGGGCACCCCGGTCAGGGAGTGTGGAAGTACATGTGGCCCTGCTCAGCTGCTCCTCGTTCTCTCTTCCTCAGGTCACCACTGCATCCGGCACCAAGTGCTTTGCTTGCCGCTCAGCCGCAGAGCGCGACAAGTGGATCGAGAACCTGCAGCGAGCCGTGAAACCCAACAAGGTGCTGTAGTGGAGGAAAGCTGGGGGGCAGGGGAGCCCCAGGGGAAAGAGGGTGGATACTGGCTGACAGGAGAGCTAAAGGGCAGGAGGCTGGGTCCAGCCCCCCACAGCCAGGAGCGCCGCCATCTTTTTTGCCGCCCTAGGCGGCGGAAGGTCCCGCCCCCAAAATGCCGCCCCCAACAGAGGTGGCGGAAGGTCCCGCCCCTGAAATTCCGCCGACGACCGGGGCGCCGGTGCCCCCCAAATGTTGGTGCCCTAGGCGACCGCCTAGGTCGCCTAATGGGTTGCGCCAGCCCTGCCCACAGCTGTGCACACGTGTCCCTCTCTCCCCACATGTTCGCCTGCTGCCTTACTCCTCAGGAGTTGTGTCCCCTGCTCCCCCTGCCCGGAGCTACTGTCACAGCCCCAATTTACCACAGAGCACACGCAGTTCCCCATAGCGCCAACCCACCTGCCTGCGTCCCATAGCACCGACCCACACACCCCATAGCACCGACCCACACACCCCATCGCACCGACCCCTGCCTGCGTCCCATAGCACCGACCCACACACCCCATAGCACCGACCCCTGCCTGCGTCCCATAGCACTGACCCACACACCCCATAGCACCGACCCACACACCCCATCGCACCGACCCCTGCCTGCGTCCCATAGCACCGACCC
>QXTE01000538.1:209142-226045 GCA_003942145.1 Platysternon megacephalum | reverse complement strand
GCCACATCTAACCCCCTGTGCCCCCAGGATAACAGCCAGCCCCCCCCCGCCACATCTAACCCCCTGTGCCCCCAGGATAACAGCCGGCGGGTGGACAATGTGCTGAAGCTGTGGATCATTGAGGCGCGGGAGCTACCGCCCAAGAAGCGCTATTATTGCGAGTTGTGCCTGGACGACATGCTCTACGCTCGCACCACCAGCAAGATGCGCACGGATAATGTCTTCTGGGGCGAGCACTTCGAGTTCAACAACCTGCCAGCCGTGCGCACCATCCGCCTGCACGTCTACAAGGACACGGACAAGAAGCGCAAGAAGGACAAGAGCAACTACGTGGGCATGGTCAGCATCCCCATCGCCAGCGTCACCGGGCGCCACTTCGCCGAGCAGTGGTACCCGCTCAGCCAGCCCAGCACCAGCAAGAGCAAGGCCGGCTGCCCTGCCGTGCGCGTCAAGAGCCGCTTCCAGACCATGAGCATCCTCCCCATGGAGCTGTACAAGGAGTTTGCTGAGTACGTGACCAACAACTACCGCATGCTGTGCGCCGTGCTGGAGCCGGTCCTGAGCGTCAAGAGCAAGGAGGAAGTGGCCTGCGCGCTGGTGCACATCCTGCAGAGCACTGGCAAAGCCAAGGTACCGGGAGAGTGGGAGGGACGGTGGCAGAGTTGGAGGACAAAGTGCCCTCTGAATTGTCTGCCTCTCAGGTCCTTCTGGGCACGGGGTGGGGAGGTTTGGGGTGTTGGGTCCCCTCGCTCATTCCCCCGCCCGGGCCTAACCCCTGCAGGATTTCCTCTCGGACATGGCCATGACGGAAGTGGATCGGTTCATGGACCGGGAGCACCTGATATTCCGGGAGAACACCCTGGCCACGAAAGCCATAGAGGAGTATCTGAAACTCATTGGCCAGAAATACCTCAAGGATGCCATCGGTGAGTGGGGGAGGGGGAGGGGTTTGCTTGCACTCACGGGTGTGGGTGCGCACACGCACATGCACTGTGGGTGAGTCTGGGTCCTGTGCGTGTGAAGGAGGGCATGTGCCCTGCTCCCTGGGAGGCAGAGGGTGGGATCTGTGCTCTGGGGTTTAGGGGCATTAGCCCTGTACTCAGCCTGGCGATGGGGTGTGATCCCCAACTGAACAGCTGGTCCTGGCACTGGGATACACCTGAGTTGGCATCTCAATCCATCTGGTCTCTGGAGAGGCTGGTGGAGCACCCCCTCCCCAGCTTCAGGCCCCTGATGGATAGGACGGAGTGTGCAGGGTGGTAGGAGCTGGTTCCTGGGGCAGTGTCCAGCCTGGCACCCCCCTCCCTGCCCCACTAGCTCTCTGCCCTCTATTCCTGCAGGCGAGTTCATCCGGGCGCTCTACGAGTCGGAGGAGAACTGCGAGGTCGATCCCATGAAATGCTCCTCGTCCACCCTGCCTGACCACCAGGCCAACCTGCGTATGTGCTGTGAGCTGGCGCTCTGCAAGGTCGTCAATTCGCACTGGTGGGTGCCAGCTGGCAGGGGGATGGGGGCATGTCCAGGGGCAGGGAGTGAGCAGGTGCTGTGCAGGGTTAGCAGTGCAATTGTGCAGCATGGTGTGGGGGGATTTGAGGGAATGGGTGGAGGCAGGAGGTGGAGGGCCAGGGGAGGGAGGAGGTGGTGAGGGCACTGAGAGTTCAGGCAGGAGCTGAGGAAGGTCTGTGCCCTATGGCGAGGTGTATGGGGGACTCCGGAGCTCACCGATGTCCCTGCCACCCCTGCACTCTGTTCCCATGGGAGCTGAAGGCCATTCGTGCCCTGTGGAGGGGGGTGGGCTCAGGGCTGTGTGTGGGTCATTGATGATCCCTCTGCCCTCCCCACAGCGTGTTCCCGCGGGACCTGAAGGAGGTCTGTGCTCTGGGGGGGGCGCACGGGCTCTGCGGGGGGGTGCACGGGCTCTGGGGGTATATGGTCTCAGGAGGCCTGGGGGTCACTGATGGCCCTTCTGCCCTCCCCACAGCGTGTTCCCGCGGGAGCTGAAGGAGGCCTGTGCCCTGTGGGGGGCGCACGGGCTCTGGGGGTATATGGTCTCAGGAGGCCTGGGGGTCACTGATGGCCCTTCTGCCCTCCCCACAGCGTGTTCCCGCGGGAGCTGAAGGAGGCCTGTGCCCTGTGGGGGGCGCACGGGCTCTGGGGGTATATGGTCTCAGGAGGCCTGGGGGTCACTGATGGCCCTTCTGCCTTCCCCACAGCGTGTTCCCGCGGGAGCTGAAGGAGGTCTGTGCCCTGTGGGGGGCGCACGGGCTCTGGGGGTATATGGTCTCAGGAGGCCTGGGGGTCACTGATGGCCCTTCTGCCCTCCCCACAGCGTGTTCCCGCGGGAGCTGAAGGAGGCCTGTGCCCTGTGGGGGGCGCACGGGCTCTGGGGGTATATGGTCTCAGGAGGCCTGGGGGTCACTGATGGCCCTTCTGCCTTCCCCACAGCGTGTTCCCGCGGGAGCTGAAGGAGGTCTGTGCCCTGTGGGGGGCGCACGGGCTCTGGGGGTATATGGTCTCAGGAGGCCTGGGGGTCACTGATGGCCCTTCTGCCCTCCCCACAGCGTGTTCCCGCGGGAGCTGAAGGAGGTGTTTGCTTCGTGGCGGCTGCGCTGCGCTGAGAGGGGCCGTGAGGACATCGCTGACCGGCTGATCAGTGCCTCGCTCTTCTTGCGCTTCCTGTGCCCGGCGGTCATGTCGCCCAGCCTCTTTGGGCTCATGCAGGAGTACCCGGACGAGCAGACGTCCCGCACGCTGACCCTCATCGCCAAAGTCATCCAGAACCTGGCCAACTTCAGCAAGTGAGAGATGCACCAGGGGCCAGGGCATCAGGGTGGGACATCACGGGTGTGGGGAATGTTTTTTGGGGGGGGCACCTTAGGGTGCTACACCCCGCTGGCTCAAGGCTCCCTGCCCTTGGCAGGTTTCAGCCGCACAGAGGAGTATGTGTCATTCAGAGATGAGTTCCTGGAGGGTTCTGCGCATTGTATGGGGCTGTATGTAGGGGGTGCTCTACTCCATGGACCCCTCTGCCCGCTGGCAGGGTCAGCAGCAAGGAGGAGTACATGGCGTTCATGAACGAGTTCCTGGGTGGGAGTGGGCCAGCATGCGATGGAGGGGTGCTGTACCCCACTGACACCCCCCCCCAACCCCACACCAGGTTTGGCAGCAAGGAGGAGTACATGGCGTTCATGAACGAGTTCCTGGAGCTGGAGTGGGCCAGCATGCAGCAGTTCCTCTATGAGATCTCAAACCTCGACACCCTGACCAACAGCAGCAGCTTTGAGGGCTACATCGACCTGGGCCGCGAGCTCTCCACGCTGCATGCTCTGCTCTGGGAGGTCATGCCCCAGCTCAGCAAGGTACGGAGACCTCGGACAGGGGGCTGGGAGCCAGGACGCCTGGGTTCTCTCCGAGCTCTGGGAGGGGAGTTGGGGCTGGGGCTGGGAGCCAGGACGCCTGGGTTCTCTCCCCAGCTCTGGGACGGGAGTGGGGACTAGTGGGGTAGAGCAGGGGGGCTGGGAGCCAGGACGCCTGGGTTCTCTCCTGGCTCTGGGAGGGGAGTGGGGACTAGTGGGGTAGAGCAGGGGGCTGGGAGCCAGGATGTCACGGACTCACAGATCGTGCCCACTCTTGGCCCCGTGCGGTCCGTGGGGGGGGCCCCTTTCAGTGAGACAGCCCTTCTCGGGGGTCCACTCTCCCTCGGGGTCAGGCCCCTCCACTTCCTGGAGCCGCACCTCTCTGCGCCTCAGCACGTCTGTCTCTGCCGTGGGCCCCCTCAGGGAGTCCCCTCGCTCTCGTCCCCCGGGGCCTCCACCCCCCGAAGGGGTTGATGCAACCCTGTTCTCCAGACCAGAATGACTCCCAGCCAGCGTAAAACAGGAGGGTTTATTGCGCGTTGAACACAGCACAGGAAACTCTCTGGCCTCAGGCCTGGCCTCCCTCAGCCCAGCACATCCCAGTCTCCCCTGCATCCAGGTGGGCTCTGCCTGCTCCCCCTCTCCAGCCCCGAGCCCCCCTGCTTCCCAGCTGGGCATCTGATGTCACCAGCCCCAGGCCCCGCCTCTGTCCATTGTCTTCTCTCCAGGTAAAGGGTGGGGTTGGCCTCCTGTCCTCTGCCCCCTCTGACTGGAACCGGCTGGTCAGGTCACTGGGGTCCTCTCTTCGCAGCCCATTGTCCTCCCACTGGCCAGAACCGGCTGCAACTCCTGAGCTGGGTCTCCAGGTCGGGGTGTTTCCCCTCCAGGCCATCGGCTGGGGTCCCAAAATCCCTCTCCGGTCCTCTGTAACAACAAACTCCCCCTCACCTCGTTACACCAGTAACACCCAGGGACACTGAGTCCCACTCCCTCTGCATGCAAACCATTGGACAACCATGAAAAAGTAAAAAAATCCCCCACTTCGTCGCACAGGACTCCTGGGTTCTCTCCTGGCTCTGGAAGGGGAGTGGGGACTAGTGCGTTAGAGCAGGGGGCTGGGAGCCAGGACGCCTGGGTTCTCTCCTGGCTCTGGGAGGACAGCCGGGATCCCCAGGTCTCATGCTAACCCCCTCCCCTGTCTTTCTTCCCCTGGCCCCAGGAAGCCCTGATCAAGCTGGGCCCCCTGCCTCGGCTGCTCAACGACATCAGCGTCGCCCTCAGGAACCCGCACATCCAGCGGCAGCCAAGTCACCAGGGGGAGCGGCTGCAAACCAAGCCCATCATCCTGCGGGGGCCGTCCTCTGACATGCAGCCCTACATGATGCGTGACCTCAACAGGTGAGTGGAGTCTGGGGCTGGGGGCTGGAGGGCAGTGGGAGAGAGCAGGGCACTGGATAGGGCTGCAAACCCAATTCACTGGGGGGGGGGCGGCCAGGGAGCATCTCCCTCTGCCCCCCCCTTTCCCATGTAGGGTCCTGTCCAGGTCTCCCCCCAACACTAACTGCTGCCTCTGCTCCCCCTGCAGCTCCGTCGATCTGCAGCCCTACATGGTGCGGGGCCTCAACAGGTGAGTCCTGGCGCGGTCCCCACCCTGGCCCCATACCATCTGGTACACCCCCCTGCCGCCCCACCCACCCTTCCTGATGGGGAGCAACGCCATCATTCCCCTTCCTTGCCCTGCACCGGTCCCAGGGGGACACGGAGTGAGCACTGCCCAGTTCCAAGTAGCTCTGCGTGAGGCCTGGGCAGCACCATGCTGGGCCCATTCCCTCCTCTGCGGGCTCCTGTGGAGTCTGTGTGCAGGAGGCTCATTTTTGGGGAGCTTCAGGGGGACTAGGAACCCCCCTGCTAGCCCTGGGAAGGGATGGTCACACATCATGGTCTGCTCAGAGACTCCCCCGTCCCTTATCCCCCGGGGACCCTGGGCTGGGGCTGTTCTTCCCCCCGTCTGTCCCCCTCCCGGGCTGCTCCCCAACTCCCCCATCCCCCAGGGGCCATGGGCTGGGGCTGCTCTTCCCCCCGTCTGTCCCCCCTCCCCCCCGGACTGCTCCCCAACTCTCCCATCCCCTGGGGACCCTGGGCTGGGGCTGTTCTTCCGCCCGTCTGTCCCCCTCCCCCCCGGACTGCTCCCTGACTCCCCCATCCCCCAGGGGCCATGGGCTGGGGCTGCTCTTCCCCCCATCTGTCCTCCCCCCCTCCCCCCCGGACTGCTCCCCAACTCTCCCATCCCCTGGGGACCCTGGGCTGGGGCTGTTCTTCCCCCCGTCTGTCCCCCCAGGGCTTCTCCCCAACTCCCCCATCCCCCAGGGACCCTGGGCTGGGACTGCTCTTCCTCCCATCTGTCCTCCCCCACGGACTGCTCCCTGACTCCCACATCCCCTGGGGACCCTGGGCTGGAGCCACTCACTGCTCCCTTCTCCCCATCCCTGCTGGAGCACTGGCCCCAGCGCTGACCACCTGGTCTTTCTGCCCCCCCAGCTCCATGGACATGACCCGGTTGCCTTCGCCCACCAAGGAGAAGGGCTCCAAGGACATGTTCTTTGTGACACGCCCGCCCCTGGCCCGCTCCTCGCCCGCCTACTGCACCAGCAGCTCCGACATCACTGAGCCCGACCAGAAGATGCTGAGCGTCAACAAGAGCGTCTCGATGCTGGACCTGCAGGACAGCCGCATGAACAGCGTCTCCAACCTGCAGAGTGTGGGCGAGATGCTCAACAGCAGCCAGGCCTCCATCACCGCGGCCATGGGACTGCGGCCCAGCCGCCTCTCGCAGGGCAGTGGCTCCAGCATCGCGGCTGGCCTGCGGCTCAGCCACATGGGAGTCACCACTGACGGGGCTGCAGCCCAGCAGCTTAGGGTGCCCCTCTCCTTCCAGAACCCCCTCTTCCACATGGCCTCAGACGGGCCCTCAGCCGCACCCTCGCACCGGCCGTCTGAGGGCAACCCCGACACCTTTGCCCCCTTCCACGGCTACAGCAAAAGCGAGGATCTGTCCGCCAGTAAGCACATCATCCACAGCCACAGCTACAGTGACGAGTTCACCCGCCAGGGCTCCGAGTTCACCAAGCGCCAGCTCTCGCTGCAGGAGAACCTGCAGAACATGCTCTCCCCCCCACAGATCACCATCGGGCCCCAGCCCCAGCGAGCCCCGCCCCAGCCGCAGCCCCAGGTCCCGCTTCAGCGCGGAAAGTCCCAGCAGCTGACGGTCAGCGCTGCCCAGAAACCCCGGCCCTCCAGCGGCAACCTGCTGCAGTCACCCGAGCCCACCTACGGGCCAGCCCGCGCCCGCCAGCAGTCGGTCACCAAGGAGACGCCCTCTGCACTCAAGCCAACCATTACCAAGCAGGTGTGGGGAGGGCAGGAAGGGAGGCAAGGTGTGTGGGCGGCGGGGATGGGAGTGGAGGGGTGTCAGCGAGTGGGGAGATGGGGCAGGGTGGACAGGTGGGGAGTGGTACAAAGCGGGACAGTGAGGAGGCTCAGGGGTTGGTCCTCCGGAGCGGAGAGTCAGTACTGCTCAGGGTGGGTGGCTGACCTTCGGGCGGGGGTGGTGTTCTGTCTTCCAGGGGCCCCCACAGGGCGGTGGGGGGAGTCTCTGGGGTAGGGAGGGGGTCTCATTCCATGCTCACTAACTCTCTCCCCCCCCCAGCCATCGCACACGCCTTCCACGCTGAACCCGGTCATGCCGGCCTCTGAGCGCACCGTGGCCTGGGTTTCCAACATGCCACACCTGTCAGCCGACATCGAGAGCTCCCACATCGAGCGCGAGGAGTACAAGCTGAAGGAGTACTCCAAATCCATGGATGAGAGCCGGCTGGACCGGGTAAGAGAACTCTGGAGGCCTGACTCCCAGCCACCACCCCTGCTTTAACCCACTAGACCCCACTCCCCTCCTCATGCCAAGGATAGAAGCAGGAGTCCTGGCCCCCAGCCCTTCACAGTGGGGAAGCACGGAGCCCCTGCCTCGAGGCAGAAGTGCCCTCATGGCCATCACATTGCCTCTCCCTCCAGGTGAAGGAATATGAGGAGGAGATCCACTCACTGAAGGAGCGGCTGCACATGTCGAACCGCAAGCTGGAGGAGTACGAGCGGCGCCTGATGTCACAAGAGGAGCAGACCAGCAAGATCCTGATGCAGTACCAGCAACGGCTGGAGCAGAGCGAGAAGCGGCTGCGCCAGCAGCAGGTGGAGAAGGACTCGCAGATCAAGAGCATCATCGGCAGGTGAGGGGCGGATCGGAGCGGTGGGGCCTTATGGTAGGGTCACTGGGTCCTGGGCATGTGCGGGGAAGGTGGGGGCCACGGGGTCCCTGGCACATGTTGGGGAAGATGGGAGGTCACAGGGTCCCTGGCACACATGGGGGGCGGCTCATGGCAGAGGCACAGGGTCCCTGGCATGTGTGGGGAGATGGGGGGTCACAGGGTCCGATACATGGTGATGAGGGGGTCATGAGGTCCCCAGCACACACAGGGGCTGGGGGCGGGGGGTCACAGGACCCTAGGAGGATCCCCTCAGAGATCCTGAACTCAGGGCAGGGAGGGAACAGTCCCTCTAGGAGCTGCCTCCCATCCCAGCCCCCAGGTACCTGCCGTGGCCTCCGCCCCCCCAGGGACCTGCTCCATCTGCCCCCTGCCCCACTGGGCGTTAGCTGTCAGGGACCCTTGGCCTCCCCCCGCGGGAGCCCGGATTGACTCCAGTGAAGCCTGTCCCTGCAGGTTGATGCTGGTGGAGGAGGAGCTGCGCAGGGATCACTCGGCCGCCCACGACGTCTCCGAACCCCGGAAACGCCTGCTCGACGCTCAGGTGGAAATTACAATGTCATTTTTCTTTTCCGTGTCTCCATTTCCCATCCCATCTCGTCTGCTGTCTGTCCCACGGGCAGGGCTAGTGCTGGGGGAAACCGATGGATGGACCTGGAGCTGGGCTAGTCCTGGAGAGACAGCCCGATGGATGGACCCAGAGCAGGGCTAGTGCTGGGGGAAACCAATGGATGGACCAGGAGCAGGGCTAGTGCTGGGGAGACAGCCGGATGGATGGATGGATGGATGGATGGATGGAAGGGTAGGGGGCAGGGCTGGGAGAGGTGGATGGAGAAATGAGGTTTAGAGTTGGAGGACACAGACACACTGACCGCCACAGCATTGGGACCAGGAGAGAGGAAGGCCTAGGGCTGGGAGAGGTGGACAAATGGATGGACGGGGAGGGCTAGCACTGTGTTAGCCCTAGACGGGTTTCCTGCCTCTTGGGGACATAGGATCAGGGTGCTCACAGGGTGAGGGGGCCAGTGCCCCCCTTACAGTATTCTCAGAGCAGGCCTGGGATTCAGTGCCTCCTCCAGGGGATAGAGGTGAAGAGGGGCCCTGGGCAGTGGGGACTTCTTGGGTCCATGGGGTTTAGGATGAGGAGATGCCATCTGGACACCATGAGAAATAGCTCCCCTCCCCATCCCTCCCTCCCTGACTTTTCAGCAACTCCACAATAAAACTCTCTATTCCCCAATCATCCCCTCACACAACCCCTACACATTTCCCCGTGAAACCCAACAATCCCCTCATATAGCTCCCCCAAAATCACCCGAGCTGACACCATAATGCCCCAATAATCCCACTCCCACAGTTCCCCCGATAAACTCGCAGCCCCCAGAGTTGCTCCATCACCTCCTGATACTCAAACTCTGAGAGCTTACATGGGCCTTGCAGCCTGGGCAACAAGGGACATGGGACAGGTAAGAACAGCCTCCAAAGCTAGGTGTTGTGTTCGGTGTCCTGGGAGGCCGTGGGGCCCGGCTCAGGGGCTAGTGAGGTGGGTGCAGGGATTGGGGCCCGAGGAGGCCGTGGGGCCCGGCTCAGGGGCTAGTGAGGTGGGTGCAGGGATAGGGGCCCGGGGAGGCCGTGGGGCCCGGCTCAGGGGCTAGGGAGGTGGGTGCAGGGATAGGGGCCCGAGGAGGCCGTGGGGCCCGGCTCAGGGGCTAGTGAGGTGGGTGCAGGGATAGGGGCCCGGGGAGGCCGTGGGGCCCGGCTCAGGGGCTAGGGAGGTGGGTGCAGGGATAGGGGCCCGAGGAGGCCGTGGGGCCCGGCTCAGGGGCTAGTGAGGTGGGTGCAGGGATAGGGGCCCGGGGAGGCCGTGGGGCCCGGCTCAGGGGCTAGGGAGGTGGGTGCAGGGATAGGGGCCCGAGGAGGCCGTGGGGCCCGGCTCAGGGGCTAGTGAGGTGGGTGCAGGGATAGGGGCCCGGGGAGGCCGTGGGGCCCGGCTCAGGGGCTAGGGAGGTGGGTGCAGGGATAGGGGCCCGAGGAGGCCGTGGGGCCCGGCTCAGGGGCTAGTGAGGTGGGTGCAGGGATAGGGGCCCGGGGAGGCCGTGGGGCCCGGCTCAGGGGCTAGGGAGGTGGGTGCAGGGATTGGGGCCCGATGAGGCCGTGGGGCCCGGCTCAGGGGCTAGTGAGGTGGGTGCAGGGATTGGGGCCGAGGAGGCCGTGGGGCCCGGCTCAGGGGCTAGTGAGGTGGGTGCAGGGATTGGGGCCCGAGGAGGCCGTGGGGCCCGGCTCAGGGGCTAGTGAGGCCTGTGCAGGGATTGGGGCCCGGCTCAGGGACTAGTGAGGTGGGTGCAGGGAGTGGGGCCCGAGGAGGCCGTGGGGCCTGGCTCAGGGGCTAGTGAGGCCTGTGCAGGGATTGGGGCCCGAGGCGGCCGTGGGGCCTGGCTCAGGGGCTAGTGAGGCCTGTGCAGGGATTGGGGCACAAAGAGGCCGTAGGGCCCGGCTCAGGGGCTAGTGAGGTGGGTGCAGGGATTGGGGCCCGGGGAGGCCGTGGGGCCCGGCTCAGGGGCTAGTGAGGCCTGTGCAGGGATTGGGGCACAAAGAGGCCGTAGGGCCCGGCTCAGGGGCTAGTGAGGTGGGTGCAGGAATTGGGGCCCGAGGAGGCCGTGGGGCCCGGCTCGGGGGCCTAGTGAGGCCTGTGCAGGGATTGGGGCCCGAGGGGGCCATGGGGTCCAGGTTGAGGTTAGGGTTTCCACCTGTCTATGATCGTCCCTTGTTTGAGGTGGCTGTCCTGGGAAGTCGAGAGACCAATCGGTGATATGCTAAGGGACATGGTGCTTCCCTAAAAGGTCTTTTAAAATAAAGCGGGGTTCCTTATTTTCCCCATGCTTTCCTCTTATTTGCACCCTGCCCAGGTGGTCACCATATCGGTATTAGTGTCTGGATACGGGGGCTGGGTGCCCAGGGGTCAGTGTACCGATACCGGGCGGGGTGTGTGTGTGTTTTAGGATGTAGCTGTAGCAGCTGTTCACCTAGCTGTCCCAGCATGAGCCAGTGGCAGGAATGTCTCCCCCCTTCCCCGGTCGTCCCCGTGTGCCCCAGAGCTTGGTCAAGTTGGCTCTGGATCTGTGGGTGCAGCGAGGGGTCAGGGAAAGGACTTCAATCATGATTTTCCCAGGCCCCTTCCCCCTGCTGCCCCCAGCACTTCCCAGCCCTCTCCCATCCTGGGTCTGTGGACCCCTCCTGTTTTCTGGGGAGACGATGGAGCCAGCGATGGGGTGATCCGTGCTCCCACCAGGGGACACCAGTGCTGGGGCCCTGACCCGTCTGTTTCTCTCCTCTTCATCCTAGCTTTTCATCAGGTAACTCTCTCTGACTCTGCTTTTGTCACGTGGAGGGATCGGGGGGACTCTCGCCGTTCGGTAGCAGATCAGGTGGGTCCTTTCCTCTCCTCCCCCTCAACCCCCATCTGCACACGCACCCCCTCTCCCTCTGTGCATCACCCCTCCCTGTAGAGACTAGCAAACTACCTTCTCCTTCCCCATTAGGTTCAATTAACTCCGTTGTCTGGTTGGTTCTATCCCCCCTGCCCCGCCGAGAGTCCAGCCTCTCTCTCTCCAGTGGGCCCAGACCACTGAGTACTGGCATGGCTGGGGGGGATTGAACCTGGCACCATGGAGCCTGGTCAGAACATTTCACAGACACTGTGTCTCTTGGGGGCAGCGCTGCGGGTGCTACCTGTGCTGCTCAGCCCCAGGGCCTGCCTTCACCCTCCTGTTGTGGGCTTTTTCCAGGCCTTCCCATAAGCCTCTCGGTCCTGCTGGCTGCTTCCATCAACTCTGGGGAGCCGCTCCGCACCCCACAGGATTTGGGGGTCTCAGACTGGAGCAGTTCCATCATGGGGTGGCCAATGGCTGAGAAGAGAACATCAGAACGCACCCTGTGGCACCCAAGTCTTTACTGGGTGGCTGCCTCCATCCCCAGAGGGCAGAATTGCCTGGGTATTGCATCACAATCTCCCCGGAGCCTCGCTCCCTGTTGTGACACAGATGGGGTGGGGAAAGGTGCCAGTTGGATATGGGCAATTTGGGCCAGTATTTCTCTGGTCTTTTCCATCCGAGTGCCCTCTGCCTGAGTGCTCCTCCCTGCGCTGCCTCTGGTGAGACCCCCTCACACCTTCCACTGGTCACTAGCAGAGACAGGAGATGGGTCTAGATGAGCCCCTGGTCTGATCTGCACCAGCTGACCTATGCTGGGATGCAGCACAAGGACCATTTAGTGGTACAGGACAGGAACCGAAGGAGAATCACGTGTGTCAGGAATAAACAACATCACCTGTCAGCCTGTCCCCATCCTGTCTGCCTTCCTGCCCCCCTGCTTCCTGACTCGGGGCTCGTCTGACGCTGGCCTGGGGTGCGTTCCCACCAGAGTAGCCCATGAACCTCTCTTGGGGTAGTGGCAGCACTTCTGTTTCCTTGGAGCTGGGATGTTGGGAGTCACCAGGCAGCCTGTGCTGCCCCCACCAACACCTCATGAGTTCTCTGCAGTGCTGGGGGTGATCCCGTCCCCTTGTGCCCTCGCTTCACCCTGTCTTCAGCACAAAGCAGGTTCCCGCGGAGAGCTGCATTCCTCTGAGGGGGGCTGAGCCTCGGGGCCCAGGTCTTGCCTACGTGAGCATCTTGCCCACATGAGCACCTTCCCTTGAAAGGCTGGGGGAGCAGTGCTGGGAGGGAGGCTGAGGGGGAATCAGAGCTGGGGTGGAGGCCGATTGGGGAGTTAAATTGGGGGAAACGTTTCTCACCAGACAAGGGCAGTTAGTGTTTTGTTAGTGTCTGTGAGCGTCTTCCCCAGCGCTAACCCCCCAGTTTCATACCCGTCTCGTTTCCACCTCCTGTCTTGTGTCTGTCTACGCCGCATCTCACTGGAACCTGTAACTCCTACTGAATTGGTGGGGGGGTGGGGAGGGCTGTGTTCACCTCCCAGGGGCAGAACCAGGGAGTCTGGGGCAGGGAGTGGGATCCTCAGGTCTCAGCCCTGAGCTACCCCCACTTGCAGGGAATCTTTTTCCCATAGCCCTGATTTTGGGTGTTCTGGCTCCCCAGGGGCCGGGCTGCAGTCTTGTGCGTGTGTTGTGAGGGGAGGGCATGTGCAGTGTAACATGGGTGTGTGTGTGTGTCCTGTGAGCACATGTGTCGGGGGGCACAGGTCTCAGCGATGAGAGCACAGTCCACCGTCCAGAGGGGGGCGCCCCGGAATGCTCCCGGGTGGTGCCGGACGGCAGGCGTGAGAGGTTAGTGCCCGCGTAGGGAGGGCGTGCGTGGGAATGTCGTTCTTGGTGGTGATGGTGTGGGACTGTGTGGGGGAGGGGATAGCATGGACAGACTGTGATTCCACAGGGACCAGGCAGTGTCCCCCAAGAGCAGAGTGGGACACTGACCCACAGCCCTGAGCTGGGATCCCATGTCATGGACTCAGCAGCTGCCTTGGCCTCATTCACAGCCCCCTCAAACTCCACCCTGTGCCAACGGAAGGACTATAGAAACAATGGGAGCAAGAGGCTGTTCCCCACCCGGCCCCCGTGGCAGTGGGGTCTCTCCCCCGCTTGTCCCTAGCCTGAGTGGGCTGGGGCAGGTTTGCCGTGTCCCCAGTGACCTCCCACTGAAATAGCGCTGGGAAAATGTGAGCCTGTGAACTGGCAGCATGCTGAGCAAGGGGTGTGCCCCAGGATTGGGGTTACACAGCAGAAAGGGGCATGGGGAGGGGAAGCTTTACCCTTGTTTCCCGACCACCAGCAGGTCCAGCTCATGCTGCTATCCAGATGTTAAACTGGGTGCTGAGTGCTTAGTCAAAGCCCCTCCTCTGGCTCAGTCAAGAGAAGCATCTTTCGTCTAAGGCTGGGCTGGCCAGTTTGTCCTGCAGAGCTGTGCTGGGTCAGGGGTGACCCTAGTGAGACGCAGATAGACTGGGATAAAGTGCCTTGTACCCTTCTAGCTTATTCCCCTTCAGGAATGGCTGGCTGCTCGCAGCACCTTTTCATCACTGTATCCACACTACTAGCAAGGGTGTCTGGCTTTAACCCTCGCAGGACAGTAAAAGCAGGACACCATTCAGATGTAGAGGAGCCTTTCATGAGAGCTGGGCCGCTGGTAGGCCAAGATTTTCCAGGGTATTTAGTGCCTCAGGATGCAGATAGGCACCTAGTAGGATTTTCAAAAATTTCCAGACAGATTAGGTGCCAAAGTCCTGTCTGTAAATTTGGCCAGAAGGGACGTGCCCAAGCTGAGAGAGGGAGCCTGCAGTAGAGCAGGGACTGGAATGCAGAGCTCCTGCATCCCAGGCGAGCACCCTACCCACCACTCTGGCATTCCTCCCTGTGGTAAATTAATCTCAGGATAGCTGTGTCTGCCCTGGGGTCCTAGTGGTACCCAGGTACTAGTAAGACGTCACCACCCCTAATGTACAGCTTTTAAGAGTAGACCAGGCTAGCTAGGTCTGTGTCGACCAGGTGGTAGCTGGCTGGGCATAGGGTTTGTCCAGCTGGGTGCTAAGATAAGTGAATTACAATGGGGGCATTAACATGTTTTCCAGTAGGAATCCTTTTTCTTTTGTCCCACTGTGCGTTTGGGGTACACTGCTGGAGTCCAGTGTTAGCTAACATGCCCACCCCATGAACTGCCAGGCCAGAGAAAACCTGGGGCCATCCTCTCCTACTAGGGAAACAAGCAACAAACCCCCAGGAGAACCCCTACTGTTCCTGGGTTGGTGCCGGATGCTCCTGGCTCAGGTCGGCCCCATGGACCGAGCTGCCTGGGTGGATGTAGGCACTGGGGAAGAGGGCTGGGGCAGGGGTTGCCATCTGGGTAGGTGTCTGGAGGGCTGGTGGGCGGGACTGCAGATTGAGCGGCTGAGCCCCCGTAACGTTAATAAATAAGCCTTTGCTCTGTGTCTGTGTTGCAGGAGAGGCAGCTTTCCGCCGTGGGTACAGCAAACCCGCGTTTGAGCGGCGCTTTGGCCCAGCCATGGAACGGGATCCTGCCCGCCCAGCCACCGCCTCCGCCCCCGCGACTCCAGATCACGGAAAATGGAGAGTTCCGCAACACCGCTGCTGAGCACTAGCCACCGCCCCCGCGAGACGCGGCCCGGGGAAGATGGGGGGCACCCCCAGCCCGCAGCTCGGCGGGAGCAGCAGAGACCCTGGCAGGGACACAGTGCCCCTCCCAAGCAAATAAACCTGCACTGGGGGGGCACCCCCTTTGCCCCCTCCCCTTGCACCAGCGCCCCCCCCCGCTCCTGCCTCCTTGAACCAGCCACCCCACCCCACCCCACCCCGCACTGTCCTCGGGGACAGTTCAATGCTTTGAACTCAACTTCAGGGTGTTTTATAGCAGAACACAGATGACAATCTTACAACCCCTCCCATACACCTTCCCCTCTCCTCCCAGAGGGAGCAGGGCTGACACCCCGTCCATGGACCTCCGCCTCCCCCTGGAGGAAATTGGGACATTACCTCTTCCCCACTTCGGATTTCTCAGGAGTGGTCTCATCCTCCCCCTGGCAGCCATTTTATAGTATTGCCCCCTCCTTTCCTGGTGTGTGCCCATGGGAGAGGGGAGGGAGTAAACTCACCTCCAACCTGCCCCCAGGAGCCATGGCGGGGGGCAGCTAGGGGGGCTGATTTTGGTTGGCCGTGTTCCTGGAGGTTTCATCACATGACCTAATCTTTAATGAAAGTTGAGTCTTTAATTCCTGGAGACAATCCTGAAGGGTTGGCAACTGAGACTGGAGGCAGCTTGAGCCAAAGCTGTCCCCATTTCCCTGCATGTGGGGGGTTTCTGCCTGGCTCCAGCTCCCCAGGGCAGGGGCATTCCCCAGAGGGGGTAGAGGTTTCACTAATAGGGAAGGGCTCCCAGCTCTTTGTCCCAGTATTTCTCTCTCTCTCTCTCTCTCCCCTCCAGCAATGGGATGTGGGTCAGGGTGGAAGGCTTGTGGAGTTGCAGGTACTCTCCCTGCCCCACCCATCACATGCTAGCCTCACCCCCAGCAAGGCAGGGCTGCCCCACACCATTGCCCTGGCCAAGGGAGAGACCACCCCCTCTTTCCTGCCTGGCCAGGGTCAGTGCTGGGGTCTGCCCCTCACCTCTGCCATTCCTACCTGGTGTCAGCGCTGGGGGTCTCCCCCCAACTCTCGCCTGGTGCCAGCGCTGGGATCCCATCACCCTCTCCCTCTGCTCTCTGCGCTCTCTATACTCTGATAAAGGGCTTTGCCTGCTCAGCTCCCCCCCCCCCCGCCCCGTCTGTCCTGCACCCACCCCAGTCTTTGGAAATGATGATTATCTAGACATTGATCTGGTTTTTTTTCGGGGGGGGGGCATTGAGGGACGGGCTTTTTCTTTCTTTCCTTCCTTCCTGTTCTCAGACCCCCCATTCCCCCAGTCTGGGGTTGGTGGGGGGGAACAACCAACAAAATAATTAAGAAGCCATTTCTCTGCCCACCCGCCGGCGCGTGCAGGGCACCGGGGTGGGGGAGCACCCCCCCCACCTGAGCACGGAGAACTGGAGGGGACTCTTGTGGCTATTCACCGTCGTGCTATGGTCTGAGCTGCTGGGTGAATGTGTTCAGCGCAGTGATTGTACTGGGTGTTTCTTTGCTGTTTCTGTGTCTCTATTTCAGACTCTGGCGAGGACAAGACTCGCCATTAACCAGCCCTCCCCTGCCCCCTCCCCCACCTCAGTCCATATTTCTTTTGTAAGGACTCTCCCCTTCCTCCCCCCCCCCCCCGACAGCGGCGACTCGGGCGGCGCCATGATATTTATACGTATTAATTATTATTATTATATAAAAGTTTGTACATATGTGAAATTTCCTCTCCCCCGCCCCGCCTCCCCGGCCCATCCTGGCCGCATCGCCCCCAGGCTGGGTGCTGTAATTACCACCGGATTTGTACTGTACATAGACCTCTCCGGACCTCAGTCTCTGTACATAGCCCCCCCTTGGGAAGAGAGTTCAGGTCACGAGCGCCCGCCCCGACGCCGCGTCGGGCTCCCCGGGCGTCTCTCTCTCTCCGTTTTCTTTTATGTCAGTTTTATTTTTTCTCATTTTTTCTGGAGTGTGTGGTGCCAACGGAGAAACGTTTAATAAACAGCGATTGTTCTTTTACGCCACCTTGGCCTGGGGCCGCAGGGCACGTCCTGTGGGAGGAAGCTCTGGGGGGGGCGCGCAGGGCATGGCCCGGGGGGGGG
>QXTE01000538.1:189688-208512 GCA_003942145.1 Platysternon megacephalum | reverse complement strand
GGGGGTGGGATTTCGGGGGCGGGACCTTCCGTCGCCTAGGGCACCGGCAAAGCTGGCGCTGCTACTGCCCGCGCGGGGGCGCAGGGCACGGCCCAGGGGGGGAAGCTCCCACGTGGGGTCGCAGAGCACGGCCCGGGGGGGGAAGCTCCCGCGTGGGGGCGCAGGGCACGCTCTCCCCTTCCTGCTCCCGCGTGGGGGCGCAGGGCACGGCCGGGGGGGGGAAGCTCCGGGGGGGGGGGGGGGGGGGCGGGGCGGGGCGGGGGGGGGGGGGGCGCGGCGGGGGGGGAGGCTCCGGGGGGGGGGCGCGGGGGGGGGCCGCCCGGCGCGCTGTGGTGCCAGGGAAGGGGCAGAGCGGGTGTCCCCGGCGCGGCCCCCTGCAAGCGGCGTGTTGGGGACAGCCTGGGTCTCAACATCGCTCCCACCAATCACAGAACGCTCCCCCCCCTGGCTAGAGAGCTGCTCTGTGATTGGCTGAAGGAAGATCAGGCGCCCACCAATTGGCGGCTCCGGCTCCCAGCGTGGGACGCTGGGTGGCCGATCTCTGGCCTGCGTAGGCCGGGTCAGGGCGTGTCTCAGGGGTGAGCTGAGCGCCGGTTGGCTGAGGCGGCGCCCCAGGGTCAGCTCTTGGTTGGCCCGCGTGTGGAAGGGGTTGGGGGTGGCTCGTGCTCGGCCAGCGGTTGGTTGGCCACGTGCGGGGGGGGGACTCCGGGGAGGGAGGCTCTGTGGGGGAGGGGCCAGGCTCGCCTTTGGTTGGCCAACGGCCACCTGCGGGTGAGTGTCCTGCCGTGGTTGCCTCGTGACCCAGCTAGAGTAGGAGGGAGTTTCCCGGGGCTCGCTCTCGGTTGGCCCGGGCGGTGGGGGCGGGGTTTCCCGGGGCTCGCTCTCGGTTGGTGGGGGCGGGGGTTCCCGGGCTCGCTCTCGGTTGGCCCCGGCGGGGGGGGCGGGGGTTCCCGGGGCTCGCTCTCGGTGGGCCCGGGCGGTGGGGGCGGGGGTTCCCGGGGCTCGCTCTCGGGTGGGGCGGGCGGGGTTTGCGGGGGGGGCTCGCGGGTGGCCGGGGCGGGGGGGGGGGGGGGGGCGGGTCCCCGGGGTGGGGCGCGGGGGGGGCGGGCGGGGGGGGGCGGGGGGGGGGGCGGGGGGGGGGAGGGGCCAGGCTCGCCTTTGGTGGGCCAACGGCCACCTGCGGGTGGGTGTCCTGCGGTGGTTGCCTCGTGCCCCAGCTAGAGTAGGAGGGGGTTTCCCGGGGCTCGCTCGCGGTTGGCCCGGGCGGGGGGGGGGGGGGGTTTCCCCGGGGCTCGCCCGGGGCTGGCCCGGGCGCGGTGGGGGCGGGGTTTCCCGGGGCTCGCTCTCGGTTGGCCCGAGCAGACCTCGCTGTTGGGACTCGCCCTACTGCACAACAACTCGCCGCAGGTAAGAGCTGAGTTTACCCCTCCCCCCTCCCCCGCAGCTGGGGTGGGAGTGTCCCGCCGTGGGGCTGGACGGGGCGCTATGGGGCAGGTACTGGGGGGCTGACAGATTGTGGCTCTGTGGGGTAGCGATGCTGGGAAGCGGTGTAGGGAGTTCCCAGGGGNGGGGGGGGGGGGGGGGGGGGGGGGGGGGGGGGGGGGGTTGAGGGTCCCCGCTCCCAGGATCCTGGTTGTGAAACACTCATTCTACCCCCTGCCCGGGTCCCTGTGACCCCCGCAGTGGGGGTGGGAGGGTTGAAGCCCTGGTAACGAACCCCGAATGCTTTCTCCCAACCGCGCTGCACCAGCGCTCTCCTATAACAGGCGATGCCATGGAAAGGGTGGGGTGGGGGGTGTTTCTCTGGGCCCCAATACCCCATCTGTCCTGCTCCATTGACATTTTCCTCCTGCGGCAGGCAGTGCTGGGGGTGGGGGTTTCTTGTGCTCCAGCCCTTCCCCTCATTCTGCTCCTCCCCTTGCAGTTGCTCTCCATCCCTGTGGCAGGCAGTACTATGGGTAGCGAGTTTTTCTTAGCCTCAGCATCCTTCACTCCCTGTCTCTCCCGTTGCAGTGACCTGCCCTGGGCAGGCAGTGCCATGGAGCCCGAGACCCGCAGCATCCAGATTGAGTTCCCGCACTATGCTGCGGTGCTGCTGGAATCGCTCAACAAGCACCGCTTGGAGGGCAAGTTCTGCGACATCTCCATCCACGTGCAGGGCCGGGTCTTCCAGGCTCACAAGAGCGTGCTGGCCGCCTCCTCGCCCTACTTCCATGACAAGCTGCTTCTCAACGACACCAACTGCATTGTGCTGCCCAGTGTCATTGAGCCAGAGGCCTTTGAGAATTTGCTACAGCTCATCTACTCTGGCCGCCTCAAGCTGCTGATGGAGGCACTGCCCAGTCACCTGCTGGTGGCCAGCGGTCTGCAGATGTGGCAGGTGGTGGACCAGTGCTCTGAGATCCTTAAAGAGCTGGAGGGGGGGCCCTGCCGGCCCTGGTCCAGCCGGGCAAGCGAGAGCCAGTCCCCCAGTAGCAGCAACTATTTTGCTGTGAAGGACGATGGAGAGCCAGGGGGCAGCAGCTCAGAGGGGCCTGGGCATGGTGGGGTGTCATCAGGCCGGGCAGCACCAGGCTGCCTTGACAATGAGGTGATGAAGATCCGGGTGTCACAGGAGGAAGAGGAGGAGGAAGAGGAGGAGGAGGAGCATCAGGCCCAGATCTGTAGCGGCTCAATGGACAAGGCTGTGAAGATTGTACTGGAGGAAGATGAAGAGGGTGGTGGCAGAGGTGGCTCCAAGGGATCGTCTTCAGGGGAGCTGGACAGTGCCTTCCATGGCCCCCGTGACCACCCCAAGATCTTCTACATCAAGCAGGAGCGCTTTGACCCTGACGAGGCAGCAGTGGCAGCACTGGGAGGTGGTGTGAGTGCTGCAGGTGAGGCCAGCTTTCTCAAGTCGCTGGCACAGGGGCGGGCGTTGGGCATGGCTGAGGTTCAGGGCCTGTGCCAGGCAGAGTTCCAGCCAAGCAGTGAAGTCAGCTACATAATCCCTGCTGCGGGCACTGGTGCCACCTCCTCCATCACTGCCCCTGGCTTCACCATTAAGGCCCAGCCCCTCTCCTCCGATGAGGCCAGCTTCCCCCAGAGCTCCTGGAAGCCAGTGGACCTACACGGCAATGAGATCATTGCCCATGCGGTGCATGGCCAGGTGGTGCATGCGCCCGTTAAAATTATGACGGCGCCTGATGGAAAGAAGTTTGGCTGCCTTTGTGGCAAGCGCTTTGCTGTCAAGCCTAAGCGTGACCGGCACATCATGCTGACCTTCAGTTTGCGCCCCTTCGGCTGTTCCGTCTGCAACAAGAAGTTCAAGCTGAAACACCACCTGACGGAGCACATGAAGACCCACGATGGGAACCTGTATTCATGCGAGGACTGTGGGCGCAAGTTCCGTGTGCAGAACTGCTTCCTCAAGCACAAGGAGCTGTGCAAGGGCCAGGGCTGGGCTACTGCTTGCTGGACCTACAAATAAAACCTGGGGTGGGACTGAGTGGAGGACTCCTGCCAGCCTTCTCTAGGCCTGATCCAGCCCCTGAGCTCTGTTGCTCTGTATCCTTGCGGATCTGCCCTCCTGAGCTTGGTAACCTGCTCCAGGGCCCCGGGGACACCAAAACATGAAGGGACACAAATGGGAGCTTGGCAGACCAGGGGATTTGGCCCCAGCATGTTGGCTCCCCATGCTGCTCCATGGCTTAGTGTTTCTGACATACAGAACTTGCCATGGGTCAAAGGAGGGGAGATAAAGTGAGAGAGCCCCAGGCTAATGTGGGAGCTCAGGGCAGGAGGATGGAGCAAGAGGCTGATGGGAACCTCAAGGCTGGGGATTAACAGCCACATTACATCCCTATTCCCAATCTGGCCCTGCCCTCCTCTGAAAGGATACCGCTCTGTTGTGAGTGGACTCAACTGCTGGATCCCACATACTCTTGACTCAGCTGAGTCTGGGCAGAGCTGTGTCACTGTTCCTGCTTCTGGGTTTATAAGGCACACTCCCAGGTGTGGATTCCATGGCTGCCACCTTTCCTTGGGACGTGGGAATCTGCAGCCCAACCACCCTAGCCACCAAAACCAGCACCTCAGCCTTCCCCAGCCCTCAATTGCTTGTACACATTCCCTCAGAATCTGCCTTGCTGTGGGCGCTCAGGGCAGATAACTAACCCCTTAGGGACAATAAGGTAGGTAAGCAAAAAACACAGGCTCAGCAAAGTGATTTCTTAACCACAGACACTTTACTCTTAAAGCAGCGGAGTGTTACAGATCTGTGAAAACCACAGTCCTGAGCTGCCCTCCAGTCTGATCTAACTCCTTCTGTGAGACTGAGTTCTGGTCAGTGTTCCAGACAAGGCCGAGTCCCTACTGCCTTCTTCCCATCAAGCCTGGTCTTGTGGAGTGTGGCAGTGGGCAGCCCGCCCTTCTCCGGGAGCACTCCCCGTAAACCTAGGACCATGTGCCCAGTCTAGGATATTCCAACCCCATGCCCTGTGAGACCCAGTGAAGAAAACCATTGTCTCCTGAACTGGGCCAGTCTTTGAATCATCCAAAGTTGATGGGCCTTGATGGTCCAGTCATTGATAGTCCTTTCCCTGGCAGGGCAGTGTCTGGAATAGACTGGCTTTGTCGAAGTCAGGCAGGCTTTTCTACACAGTGCACAAAATGAGAGAGAGGCACATAAACAGAAATCAAAGCCAAATGCAGTTCACCATTTGATACAGACATAACTCTCTTCTATTGCAGCCACTGGCTAGGTCAGTAACCTGGAGGCTACCAACCCCAGCACTGTGGCAGGCATGGGCAGGATGGGGAAAGCTCAGTGTGGGAGCCATGGCCATATAACTCTAGTGGTTTTGCTCAGGTTTCCTGGTCTTGCAGGGAGGCTCCCACTGACACGCCACCCTCATTCAAACCAGGCCCAGCGTGAGCTCCCCCTCCTGCCAGAGCAGCTCAGCCACTCCATTCCCAACCCCTTCATTGTGCTGTGAGGCACATCCCAGGCCTGGGGACTCAGATTCCCCTGTGAGCCCCAGCACTGGACTAGGGTAGGTTGGGGACAGGGGTAGAGGCTGGTGTGAATGTGCTGTACACTAGAGAGTGTGGGTCTTTGCGCACCCTTCTAATGGCTGGTGCACAAAGCAGGTGGCAGAGTGACATGTTCAGAGCAAGCGGTAGAGGTCAGTTTTGTGGAGCTGAAGTCCCTGGGTCACTTCCACCGTGACCCATGTGGGGGTGGGGTTGTCAGCCCCTCTGCAATCCCCTTACCCTGCTAGATTTCTCCCCCTATCTCTGGCTTCAGCAGCCTCACCCATTCTTGTCCCTGGCTTCCTGCTATGGGTGTGTTTCTTATTGGACTTGTTTTATTTGCCCTCTTCTTCCCACCAGTTCCCTGCTGTGGTTCATGCCCTTTCCCGCTGGCATCACTGGCCTGGGTGGGAATCTGTTTCCTTGAATAACACCTTGAGCCTTCTCACTCAGCCAAAGAGGGAAAGCCATTCCCTTGTTTTTAAGTGTATGCACCTCCCTGGGTCCCCCTGCATGGGCTGTGCACACACACCTCTTCACCGCAGCCTCTGCTATTGGTGGTTAAGAACAGCCATGCTGGGTCAGACCAATGGTCCATCTAACCCCATATCCTGTCTTCTGACAGTGGCCAGTGCCAGATGCTTCAGAGGGAATGAATATGACAGGGCAATTTATCGAGGGGCCATCCCCTTCTCATCCAGTTCCAGCTTCTGGAAGTCAGAGGTTTAGGGACACCCAGAGCATGGGGCTGCATCCCTGATTATCTTGGCTAATAGCCATTGATGGACCTGTCCTCCAGGAACTTATCTAGTTCTTTTTTCAACCCAGTTATACTTTTGGCCTTCACAACATAACCTGGCAATGAGTTCCACAGGTTGTCTGTGTGTTGTGTGAAGAAATACTTCCTTTTGTTTCTTTTTAAACCTGTTGCCTATTTAATTTCATTGGGTGACCCCTCGTTCTTGTGTTACGGGAATGAGTAAATAACATTTCCTTATTCACTTTCTCCACACCATTCATGATTTTATAGACCTAGATCATATCCCACCTTAGTCGTCTCTTTTCTAAGCTGAACAATCCCAATCTTTTAACTCTCTCTTCATACGGAAGCTGATCCATACCCCTGATCTTTTTTTTTTTAGTCCTTTTCTATACTTTTTGCAATTCAAATATATCTTTTGAGAAAGGGGACCAGAATTGCACACAGCATTCAAGGTGTGGCTGTACTGTGGATTTATTTAGTGGCATTATGACATTTTCTGTCTTATTATCTATCCCTTTACTAATGGTTCCTAACATTCTGTAGCCTCTGTGTTGGGTTCAAGATTTTAATTTCTTCCCTGTTGACTAGCTCAGAAACACTCTGTGTGGATGCGAATCAGATTAGCTTGTTCCAGAGCAGGGTGCTGCTCTAGCAGGGGGTCCATACACACCAAGCTTTTCTGACCCAAGTAGCTTCAGTTTTCTGCATGTTTTCTTTTGTCCCTGCCAGGGGGGAGACTAAGCTAAGTCTGGCCATCTCAGCAAAGTGATGGCTGGGGAGGGGATAGGGTTGTAACTACTAATGTCTGAAGGTTGCCAGTGCCAAGGACTAGGGCGAAGGGAACCATGTAGGGCAGTGGTTCTCAAACTTTTGTACTAACCCTAAATTTAAAAACACTTTTTAATATATTTAACACCATTATAAATGCTGGAGGCAAAGTGGGGTTTGGGGTGGAAGTTGACAGCTCGCGACCCCCCCATGTAATAACCTCGTGACCCCCTGAGGGGTCCCGACCCCCAGTTAGAACCCCTGACGTAGGGGGATCCAAATGGAGAGAGCTGAGAGTCACTGGCCCAGGAGTTCTGAAACAATCCCCTCGCACTGAGGGACTGGCAGGATCCCTTCCCTAAGGGGAGGGCTGGGGGAGGATCAATCTTGCCTTGGGCTGTGGGATACAGAGGCCCAAGGATGGTTCAGAAACACTAGCATGGAGGGGAACACACAGGGAGAGTTCTGTGGAGAGGGAGGGTTGAGGAGAGGGATGTGAACCAATTAGCGCAGGGTTCTTGTGTGTAGCAGTTGTACAAACCCAAATCTCTATATTGTATTAAAATTTTGCTATGGAATCTAAGCAGATTTGCACTAGTTTCATTTTGACCTTCTTAGGGCTGCCACAGATGGGAAAAGGGCTAAACCCCGTCCCTGATACCCACTTCATCCTTGGGCACCTGCCCTATACACCTCTGCCCCCTCCATGGGTGCCTCCCCCCATACACCCCTTGCCCCCCTCTCACCCTCCAATACATCCCTGCCGCCCTCTTACCCTCCATACACCCTCTGCCCCCATACACCCTCTGCCCCCTCTTACCCCCATACACCCCCTGTCCCCCTCTTACACCCTCTGCCCCCTCTTACCCCCATACACTCCCTGCCCCCTCTTATGCCCCATAAACCCGTCCCCCTCTTACCCCCATACACCCTCTGCCCCCTCTTACCCCCTGTCCCCCTCTTACACCCTCTGCCCCCTCTTACCCCCATACACCCTCTGCCCCCTCTTACCCCCATACACCCCCTGTCCCCCTGTAATAACGAGGACTATGGCCGCGACCTCTGACCCCGTGTGGGTCCCCATCGATGGGATCCCGGGACTGAATCGTGGCCTCGCCCCCCCCCTTGGACACGGGGCTTTCGGGCCAATCAGAACGCCGCTTCGAATCCTTCCGCCAATCAGAAGAGCATGGGGGGCGGGGCTCAGCACTCGGCCAATCCTCGTGCAGGGAGGCTGGCTCCGCCGATCAGAGCAGGCTGGCTCCGGAAGCTGTTGCCATGGAAACAGTTTGACTGAACCCCGGGACCCGGTGGAAGCGACAGAAAGGGGAGGGGGACCCTCGTAACCCAGGAAACCGCCCCCCCCCGGTGCCCGTTGCCCCGTGACTCCGATAACCGCCCCCCCGCTCGGCCCGTCGCCCCGTGACCCCGGTAACCGCCCCCGCTCTGCCCATCGCCCCGTTACCCCGGTACCCCCCCCCCCGCTCGGCTCGTGACCCCGGTAACCCCCCCCCCGCTCGGCCCGTCGCCCCGTTACCCCGGTAACCCCCCCCCCGCTCTGCCCATCGCCCCGTGACCCCGGTAACCGCCCCCCGGTGCCCGTCGCTCTGTGACCCCGGTAACACACCCCCCGCTCTGCCCGTCGCTTCGTGACCCCGGTAACCGCCCCCCGGTGCCCGTCGCCCCATGACCCCAGTAACCCCCCCCCACTCTGCCTGTTGCCTGTGACCCCGGTAACACCCCCCCTCCCCGGTTCCCGTGACCCCGGTAACCACTCCCCGGTGCCCGTCGCCCCATGACCCCAGTAACCCCCCCCCACTCTGCCTGTTGGCTGTGACCCCGGTACCTCCCCCCCCGGTGCCCGTGACCCCGGTAACCGCCCCCCCCAGTGCCCGTCGCCCCGTGACCCCGGTAACACCCCCCCTCCCCGGTTCCCGTGACCCCGGTAACACACACCCCGCTCTGCCCGTCGCTCCGTTACCCTGGTAACCGCCCTCCCCGCTCTGTCCATCGCCCTGAGACCTGGTAAACCCCCCCCTGCGCTGCCCGTCGCTCTGTGACCCCGGTAACAGCACCGTGTGGGGGGAGAGCCACCATGGCGCGGCGGCGGCTGGAGCGGGCACTGCTAGAGTCGCGCGGCAGGGAGAGGGAGGAGGCAGCCCGGGGTCCCGCACAGCTCCGCATCCGGCACCAGCTGCCACTCAGCAGCGACCCACACGGGATCTACAGCCTCCGCTTCGCGCCGGCTGGGGGGTGCCTGGCAGCCGGGTTCGGCAACGGGGCCGTGCAGGTACTGGGGGGAGAAGGGGACTATGGGGCGGTACCAGGGGGAGGGGAGGTTGGAGGGTAACAGGGCCTTCTGGGTACCGGGAGGGGGGTGGAGGGTACCGGAAGGGAAAGAGGGGCTGGAGGGGAAGGGGGCCACATGGGTACTGGGAGAGGGTTGGAAGGTAACGGAGGGGAAGCGGGGTTGGAGGGTAACAGGGCCACATGGGGTTGGAGGGTAATGTGGGGATGGGAGGTTGAAGGGTAACAGGACTGTGCAGGTACCGGGGGGAGTGGGGGGGGTTTGGAGGGTAACAATGCTGCATGAGTACCGGGAGGGGGCTGGAGGGTAACAGGGGAGAGGGGATGTTGGAGGGTAACGGGGCCGCATGGGTACTGGGAGGGGGTTGGAAGGTAGTGGGGGGAAGGGGATTTGGGCCACGTGGGTACCGGGACGGGGTTGGAGGGGGTACCGGAGGTGGGTGTAACACCGTTCCTGTCGCATCATCCATCCCATTCTCCGTTTTCCCCCTCGCGCTCAGATTGTGAACGTGGCCACAGCCTCCCTGCACTCGTCCCTTTTCCGAGGACACCGTACGCGCCACGCGATCACTGCCTTGGCCTACCACCCGGGGAGACCCAGCCTGCTCCTGGCTGTGGGGGCTGATGGCATCATCTCTCTCTACAGCATGGACTCGGAGACACTGCTGGCAACAGTGACAGGTATCGGGAGACATTCCATAGGATACCTTGTCACCATGTGCCTGGCGGATGGGCCTTTCCCTCTTCTCCCCAAGGGAAGGGCTGCAAGGGGTCTCTTCTCCAAGGAAAGGGCCAGGAGCCCTGGCCCTATGGTGTGGGGGGTCGGTGAGCTGGGGGAATCCCTTCCTCACCTTTGTCCTTGTTGCTGGGGTAACAGCCCTTGCTGGTTGCTCTCCCCATGTCTGTCCCACCCCAGAGAAGGAGAATGAGATCAATGCCATGGATTTCTGCATGGACGGCAGCACCTATGCCACAGCTGGCAAGGACCGACATATTCGGCTCTATGACAGCCACACCAACCAGGTGAGTGGAGAGGGGCATGCCAGAAGAGGGTGCAGGCAGCACGTATGAGGGGAGGGGTGGTGCCTAGGGGAGGGCTCTATCTGGAGTGTGGGTGGGCAGCAAGGATGGGGTGTTCTGTCTTGGGGAAGAGTCATGCCTGGAGTTGAGGGGGGGGGGTGTTGCCCCTGCTCCCAGCTGTGTGTCCCAATCACCCCATGACCCAGATTCTGCTTCCCTTCCCCACAGCTGTCCCACATTCTGCAGGCTCCTGACTTCATGACTGGTGATGTGACACCAAGCAGTGGGCACTCTCGCCGCATCTTTGCCCTCCGCTTTCACCCTGGAGAGCGCCATATGTTCCTGACAGCTGGCTGGGATGACTGTGTGAAGGTCAGGCCCTGCATTATGGGTGGGTATGGATGGAGGGGTAGCAGGAGGAAAGGGAGGGGGCTGTGTCTGTGGCCTCTGGCTAATGGGGAGGGGTTCTGGATGCTACCATTGTTACCTGTCTCTTATCTGTGCCTAGATCTGGGACAAGCGGATGGCAAAGGAGGCTCAGAGAGTGATCAATGGGCCTCACATCTGTGGCCCAGGCCTCGACATCCAGGTGAGATGTGGAAGGTGACGGGGGGACAGGGGGCATGAGTTACACTGTGTGGGCATGCAAAGTCCTGGCCAGGGCTGGTCTGTGCTGACCCTGAACCAATAGCTCTGGGACCAGGATCACCTGCCCCCCAATACCCCATCCCCACTGGAGAAGTAACCTTTACCCACGTAGGGTAACTATGCTCTGGTACCAGCTCCTGCGTGCCCCAGGGGAGAGATAACGCCCCATAGCTGAGCCTGACTCCTTTCCCCCCAGGGTAACCGCGTGCTCACTGGCTCCTGGGTGCCCCACAATGCACTTCAGCTCTGGGATCTACGGACATCCCAACTGCAGAAGAACCTCCCCTTTCCTGGGGGCCCCACACAGGGCCAGTTCCTCTACGCAGCCCGGTTCTGTGACCAGGACATAGTGGTGGCTGGGGGCAGCGGCACCAGTGGAGCCAGCGCCATCCACACTGGCACTAACCAGGTGAGACGGTGTACCCCTGCTTGGGAGTAAAGGGGGAGTAGGCATTCCCCACTTGGGGGGATGACAGTGAGAGCTAATGGAACTGGGTTACACCTTGGGAGCAGGGGGGCAGTGTGAGCCAGGGAACAGGATGGGGGGATGTTTGGGGGCCTTGGGCAGTATGAGCCAGGGGAGCAGGGCAGGGGAGGGGGTGGTTGGAGGGGTGGGGTGGGGTGGGGTGAGCAAGGACAGCAGGGAGGTCGGGGAGGTGAGCAAGAATGGAGGGGTGGGGTGGAGGAAGGCCAGGGATTGGGTGGTGTGAGCCAGGGCAGCAGGGTGCTTAGTCCTGGGTGTCATGCTCTTTGTCTCCAGGTGCTCGGCGAGATCCTGCTGCCCAACAAACCGGTGCAGGCTGTGGCAGTAGCACCCGGTGGGCGGGTGGTGGCTGTGGCTGGCGTGGGAGGGAATCTCCACATCGCAGACCTGCACTGAGCCCCAGCAGAGAGGGGGTGAGAAGGGGACAAACCTGGGAGTCACAATCCCCCGCATCTACAGCTCCTCTGATCTATGGCTCTCCCACATGATTCTGCCCCGCCAGGACTACGGCCCTCTGCGATGTCTGGGAACACAGGACCCTCAGGACCCCCTTCCCAACTCCCCTGCACCCCTCTGTGAGACCTGGAGCATCCAGACCCCTGGGCACCTGCTGGCATCTAATAAACTCCCTGCACCTGAAGAGGTGACTGGTGGGGTCTGTGAATGCGAAGGCCTGGCCCATGTGCTGGGAGTCACGGGCGGGGGGGGGAAGCTAGCCACTTGCTGGGAATTTATGGGGGGAGAGGAGGCCTGTGCACTGGGAATCACTGGGATTTGTGAGGGCATGTGTTTCTAAACCACTTCCTGCCACCGCTTTGTGCCGGGAGGTGGGGACTCATCTCCAGCAGTGTTACATTTCCCTCCGTTTGGTGAGGACACCTCCAGCACCCCCCAGTCCTGGGCTCGGCCAGCCTGTGTCCATGCAACGGCCTCTGGAACCAGGAAACTCTGTGCAGGGAGCATCTACACTGCATCTGGGAACAAGCCTCCCAGCCTGGATAGGCAGACTTGTGCTAATGTGCTGTCGCTGAAGGCTCACATTAGACAGCCAATGACTACACCGCTGTCAGCTGCAATGTATCCTCGGAGGAGAGACAGCCTCCACCCTCATCCTCCCCCTCCACCCGCTGCAGGGACAGCCTCCACCCTCACACACACACACACCCCTGCAGGGACAGCCTCCACCCTCACACACACACCCCTGCAGGGACAGCCTCCACCCTCACACACACACACACCCCTGCAGGGACAGCCTCCGCCCGGGGGGGAGGGAGTGAGGGGAATGGGGATGGAACAGGGTGGGGGCAGGCACGCTAGGCGGGAAAGAGCAGCAGTGTAGTCATGAGACCTCCTCAGTGCTGCCAGCTCCCAGTTTCCTGCTCACAGTGATGTGATTTTTGGCCTCTGTTGCAGTCGGTTTCCTGATGATGCAAGAAACTCTCCAGCCTTCCTGGGAATTTCAGCCTGGCACATGGGAAGACCCTTCTGGTTGGCTGCCTTTCCACCTCCTGGGGACGAGCAGACAATCAGGGCTGCTACAGAGGCAGCTGGAGCTCTTCCCCTCCTCTCCAGAGCTGTGTCTGGGTGATGGAGGGGCAGGGGGAGCAGCCAACAACATCCTTGCAGGAGGGAAGGAATGAAGAGTCCCCCTTCCTCCCCCATCCTTGCAGCTGGGAAGGGTGAAGAGGAGCAGGCCTGGGAGAGGGTGTGAAGAACCCCTGGTACTAGAGGAGGAGCAGAGGTGGGGGTTGGGGAGCACAGAATTAATGCATGAGAATGGGGGAGAAGCTCTGGAGACACCTTTGAGTCCCATCCCCACCCCCTTGCAGCAGACCCACCTTTCACTGGAACCTGCCCAGAAAGGCAGGAGCTGTGCGCTGCAGCTGCTGAGCCATGAGCAGCAGGAGCCAGTGCAGAGGGAGGAGATGTCTGCGGGCTCTGGCACCGGAAATCCCCGTGGGTTACAGCTGCAGTGATGCTAACCCCCCCGGGCACAGCCAGAGCTGCTTCTTCAGCAAGACAAGATGTGGGGGTGGGGGTCTCCACCAAGGCTGGGGAAATGAAGCAGTAAGACTGGTGCCATCAGGATCGGGGCAGGAGACATTGCCTGGATCCAGTCTGGAGCAGCTGCAACCAGCGTGGGCATCTGCCCTGAATCCAGAGTCACTCCAGTCTGGGATCAAGGATCTTTCTCCGTAGGAGAAAATCGTGTTTCCCACCCATGGGCTCCTCCAGCTGTAACTGCAGTGACTTTTCAGGTGAGTCCGGGGGTTGCTGTGCCGAGTGGAGAGTCTCAAACATCCGCCCAGTTTGGTGTTTGTAAAGGTAAATTGGGCCATCTCTGTGCCTCAGCGTGACGCGGGGAGGGGCAGCATGTGGTGGAACATCCCCACATTGGATGTGACAATTGCCAGAGCCTTCGCTGTTCTTAGTGTGATGGCAGAATCCCCAGGGAGCCCTGACGGCTCAGCCAGGGACTATGCAATGAGCTGCCTGGGAGCCATGCTTACCCCTCTGGTGCAGCGCCAGAGCCAGTTGGGTGGGGCAGGGCTCTCTCCAGACAGTGTGGGCCGAGCACTCCCAGCAACCCTTCTGTTTTGCAGGTCTGGGGCAGGTGCAAGGCACTGGTGCCATGTGGGGGCTTGTCGGGGCACTGGTCCTGTCACACCTGGTATCCCTGTTGTGGAATATTTTCTGCTGCGTGAGGCACACGGCACACAGAGGTAGGTGCTGCAAGGAGGGAACAGTCTGTTCAGAGCACAGGGGCACAGTTCCTCCCCCCCCTTAACTATAACCCCTATGTGGGGCTCCTGTCCCCTGCTCCTCTGTCTCCCAGACCGTCTTGGTGCAGAGGGGGTGCTGACTCACATATCCCTCTTCCCTACAGGGGTCTGTCTCCTGGGTCCTCCTCCCCATATATCTCCAGAAGGGGGTACTGCCTCCAGTCCCCTCTCCCCCTCTGCCTGTTTTGTGTCTTGCTGCAGAGGGCACCCTTTACCCCCCTCACTCCATGTCCCAGCCCCAACTCCTCCCTCTCCCCATCTCACTCCATAGGGAGCCCAGCTCCCCTTCTCCATGGCTCCCAGCCTGTCTCATGCCAGGTTCCCCCACGCAGAATCCCATCCCCCGCTGACTCCCTCTCCTCCCATGTGCCTGCCTGCCACACCCCACTGGCACCACCAGCATCCCAGAGATCTGTCCCTCCCCCGGTTACGGCCTGTGGGGCTGATCTCTTTTTCTTTCTCTCTCTCTCTCCCGCCCTGCCTGCACAGATGAGTCCAGGAAGCTCTTGCCCCATTTCAGCAGAAGGTGAGTCCAACAGAGGAAACAGCAGGAGCAACGAGTCACTGCATTGTCCGAGTCCCAAAGCATCACCACTGAGGTTCTCCCCGTGCTGTTAGGGGCAGGGGAGGGGGGCAGCTTTGTCAGCCAGCGAGATGGAACAGAGGCAGGGAGAAAGGGGGAATGTCACAGGGAATCGGAACCAAGGAATAGAACCCAGGAGTCCTGACTGCCAGGCCTCCCCTTCTGCTCTCAACCCCTAGGTCCCACTCCCCTGCTAGAGCTGGCCCAGAAATCAGGGGTTCTGATTCCCCATCCTGCACATCACTACCCACTCAGCTTGCTCTGGATGGACGGGCCCCTGGTTTGAATTAAGGGGATTGTTACAGATTGAGACCACACGCGCATTTTTTCCCTCTCTGGGTGTGTACCACCACCGCCACCTTTCCCCATCCTCCTCTTCCGGTCCCCTGCGCATTCACCTTTGACCCTGGCTCTGAGCCATTTACTGGATTTTTGGTTTCCATCCCAGTGTGAAGCATGTGACTGAGGAGATTCCAGTCTATGGCAACATCAGTTACCTGCAGACAGGTGAGTAGCACCCATTGTGCTGAGGCTTCCCAGTCTCTGCCCTGAATAAAAGAGCACACATGTGCACTCACACACACAGTGTGTGTGGAGGGGAGATAATTCTGTCACCTGTTCTATGACATTACTGGTCGAGTCCCCAGCTGGCAGCAGGCATGTCAGCATCATCAATGCTGATTTGCATCTGCTGGGAGCCTGGCTCTTGGCTCTAAGAAGGGCCATTCATGGGCTGGCTTCTTGTGGATGCTGAGAGGAGGTGTTTGAAGCAGCTTTGTCCCTGTGTGCAAGGAGGCAGCAGCCCCTGGGGCTGCGGATCTGCCCCCGCTCCCGTCCTGAGGGCCCTGCAAGTCTGTGGCTGCCCTGACTCAGGCTTCGTTAAGACAGCCAGGTGCTGCCTGTGAATGGGGGCTCCAGCTGCTCAGTACCTCTGCAAACTGGAGCTGGCTTCTATCTCCGAGCTGATTCTGGACTCTCAGCATCAGCAGCAACCTTCCCTCTCCCTCTGTCGACAGGGCAAAGTTCTGGGTTTGAAAGCTCAGTGGTGCCAGAGTCCCAGGAAGAGCAGGAATCCAGCCCCAAGGTGAGCAGAGCTCTTGGTACATCTGTGGCCAAAGACATCTGTAGCCACAGAAGCCGCAGCAGCCAGCTGGGGAGTTGATGGTGCAGGGGCTGTCCCCACTGTCTGACTGACCTGTGGCATTAGAAATTGGGTAGGGTTAAGATGTGGGTGGGAAGCACAGGGCTGCGATGTCAGGGGGCTGCAGGTTGTGATTGAGGGGTGCTGGTGGGGATGGGAGAGAGACCAGGCTTGGAATAGCAGGGGGCTGCAGGTCCAGATTGAGGGGCACCAGCAGAGTTGCGAATGGGGTGGGAGAGCTGGGGGCTCTGTAGTTGCAATTGTTACATTCATGTGTTCAGGGGCTGTGTGCGGAGATTAACTGCTTGCAAAGTGGCAGGAAGTGGTGAGTTATCAGCCCTGAGCATCTCTGTGCTGAGCCCATCTCCTCTCCTCGACCTACTTTCTGCCATTGACTGCTGGCTGCTCCATGTCCCACAGTTGTGTTTGCCTCCAGCGAGCAGCGGGACCACCAGGCATGGAACTGGGATGCAGTTTGCAGATGGTGGGGGTTAGCTCTGATGGACAGAGCAGGCAGCACAGAGCGGGAAGGGGACGCATGAGTGAGACTGAACACCCATCATTGCCTCAGAGCCCTGTTGCCACAGACACGTTGGGGCTGATGGGAGCAGGATCTGTTGAGCTGAGCTGAGGCCCTAGCTGCATTTGTGGTACATAGTAGGGCAGGCTATGCGGTGAGGGGTGCTGAGGCATCCTCTCTGCAAGGAGAGGGCTGAGTAGCAGCACTGGGGAAGGCTAAAGCCCCAGGGAACAAGCTGTGGCGCACAATTCCCCAGGCACGGATGGTAGAGGGGACTCCAGGTATTTCCCTGCTCTGGAGATAAGCTGGTCTCTGAGTGTCGGGGGGCTGTTAGTGCCCTTCCTGCAGCCCAGGAACCCCACAGCATGGGGGTGATGCTCTTCCTGAGAGGGAGCAAAGGGACCCTCCCGCTAGTCAGGGGGTGCTCAGCTGCACCATCCCCAGGAGGAGCAAAACCCATCCCACAGGGAATTTGTTGGTTACAAGAGAGGGTGCAAGTTAGTGCTGCCAGTGGCATCCTAAGCAGCCAGAGGCCTCCACCCAACCCTAGGGCACATGCCACCACATGCCACCCTCCCCCCGACACCTCTGCTCTGTCCCCAGAAGCCTACGTGCTACGCCAACCTCAAGATGCTGAAACCCCAAGGCCGGCAGCTGCCAGAATCATCAGTGGGGGGTGCTGAGATCCAGTACACAGATGTGGTGGTGACGGGGCCCAGGCGGTCAGAGCCAGAGATTTGGGGCGGGGGGCCCCTGAAGGGCAGAGAGGCTACTCGGCCGCAGTCAGAACTTTACGCGTCTGTGCACGCAGACAGGTACACAGCGAAGTTTGAGAACCAAGACTACGCTAACAACCATGCGGTTCCCAGCTGAAGGGTGGGGGGCTAACGGGGTTCTGTGTGCATGATCCATAGCAATAAATACAAGCTTCACTAATGGCTCCAGTGTCTCATGTGCTGCTGAGGATACAGAAATGCCCCTGCCCCAGGCTGGGGTCATGCTTGTATCCCGCCATGCTGTGTTGCTGACAGCGATTTAATTTCTGTGCCTACTTCTTCCTCAAGGAGCAAGATTCCCCAGCCCCGCTCAATAATGCACAGTTCTCCTGCCAGGGAAGGTGATGGAGAATGATACTTCTTGTACATGGGGGCAGGGGAGTATATAGTTATTCGTACTGTTGGGGTGGGTGGGGGGTAGTGCCAGGCACCACCTACCCTGCCCCATTCCTGAGCTTGGTCTTCCCGTCATGCCATGTACTAACATACCCCCCACCCTACAAAACAGAGAGGGGGTTCCCCATGGCAGGCTATGTACAGCCCCCCCCAAACAGAGAGGGGGTTCCCCATGGCAGGCTATGTACAGCCCCCCACAAACAGAGAGGGGGTTCCCCATAGCAGGCTATGTACAGACCCCCACACAAAGCAGAGAGGGGGTTCCCCATGGCAGGCTATGTACAGCCCCCCACACAAAGCAGAGAGGGGATTCCCCATGGCAGGCTATGTACAGCCCCCCCACAAACAGAGAGGGGGTTCCCCATGGCAGGCTATGTACAGCCCCCCCAAACGGAGAGGGGGTTCCCCATGGCAGGCTATGTACAGCCCCCCACACAAAGCAGAGAGGGGGTTCCCCATGGCAGGCTATGTACAGCCCCCCCAAACAGAGAGGGGGTTCCCCACGGCAGGCTATGTACAGCCCCCCCCCCAAACAGAGAGGGGGTTCCCCACGGCAGGCTATGTACAGCCCCCCAGTGCACAGGAATGAGAGACGAGCCCTGCCCCAGCGGTTGGAAGAGCTGTGGGAGAGGGGCGGGTGCAGAGCTGAGGTGGGTGAGGCATGAAGGGGGAGAGGGCGGCTGCTCCCAGGGCCCTGCAGCCGGAGACGTGTAGTCTGGGGCGGGGCCCCAACGGGGGCAGCAGACACCGGCCACAGCCCGGCAGCTACTGTGGGGAACGTTCCCGGCTTCTGCACTGGCCGGGGGGATCCGAGTCCCCGCCCCCCACATCTGGTCCGGCTCCGCCTCCCACACAGGCTCCGCCCTTCCCCCAGCAGGCGGCGGCTTCAGCAGATGTTCCTGCGCATGCTCAGTCCGTGCGCAGCTGCACCAGCCCCGGGTAAACGCGCCTGGGCACTGGCAACAACCAGACCCAGGTACCGGGGGAGGGGGTCAGGCTGACCCTGGGGCCCTCCCGTCGCTGGGCCCCACTGGACGGAAGCGCCCGGGGCCGGCTGGTAGCTGTAGTTCCTGACTCTCCTCGGAGCGGAAGTGACGTTAGCGTCTGCCACAGCAACGGGCGCTCCCGTCGCTCAGGGGGCGGAAGTGCCCCGCCCCCCTTTCCGGGGCACGCTGGGAAGCGTAGTTCTCTCACGCACGCCCGGCCTTCGGTTGGCGGAGGGGGCCGGGGCTGACGGAGCCGGAAGGGGCGGGGCCGGCCGATGGGAGCCGGAAGCAGAGAGGCGCGGGGGGGGCTCGGTGACGCGCCCGGGCGAGGCGGGCGGGACATAGAGACTCCGCGCCGAGGGGGAGCCGCAGCCCCGGGGTCCGTTCCCGCGGGGTGGGGCGCTGCTCTCGCGCTGCCTCCGGCTTGGGCCGGCCCTGCCCTGGGGGCGGGGCTTCCCCCCCGCGTGTCGGGGGCGGGATGGAAAATCAGCTGCAGGCGGGGGGGGTTGAACTATCGCTGTTCAGCCCGGGATTGGGGGGGGGNCCCCCCCCGCAGTCCCAGCTACTGCCCCCCCGCACACACCAGCTGCCCCCCCCGCACTCCCAGCTACTGACCCCCCCGCACACACCAGCTGC
>QXTE01000538.1:146592-178387 GCA_003942145.1 Platysternon megacephalum | reverse complement strand
ATATATGTATATGTGGTACCACACTCTTTTAAGATCATGGTTGGGGTATAATCATAGTATTATTAGCACCAATTTTTGTGCAAAGTTCAAAAAGGTTTCAGTTACAAATATATGTACATATATTTCTGCCTCAACAAATAATGCAATTGCAAACAAAAAGAATTAAAAATTATTTTTTATCAATCACACTTTTGTTTTTTAAGTTTTTTTTTTTACTTGTTATTCAAAGACAATTTGTAAGGGGAAACCTCAACATGAAGGTAAAGATAATATTAACAAAATGTTAATTTCTTGTTTGGGCTTTTTATAAACTTGTTTGTACTTTTAAATATAGTTATAAGAATGTCATAACCAAAACGTTTTAAAATAACAATTTATGCATAAAGCTAGCGAATTTCAACAGGTTTCCACGTTTTCAACACGTTTCCACCTTTGGCTCCCAAACATAACAAAGCATCATAAAAGTATCCCCTCAAATACCCTCAAAGTATTCGTATGGACCTGTATTTAAAATTTATTTTGGTTTAATTTTATAGTTGGTTTAATTTTATACGCTTTTCTTTTATGTTTTATGTTATGTTATGTTAATGGGAAGCAATGGTGTTAAAGTTTGTGCTTCTAAACAGTTAACAAGAGTGAAGTTGGTATCACAAGTATTATGTTAACTAACTAGCTGTTTAAGTTGCATCCCACAGACTAAAGACACCAGAAAATATCACACCACAAAAATACCAGATAATATCAGTATACAATGAAGAAACCCCCAAGCATCAAGAAAAGAAAAATGAAGTGCTTTAGAAATAAGAGACTGGTCAAATACACCTTTATCTACCATATATGGACAATTAATCAGCTAAAAACCACTAGCTGGAGCAGGATAAGCTGTCATTTAATTTAAACTTGGTTACTGTGTAAAAACAACTGTATTATTGCTGTACTACTGTATTATCATTGTACTGCTGTATTATTGCTGTATTGTATTATTGCTGTACAACATGTACAATGTGCATAACCTTGCTAAACTGTTTAACCAACACACAGGTAAAAATCAACAAACGAATGGCAGCAAACAACATAAAGGCAAGGAAAAACAAATTGGTAAAAAAAATTAAGTTACATAGTAACTACAAATTGGGTAAACAAATTCCCTGTTAGTACCAGTCATAATTTGGGTTACTGACACAGCATCCTAACTAAGGCATACATTATTCAAAACAATCTTGTTTAGTGTCTGGGTACCAACACTAAATCCTGACACAGCACTATTTGATAAATTGGTTACTGTCCATTCAGTAGGTTATCTGGAAGACAGCATCCATAAAAAACAACTGGATCTACAGCAACTACTGGTGTATCACAGAGTAGTTCAACCAATGGAACAGAAAAGCTAGCCACTTCTGTTTCCTGCACAGTAAAGCTTACCAGAGGGTGACAACCAGTAGTAAGGGTAATCTATAACATGGATGGACAGTACTGTGTAGTAACTAATTACAAAGGCCTCAGTGGTAGTGTCACTACTCCAAATTTCTGTTTTACTTCTCTCATACATAGCACTGTGGGACACATTATCACAATCCCTATCCCAGTATTTTAAAACACTCAGCCTACTATTAATAATGATACAAATGGTAACTGTAATTGCCCTAATAAAAGTGGGTTGCTATCTGCAGTACCACAAGGGCCAAACTACAACAACAAATTGAAAAAGAATTGTTATGCTTAAATATAAAGTGCTGTTATATGTATACATACATACTATACATATATGCCCATATACACTACAAATATATATGCCATATCCATATAATTCATATATATTAATTATTTGGGAGTACCTCTAAGGCTCAATCATAATACTACATTCCTCAGTCATGGTCCCGGGCCTAAAATTCCCAGGCCCACGATAAGGGACAAAAATAATTGAATAATAAAATCTGCCTATCAGTCGTACGTGGGAATGTACAGACTGAAGAGACAGATGGGGCATAAGTGTATGGATGGTAAAACAAGGTAACCACATAACAGTGTTTAGCCCACTGGGTTATCTTTAGTCCATGCATTATGCTTTTCCGGCACCATGGGTAAACATCCTCCCCTTAAAAAGACAAAACGTGGGGGAATGTAGTAAGTGAAGGCCCTGATAAAGGCCCAGTATGAGGCCTGAGGCCTGAACTGAAGTAATGGTCAAGACTTTGCTAACATAAAGCAAAGTTAAGCTGTGAGCCAGAGGCAGGCCCTGCTCACAGAAGCTGGCAAGGAAAGGGCTGATGCTGCAAGAAGATACATAGCTAAAAGGTACAGAACACTAGGGATCAGAATGTAGACATTCCACACAGATAACATGGAACAGGCCGACCCAGCCCAATGACAGGGGCAAAAGGGTAAAATGATGGATAGAGTTGTTTTGATCGAACCAATCTGTACAAGGTGAGAGGCGGTACCTTACTACGTAGAGGGGTTGTACCTTGCTGCATAGAGGGGTTGCACCTCAATACGTCAGGAGTGATGTGGAACTTGTTTGTACCTGTGGGTAAGAATGTATCCCTGGGGCGGTGTCTTTGTCCGGCTGTAGGGGGAGTGGAAAGTCCCGCCACTAAGCCGGGTCCTTGCCAAGAGGCACTTTCTCGTAGTATGCCCTGAGTTAGGCTAAGGAACCTACAGGGAACTGCAATTGTGTCCAAGATCGCAATAAACCTACTCAACGTGACTTTGCATCTTACTGAACTCTGTGGTTATTGGGGGTTCTCTTCGGGTCTGCTGGGTCAGCGATCTGCGCAGAGCTGGGGCAGCACACAGAGGGAACACACGCACGCAGCCGAGTGATATCAACAGGAGAAAGCAGAGCACCATACCGGTAGCATCTGAACAACAGGGACCAGCAGTGGCAGCAGGGGGGCGCTACACTGGGCACCTTGGTGTTACTTGTGCCACGGCAGCCAGTGTGGAAAGGGACGTTGAAACTTCTGGGGTAAATTCCCCCTGGTGTGAGTGAGTGCAACCCTGCAGCACCCAATGGAGGTCAGGAGGGAGTTTAGCCTCTAACTGTAAAGAGGAGACTCCTAGTGCACAGGGGAAAGGCAAACAGGTGGCTTGGAGAGGCCCCTGAAAGTGACAACTGCAAGAGACTCCTGTGGCAGGTGGTCTACAGGATACGCTCTGGCTGTTGAATCCCCATAAAGGGGGGATCCCCTCTAACTGATCACATTTGATGCCCAAATTAAGGTTGGGTGAACCAGTTTGAACAAAGAGCAAATGTTGAAGCGGTATGGGGGTCCCCGACAGACTTGCATCAAAATAACACATGGTATAAACTGAAGCCGACTTAACTGTTTTGAAAAACAATGAGGAGTCCGGTGGCACCTTAAAGACTAACAGATTTATTTGGGCATAAGCTTTCGTGGGTAAAAAACCTCCCTTCTTCAGATGCATGAAGTGAAAATTACAGATACAGGCATAAATATACTGACACATGAAGAGAAGGAAGTTACCTTACAAGTGGAGAACCAGTGCTGACAGGGTCAATTCAGTCAGGGTGGATGTGGTCCACTCCCAATAACTGATGAGGAGGTGTCCCCTAGCGCCCCTCCTCTACTTGCACTACATTGATGAAATCTTCATCATATGGACCCACAGGAAGGAGGCCCTTGAGGAATTCCACCTGGATTTCAACAGTTTCCACCCTATCAACCTCAGCCTGGACCACTCCACACACGAGATCCACTTCCTGGACACTACAGTGCAAATAAGTGATGGTCACATAAACACCACCCTATACTGGAAACCTACTCATAGGTGCCGACTCTGTGGGTGCTCTGGGGCTGGAGCACCCTCGGGGAAAAATTAGTGGGTGGCAGCCAAGCTCCCCTCCCCCCCCCTCCCCTGAGCGCGCCACGTCCCCGCTCCTCCACCTACCTCCCAGCGCTTGCCACCACCAAACAGCTGTAGCGCGCGCCAAGAGGGAGGGGGAGGAGCGGGAACGTGGCGCGCTCAGGGGATGAGGTGGGGAAGAGGTGGGGCCAGGATTTGGGGAAGGAGCCGGAATAGGGGCAGGGAGGGGGCGGAGTTGGGGCAAGGACTTTGGGGAAGGGGTGGGAATGGGTGTGGGAGGGGGCAGGGCAGGGGTGGAGTTGGGGCGGTGCCAGGGGCAGAGGGGGGGGTCAAGCACCCACCGGCGCCAGTAGAAGTCGGCGCCTATGAACCTACTGACTGCTATATCTACCTACATGCCTCCAGCTTCCACCCAGGATACATCACACGATCCATTGTCTACAGCCAAGCCTGGAGTAGGCCACACTGGAAATGCCAAGGTCAGGGCGGGCTGCCAAAGGGAGAGCAGATACTCCCAAGACTGGTGGGTAACACTGAAGTTAAACTCCCCACCCCAACCAGTCACAAACTGTGCTTCTAATCCCCCCTGCCCCCCCCCCCACACACACCCATACTGGTTATCAAGACGCAAAAAATAAATCACCCAGCTCCCTCTATTGCATTCCAGTTCTCTGGCTCCCAATCAGCACCGAGGTCCAGTACAGTGAGAAGTTATTTAAAAAACTCTGCTCACATCTACAAAATGTTCTTCTGATCCTAAAGGGTCAGCCACAGCACCAGGGCAGTATAGGTTTGGATCTTACCCAAAATGCCACGGTGTCAGCCAATCCTTTAGTGTCTAAAACTAAAGCTTTATTATAAAGAAAGAACAAGAAGAGAGATGGTAAATGGTAAAACAGTCACATACAAAGCCTTCAAAGTCCATCAGGTTCCTAGCAGTATTGGTGAGTTTGCTGGCTTGAAAGTCCCTCTGGAACACAGCCACAGCTTGGATGGATCATTCAGTCCTTTATTCAGAGCTTCGTTTGTAGAAAGGTTACTCCAGAGGTAAGAAGCAGGAATCAAGACAAGAAGCAGGACTGAAGACAAAATGGAGAAGATGCAGTGGCCTTTTATAGACTTTTGCCATGCGGCTTATACTACCTTTGTCCCAAACACAAGCTGCTTAGTACATGGCCTGGAAGCCTCAGAGTTCTGTCCATGCCCCTGCCTGCCTTGCTGAGTTGGAAGATGTATCCTCTGCCTTCTCTCAATGGGTCAATTATATAGCAGATGGTCCTTAATAGGCCATCATGCTGATTCCAAACTGTCTGGGGGTGTCACCCAGAAGCATAGCCCAAGTTTAAAATACAGCCATACATACATATCTATAACTCATAATACAAAAGGTGATACAAACATATAAACAAGATTATCATATCTGGCAAATTATAACATTTTTGCAGATATCTTACCTGGCATAACTCATTGCAATTTTACACTATTGGTATTCATAATATCCTAAAGTGTCCCCCAGATTCCATACAGCGTCACACTTACATCCCAGCTTTCTGAATTGAGCAGGGCTGCCTTGTTCTTGCCCGGCGTCCCAACCAGCCGGGAGGCAGGCTGCCTCTGCTCTCGGTGGCAAAGTATCCAGCAGGCTGCTGCATTTGCCCTGCTTCTAGCTAAACCCAGGCAGGCTTTCCTTGCACAATCCTCTGGAGACTTTGTGCTCTACTGCACACAAAAAAATAAATCCTAAAGCTGAGGCAGAGCAGAGAGGCCTCGGTATCGGCTGGCTCCCTAACCTAAAAGGAAAGGATGGCGCACAAGTGGAGAGGGAGCAAAGTAAACTGACCTCCATGAACAATGCGCTCGTAGTTTAAGACGGTCATACCTGAATCCTGGCTCACCTGTTGGCTAAATCTGTCTCCCAGCACGAGGATTAGGGGACCACTGCCCAGTTAGAAGCCAAGAGCTGGCAGCGTGGCAGAGCATCATGACTTCGGCTCTGCTCCCAGGCCCCTGGCTCTGGATTGTTCGCGATGGGAATGCGAGGGCGCAGGGAGCCAGGCACCGAATGCGAGCCCTGACCCTTGGTATGACCCTCTCAGCTGGGCCCCCTATAGCATAGGGGAGAGAGAAGCGCCCGTGGCTGTGCATAGGGCCTGTCTGCAAACCCCGCTTCTCCTATATAGGCACTGGGGCGTCGGCTGGTTGTATTGTAACCACAAGGGTCATTCGTCTGCTGCCTCCAGTCTTCCAGTGCAGCCGCTCAGGGAAGAGGGCGAACCAGGGCAACACCTCTCCTCACCAGTTCCTTTTAAAGACCCTGCCCGCCCTGCAGCCCCACCTCCCAGGGCTGGGTGTGTCCAGGCCCATTCGGGCAGTCGAGCATGCCAGGCTCAGGAGTGACTGTGCAAATAAGTGTCTTCCTCAGCAGGCTTTAACCGCTGGAGGCTGAGGGGGCTGAAGCTGCCTGAGCTGTGTTATGATGCTTCACTCAGTCCTGGGTGCTATTTGTACGCCACATGCCCCCTCCCCAGGAGGTAGGGCAGTGCAATAACACCCATGGTACATAGCCTGGGCCTCGGTTCCCCCAACTGGCTTGCCCTAGGTCACACTGGGACTAGAGAGCTGAGCCGGGAATTGAATCCAGATCTCACATTCTAGGCCAGCCCCTAATTATCGGACCATTCACAATCTCTTCCTCCAAGAACAACCCTCGAGAACGCTGCAGTGGGGCACAGCAGGCTTCTGAGGGGTATCACTAAGACCCAAACATCTCAAAAGGCCCTTGCCCCATCCCATGGGGACCGCGGTCATTAGGTCTTTGAAGCCCAGCATGGGTGGCAGGTACCATAGGGTGGGGGAGGCTGTGCCTTCCCAAACAGCCAGACGTGGCCCTGTCCACACTCTGCCCCCGACCCGCTCCCCCAGCTTCCCGCTGCTCTGCGTGCGTGGCTCCAGTCCCCCAGCCAGTGCTGGCCACGGCTGGGGCTGCGCCACCCGCCCTCCTGGCACTCTGGGGCTGGGGCCGGTGGCTGCGGTGGGTGGGGCAGCGGGTTTGCCTCCCCCAGCCAGGGGTTCACACGCCGCCCATGAAGCCCAGAGCATTGTGGGAGTGCTGACAGGGTGCTTGCTACCCTTGAAATACAAAGGAAGGCACTTCCTCCCGCCATGCTTCCAGTCTAGCAGCAGACCGTACCCGTCTGGATCTCCAGTCTAGCCTGGTGCGTGCTGCATATTGGGGGCTGGCTCTGGAGGAGGGTCACCAGAGAGTTGGTGGCAAAGATGCGTTGTAAGGAGGGATTGGAATGGAGGGAGGGGCGGCTGTTTGGGATGGGAGGTTTGATATTTAACTAGATCCTATTACAGCTTGGGGGGCTACATAGTGCTGACCTCCATCACCGGCTGCAGCTTCTACTGACTGCAGAATCCACCTCTTTCTGCCCTCAAGGCTGTGTGCTACTTAACAGCTGGTACGTTCCACCCCACAAGTAGCTGCCTTCTTAGGGCGAGAAGTTGAGTGCAGTAGGTGAGAGGTGCTAGACGACCATGAGTCACGAGTTGTTATTGACATTGGCTCAGAAGCAGGCAGTGGGCAGCACAGTTATGTCTTGAGTCTCTGGTGCTTTTTTTGGGGGGCGGTGGGGGGATGGAGAAGCTGGGGGGTGTTAGCAGGGATGACTCAAAGCTTATGAACTCCAAACAGCAGGAGGATGGAGACCCATCGGAGGAAGACGGCATCTGGGCAGCAGGCAAAGGCCAATGGGTGGGGAAGCCAGAGGTAATCCCAGAGCTCTGATGCCCACTGGGAACCTCACACCAGCCTTGCAACAGCCAACTAGAAAGGTGCAATTTCAACCTAAGTTGCAATGTAAGGAATTGTAACTTCGTTCTTGGCTTGCTCTTGTATCCATGAGTCTCTAATATCACCACTTAAACTGGAAGTGTTGTATCATGCCTCAGACTTTTATTGTAATTAAAGTTGGGACTACATTTGTTGTCTGTCAGTGCTTCTGTGACTAACCAAACTCGTGGGGGCAGTGATGTGGCATTCCCCAAGGGTTTTCATTGCCGTCCTGTATGTATGCTTAAATAAAGAGACATCGCAGCACTGTTGCTTAGTACACTTGTCTGTTTCTGTAGTATTGCAATTAAACATTCATTGTACAGGGGCGTGGTTGGACTGAGTGACTAGTGTTGCTGAGGAGATGCTAACATAACAAGATGGTAACAAAACTCCAAAGTTGTGCAAGAAGGCCACACGGAAGTGCAGAAGGTTTCCCTTCACCAGACTAAGGACCACAACTTGAAAAATGTGTCTGCCAGCAATGAATGGGACGATTGCCCTACCAAGTGCGCATGGTGGTGGTGGAGGTGCACAACAAAGCTATCGCTTTTTGCAGAACAAACTTTCCATTCAAAATAAACTTCTAGCCCTTATGGCTGCAAAACTTCCAATGTGACCTGATGCCATGGTTTTTATTTGAGTCCCTAAACAACTCCAGTGCCAAAGCTGCTGCTCTTGGTTTTGCCCGGAAGCAGTGGCAGAATTAAATTAATAAGACTACAGTCTGTTTCCCTGCTGTTCAAAATCCTCTGCAGTTGTGAAACTGTCCATTCCTCCTGAACAAACTGGGAGAGGGAATAGAGTAGCAGAGACCTATTCTCTTTATCTTTACAGCAGCCAGGAGGCTATGCCGATGAAAGAGGACAGAGCCGTTTCTCTCTTCCAGTTGGGGGACTAGGTGTGGTATCATCTTCAAATCTAAGCTTTAGACACTTACTAGCATTGATCTAACAAATGGCGGCCCCTCCGCAGAAGCTCGGGTCAACACTGGTAGAACACTCAGGATCCTTCTTCCTAACTTCTGTGGATGGCACAGTGGCTGGGCTTGTCCCCAGCGGGTTGCCCCTGAGCATTGCTGACTGGCTAACTCCTGTATTCAGGGGTGTGGCATGATTCTTTCATGTGAATCTAAAGCTTCCTAATAGGAGAGTGTGATAGGGCCTTCCGTGGCCAGGCAGCCTAGTGGCTAGATCGTTGGTTAGGGGGCAGTAGGGAGACCTGACCTCTCCTTCTCCCTCAGGTCCTGGCCCAGGGTCCTGTGTTGCTCAAACCCCTAGACAGGGGAGATGGATCTTTCTCCCAGCCATGAAGGGGTGGGGGTCAGGACCTGTTTTCCTGGGCTGCTCCCCTATGCAAGTCCTTTTAGTTTGGAGCATGGCCCCGCTAGTCCCATTTCCGCACAGTTGGGGCTTATCTGTAGGCTCCCCTTCGCAGGGGAAGACTTACTTTTTGCCTCCAGTGGCTGCGTTGGGAGGCAGGTTGCGGGTCCGTGCCTTCCGGCCCACACACAGAGAGCTCCTGCCTCTTCGCCAGTCAGCCCTTGACTGCATCAGGCGCCCTTCTTTTCTCCCCCTCCAGGCCTGGCACTGGCTGCAGGTATAACGGGGCAGGGCTAGCTGAACCCACAGGTTTTCTTTAACCCCTGCTGTGCCTGGCCGCAGTCCCTCTGCTCCTTCACAGAGGTTAACAAACTTTAGATAAACCACTATTATAATTGGACATGAAACGTAGATACAGATGCTCTCTGTGCAGTTGCCATATACTTAGTGCTTCTGAGCCCAATTAAGAGTCTTGTCTGGTGCATTCTGTCCTCCATCTTTAGAGATGCTTGATACTGGTGGCTTTCAGGGTTGAACATTTCCACCATTGGGTGGAGCAGTAACAAGTCCTTTTGAGAAATAACCTAAATTAAAACTTTTTTCCACTGATTAATCTAAAACTGATTTGTGGTGGCACATGTGACAGACTTCTGGGGACAAGACTGCGGTGAAAACGTCTCATCCACAATCTTCCTATTCCTATGATGTAGGTCGTTCCTGCATCAACCTCCGGACTCTGAATGACGACGACATGCAGAGTGTAGATCAGGGGTTTCCAAACTGGGGGTCGCGAGCTGCCAGCCTCCACCCCAAACCCCGCTTCACCTCCAGCATTTATAATGGTGTGAAATGTTCTAAATTTATAAGGGGGGGGTCGCACTCAGAGGCTTGTTATGTGAAAGGGGTCAGCAGTACCAAAGTTTGAGAACTACTGGTGTAGAGTCATGGTTTGGTAAGTACAGGTCTGTCTCATCTTACGCTGGGGTTACGTTCTGCGGTCAGCGCCTAAAGCAAAAACCGCGTATAGTCAAAATTACATTGAGTGTAATGGCGGGCAGAATCGCCCGCACTACAGACACAGTATTTAAATGGTTATTTTTCTCTTTTTGGGTTTTTTTTTCTTGTTTTTGCCGACCGCGTAAAGCTGAAATCGCACATGTTAAATGCGCCTAAGATGCGACAGATCTGTATCTCACAGTGGGAGACTAGGGTGCCTGCTTTCTGCTGAGACTTTGGGAAGGGAAAATGTCCCTGCCCTGGGAAACTCTCTTATGTTAGGCCTGACTTCTATAGCAAGTAGGTTGTGGTGACTTATGCAGGAAATGACATGTCTAAAACCTAAGTACAGTAAAATGCTATCCCTGATCAGAACTAGTGAGTTGATGACAGGCTTAGCTAACATCATAATTACTTGTATATCATGTGGTATTGTTACAAATGCTTAATATACAATGTGTTGGCAGTGTTTTCCACAGATCTGAAAGCCAGTTCGGAGAATGTCCCTCCTGCAGAGAATGTGGCAACTGTCTTCCAGCACAAGCCTGCCTCTTCAAAGGCTAATCTTCTGCAAGCTATTGTTTCATCAATGGTGAAATCCAGTAAGTTGGCACAATTCTGAAAAAATAACCTCCATCCACTGGAAGTTGAGAGGCATTGGTGCTAAGTGGCATAGGTTCGGTGAGCTCGTTACGGCCGTCTTGGAAAGACATGACAGACATGTCTTAGTACGCTTGCAGATTTACTAGTTCATGGCTCTGATGTTGTTTCTGTCTCANGGTGAGCTCGTTACGGCCGTCTTGGAAAGACATGACAGACATGTCTTAGTACGCTTGCAGACTTACTAGTTCATGGCTCTGATGTTGTTTCGGTCTCCCACATCCCCCCCGATACCATTTCATGGCCAACTTCCCGGAGATCTACAATGAGTCGCTGCCTTCATGGCGTGGAGCCAGCGGAGTGTGGCATGGTCTGTAAGGAGGGTGAAGTGTGTGCGGCCAGAAGATAATAATGGAGTGAGTCCATGGCCCATTTTACTGCCAGGGCTTCTTTCTCGATTACAGAATAGGTCTTCTCTCGCGGGAATAGCTTCCTGCTAATATATAGGATGGAGGTGTTTGTCGCCCCCGGCTACCTGCGATAGAACCGCTCCTAGGCCCACGTCTGAGCAAGACGGGTTCTTGAGACAGCCGGGCCTCCAGAGCTTGGAACGCCTCCTCACAGGCTCTGGTCCACTGGATCCTTTCCGGACTCTCGTTCTTGAGGAGATTGGAAAGGGGGGCCGCAATGGAGGAGAACCCTGGGATAAAGCGGTGACAATATCCGGCTAGTCCTAGGAATCTATGTACATGCCCACGTCAGGGCGCATTGACCTGGCTGGTGCTACAGCCGGATGGTGGGGCAGACTTGGTGGCAGCGCTCGGCCCTTCTTATCGGGGTGTCCCAGCACCCCCCGTGGCGCTGAGTCCACTCAGCGCAGGGTGTTGCTCCCCCAGCTATCATGCCTGCGGGGTCCAGGCCGCATGTCGGCCTTGGTCCCAGACTTCTTCGTGGGTCTTGGGGTGCCCGGCCCCGATGCTGGGACCTGCATCGCTGGCCCGATCAGAGCCTCCACGGCTAAGAAGTCCTCCATTAGAGTGACGGCCGCGCGCAGCGTCGTCGGCCAGTGCTGGAGGAGCCAGGCCCTCCCTCGGTTTGGGAGGATGTGCACAAAGTGCTCCAGGACAATCTGTTTGGCAACATCGTTCGCGGTCCATTGCTCGGGCTGCAGCCACCTCCAGCAGGCAAACTTCAACTCCTGGGGCCTGGCGCCCATTGGACAGACCTTTTCACGGAACCGCCACTGGGAGGTTTCCAGAATGCTGTCCAGGGTGTCTAAGCTGGCTGCTTTCACTCATCTATAGTCCTGGCCTCGTCATTCGGGAGCCCCTGGTAGGCGGTTGGAGCTGCCCCTGTCAGGTACGGGATGAGGAGGGCGGCCCATTGGTCGGGAGGCTGGAGGCGCTGCGGCTGCAGCTCACGAAGTAGCTGCTGTTGCACCAGTTGCTGTTCTTGCTGAAGCTGTGGTGCCTGTTATTGCTGCTGGCTCTTGGCCAGGCATTTAATGAGTTTGTCCATCTCCATTGTTGTTATAGGAACCATTGGAGCCTGACTCGCTTAAGACCCCTTCTCACAGGGGTAGGGTCACTCCCCGTGTTCTCCGCCAAGTGCGGGGGACTCACGGTTGTACCTCCCCGTCTGGGTCGGAGGGAGGCCACTCAGCTTCACTCCAGTGGCTGTCCAGTCTGCTCTGGCTGCCCCGCTGGCTGGAGGTCTCCCTGGTTGCGGCGGCTGCAGATGTGCAGGGGGTCCTGCCGGCCTGCCCTCTGGAGGGAAGCGACTGACCCCACCAGCATCCCTGGGGTCTGTGCTGGCTGGCCCTGCGGTTTGCAGCGGCTGCTTCGGAGCCAGGAGGATGACTGCAGTGGGACACTGTGCAGAGGGTTTGTTGCTGGACTAAGAGACTTTCCATCTTTGCTCCTGTGGTGGTGGTAGCTACTGCTGTTGTGGGGAGCGGGGGAGAGGAGTGGATCCCTCCCCCAGCCCATCCGTTCTCCCCTCCACTATCACCACCTCCATGTACCATCTGGACCTGCTCTTTGCCCCTCGACGTGTCTGTTTGCTCACCCTTCTCACCATCTGGGACAGATTGCAGCAGCAAGCAGAGGCTGCTTCCCAAGCGCACGTGGCTCCCCCCCTTGGACTTGCTCCCCCCCCCCAGTTGCATTTGGCTGGTGGGCTCTCCCCCACCCCGTTTTGTCCCTGGCCTCCCTGCAGCATTTGCCCCCTTTCCCTTGCTGCCTGCCCCACCCGCCCCTTGTTGCCCATTTTGTTTCCCTCCCCCACTTCTGTCTTGGCCCCTTAGGAGTTTTTTGTTCCTTTGCCTGCCCCCCCCAGCTCGGGACTGTTAGTTTGCCTGCCCCGCCCCAGCCTTCAGAGCTTGTCCCTGTGCCTCTCCAGCCCTGCCCCCCGCCTGTTTCCAGTTGGGTCCCCTTTTTCCCTAACCTCCCATTGCTCCCCTGCTCGGTCAGCCCCCTTGTTTCATGTGCCCAGGCCTCCCCCCTAAGTGCTTGTGTCCCTTGTCCATTGTGCCCCCCATTCACCGAACCCCCCAATTATATCATGGTCCCTCCCCTTCCTAGTGCACCGGAGGAGCCGGTATCCCCCTCCCGCGCCGCTGATCACGCCCCCCTTCCCTGCCTCAATTGGACTCCCTGTGCCCCCCTCCCCCCATTGGCACTCTCCTCCCCTGCCCACAGCCTAGCGGGGAGGAGTGGTAGGTCTTTTCCCTTCCCCGTCCCCCTCCCTTCTCCCCCTCCCACCGGTGCTACCTCCTGCCCCTTGCCAAAATGGTGGGGAAAACTGTGGATGCCGCCCCTCTGCTAACTCCCCCGTCTCTCCCTGGGGCTAACCTCTCAACCACCGCCGGCCCCTCTGCCTCTGATCAGGCGCTGCGGCTGCCGGTGGACACCAGTCCGGACTCCGCCACTGCCATGGCCACTACCCCCTCCGGGTTGGGGGGGGCCAGGGGAAGAAAAAGGGCAAGAGCCCCGCCCCAAAAGTGAAGCCTCCCCTGGTTGGGGCCACCGCCGCCCCATCACCCACCGCAGTCCCCCCCGCTGTTCCCTCCACCAGCTCCAGGGGCACCCCTCCCTCGGCCCCCAGAGATACGCCCAGATGGCCACAGCCCCTCCACGTGCCATTATATCATCTTCCCCAACTGCGGCTTCCAGCTCCATCCCTGGCGGCCGGGGTCCCTTCCCCGTGCAGGAAGCACGGCCTCCGGTGCCCGCCTCGCCCCCCGTGGAGACCTACGTGCGGACGTTGGCGCAGGTGGTGGGGCCCACAGCCATGGTGGCGGCCTCCAAGATGTACAGGAAGGTCGTCGTCTTCCTGGCATCAGAGGCCGCTGCCCAGGAGGCGGTGGAAAAGGGCCTGTGTGTGTGTGTGGGGGGGTGTTAGTCCCATTTTGCCCCTTGAGGAACTGGGAGTTCAGGTATCTTTCACCTCCATCCCGTCCTTCCTTCCCAACGATGCCCTTCTGCTCCACCCTGGGGAAACCCCCTATCTGTTATCGGCCCTCTCCCACTGGGCTGCAAGGACCCTGCCCTCCGTCACGTTCTGTCCTTCCGCCGGCAGGTCCAAATCCAACTGCCCCCGGCGGCGCGTGACGGAGAGGCAGTAGACGGGTCCTTTCTGGTGCCCCACCAGGGAGTCCATTACCGGGTGCACTACTCCTCGGGGGAGGCCCGGTGTTACCTCTGCCGGGCAATGGGGCACGTCTGGAGGGACTGCCCCCTGGCCCAGCCTGGAGGGGTGCCTGGGCCCCCCCGGGACCCAGGAAGGCACCAGCCCTGCCATCACCAGCGACCCTGGCTGTCCGGCTCCCCTAGTCGCCCCTCCTCCTTCTGCTATTGCTCCCACTCAGGCCTGGGGGTAGCCCCCCCCGTTGCGCCCAGACAAGCGGGTGGGCCCCACCTCCGTCGTATGCAGTTCCAGCAGGCCCATGGAGAAGAGGGCGGCAGGGCTGTCCCTGGGCAAGGGAGAGGGCCTGCCCCAGGGGGAGGTATCCCTTCTTCCTGTTGTTCCCCCCTTGCCTCCCCAGTCCTTGGATCCAGCGCCCTTGCCCCCTGGCTGGGTACGCATCCTGGGGAAGCGGGACAAAAGGACAGCTCGGGCTCAGCACCTTCCCCTTGACAGGGAGGGGGATGAGGCCCCCGCAAAGACCATGGGGGGGGGGCGCTGCTACCAAGCCAGGTGGAGCTGACCAAGGAGGCCATGGCAGTGGAGGGGGGCGGTACTGCCCCCCCCTCGGAGTCCCTCCTTGAGAAGGCCTCGGATGGAGCCCCCCACTCCCCATGTCATCTGTGCCCCCCATTGACGCTGAGGCGGTTGCTGGCGGGGAGGACCCTGGGGTGGCGGGGGGAGATTTTAGTTCCATCTTCGAGGCGATCGGGGCCCTGGGTCTGACCCCGGTCACCCAGGGGGAGGACGACCCCTTGCCGAGGGCCTCGCTCTGGGTGGCAGCTTGATCACGCCGCCCACTCCTCCTCTCTGCCTCCTACCCCAGGCCGCTGCCCCTGCCATCGACCCTGGGGGGCCCTGGGCTTGTCCATCTGCCCAGCCCCAGATGCCACTTTGCTCATGGCTGCCGAGACCCCAGTGGTGATGGCAGGTGCCGAGCAGCCGGGCCCGAGTGAAAGGCAGCTGCCCGCCCTCCCTCCCTCCCAGTTGGGGGCCCAATGCCATGGCTGTGGGTGCGAGATCATCGAAGCGCCCAGGCCTGGCATTGCTGAGGGCCCCCCTCCCGTCCCCATCCCCTCGGCCCCTAAGCCTGGTTGAGAGGTGCCCAGGATCCTGCTCCCACATGTGCCTCTGCTCCTCACCCCGCTGCTGGCCCCAGCCCCACTCCCGCCCAGTCGCGGGGTCTGATTATTCCCCCTCCACCTCTCATACTGCTGCCACCCCAGGGGTTGTCTCATTTCCCCTATCATCGGACGAGCCTCATGGGGCGGTTTTCGTGCCTTTCCTCGGCGACCCACTACGAGGCGCTCTCTTTCCTCCGCTGCCCCCTCCCTTGCCAGGGATAGGGACAGGCTGTGCAGGACCAACGGTACTGGCGCAGTGCGTCTGCCCCGTTTGTCCCTCGCCGTGGGCCCGTTACAGGGGACCAGACGGAGGACGATCATGGGTCCGTGACCCCGTCCCCCACTGTGCTGTGGGACGAGCTGGGCCGCCTCCTGGTGGACACCCGTGGTTCCCAGGGCAAGGGGCAGCTCGCTCCCCAGCCCTGGGGGGACTTCCAGCTCGTCCTTTGGGCCGTGAGGGCCATTTTGGAGGAGGGGAAGGGGACCAGGAGGCAGGACGCCGCGGCCTACCAGCGGGCCCGCAACTTCCGTGACTCCCTGCTGGCTTTGGGGTCAGTCACGGATTGTTGCAGGGCCCAATGGGGGCCGCCGGCACTCCTGACCCCAAGGATCCTCCCCAGCCCTCACAATAAAATCCACCATCTTTGCAACGTTGAACACCCAGGGCTATCGGGTGGGCCTCCGCAGGTGCCAGGTGCTCTCCTGCCTTTGGGGGAGGGGGCTACTCTGTGATTTTCCTGCAGGAAACCCACACGGATCCAACCGCCACAGCCAGCTGGAATGGGGGGACGGGCTGTACTTCAGCCATCTCAGCACTCATTCGGTTGGGGTGGCCCCCCTGTTCTCCTCCGCCCTATGGCCTGAGGTGCTGGGGGTCACCAAGGTCATGCTGGGTCACGTGCTGCACCTCCAGGCCTGCGTGAGGGGTTAACGTTGAATCTGGTCAATGTCTACGCCCTGACATCAGGCGCGGAGCAGGTGTGTTTCTATCAGCAGGCGTCCGCCATCCTCGTGAGTGTCTGGTCTTGGGCGGGTATTTTAATACCACCCTCGAGGAGCGGGACTGCTCTGGAACGGAGAGCAGCCAGGCCGCTGCGGGCGTCCTCAGGGAGATTGCCCATCATCACTCCCTGGTGGACGTCTGGCTCGGCCACCGCCAAGACGACAATTCCACCTTTACTTATGTCCGAGTGGAAGTCAATCGGTCGCGCCACTCCCAGTTGGACTGCATTTATCTATCACGCTCCCGTCTTGCATGGGTCCACTCCTCCAGCATGCGGCCAGCCCCGTTCTCGGACCGCCATCTGGTGGCCATGACGGCCTCTCTCACCTCAGAGAGCCCAGGGCCGGCCTGTTGGCATTTCACTAACAGCCTGCTGGAGGACGTGGGCTTCGTGGCGTCCTTCCGGGAGTTCTGGCTGGCCTGGTGGGGGCAGCGGCGTGCCTTTCCCTCGGCACAGTCGTGATGGGATGTGGGGAAGGTGCGTGCCTGGCTCTTCTGCCATGACTACACCCGGGGGGCCAGCCGGCAGAGGGATGTGGTGATAGAGCAGTTGGAGCGGGAGGTCTTGGAGGAGATGACTTTGAGGAGCACTAGGCGCTGACTGGGGTTCTCTGATCAGTATCCCCCTCTGGCTCTCTAGTTTTGAACCCATGACCGCCACTCTCGGCCCTGTTATTTCTCAGTTGTCCCCAGTATTTAGTTGAGTCCTGGGTCCAGGGGTTCTTCCCACATGGCTGGGGGGGACCCTTAGTGTCCTGGATTAGTGGGCAAAGACATAGCAGTCTCAACTCTTCATGAATGGTCCCATATTGATATGACTGGAGACAGACATCTGCTTAATCCACCACATGCAGCAGCTGTGTGAGCTTGTGCGTGCGATCCTGTCACTGTGCCTATTTCCTAACCCAGAGGCCGCATGTGTAGGGGTCAGAAGGCAGTTCAGTTTCATACCTGGTGGCTGAGATAGCCAGTTGTGCGCTGGTGACTTCCAGGATGTGTGGATACCTGGAATTGGACTGAAGCGGGAAGAGCCCCTTTGCTGATGGTGACACTCAGAAGTTGCTACTGAGTGAGGCTGAGTTCAGACTTGCAGCCTAGATGTGCAAGGGGGCTTTGTACCATAGTACAAACAACAGGAGTGATTTTAGGTTTCCAATTAGCAGTGTAACAATTAGCTGCTGTTAGTCTCCTCTGAAGCATATCTGTATGAAGTGCTGTCTGGATTTCAGTGATTCTTCCCAGTAGATATTGAAATACATTATGTGGGACTGACTGCCCTTCCCAAAGACCACATGGGAGACTTGACACTGTTCTTTCCTGCAGGAGGGTATCCAGAAGACGGTCAGCCCAACACAAGATTGCCCAGCAATGCAAATGTTGGGCCAGAGCTGAAGCAGTGAGATGCACAGTCGCCTCCACCAGAAAGGAAGATGATCCACCCACCAGAAAACCCAGAAAATATGCAACCAGCTCCAGAGGTGATCCCAGAAATTACATGCCTGTAAGCCTAACTTCAGTATCGGGCAAACTGGTTAAAACTATAGTAAAGAACAGACTTATCAGACACAGAGATGAACATGATTTACTGGGGAAGAGTCAACATGTTTTTTGTAAAGCGAAATCATGCCTCACCAATCTACTAGAATTCTTTGAGCAGGGTCAACAAACATGGACAAGGATGATCCAGGGATATAGTGTACTGTACTTAGATTTCCAGAAAGCCTTTGACAAGGTCCCTCATCAAAGGCTCTTAAGCAAAGTAAGCTGCCATGGGATAAGAGGGGAAGGTCCTCTCATGGATCAGTGACTGGTTAAAAGATAGGAAACAAAAGGGTCAGTTTTCAAAATTATGAGAAGGTAAATAGCGATGTCCCTCAGGGGTCTGTTCTGGGACCAGTCCTGTTCAAAATATTCATAAATGATCTGGAAAAAGGGGTAAATAGTGAGGTGGTAAAATGTGTAGATGATAGAAAATTACTCAAGCTGGTTAAGTCCCAGGCAGACTGTGAATAGTTACAAAGGGATCTCACAAACCTGGATGACTGGGCAAAATGGCAGATGAAATTCAATTTTGATAAATGCACATTGGGAAACATAATCCCAACTATACATATAAAATGATGGGGTCTAAATTAGCTGTTACCCCTCAAAAAAGATCTTGGAATCATTGTGGATAGTTCTTTGGAAACATCCACTCAATGTGCAGCGGCAGTCAAAAAAAAGAACAGAATATTGGGAATCATCAGGAAAGGGATAGATAATAAGACAGAAAAGGTCATATTTCCTCTGTATAAATCCATGGTACACCCACATCTTGAATACTGCATGCAGATGTGGTCGTCCCATCTCAAAAAAGATATATTGGCATTGGAAAAGGGCAACAAAAATGATTAGGGGGTATGGAACAGCTTCCATATGAGGAGAGATTAGTAAGACTGGGACTTTTCAGCTTGGAAAAGAGATGACTGGGGGGGGGGGGGAATATGACAGAGGTCTATAAAATCATGACTGGTGTGGAGAAAGTAAATAAGGAAGTGTTGTTTACTCCTCATAACACAAGAACTAGGGATCACCCAATGAAATTAATAGGCAGTGTGATACAGTCAGGCCGGACGGCTGCAAGAGGGTAGTAGAAGGCAGATATGTTAGCCCTAGAATGTTAAAGGCCCTTTTTCCTACAAACTGAGAAGTTTTTACCTCAGGTTAATTAGAGACACCTGAATCCAAGTAAGGGCTGCCTGAGGCCTTTTAAAAACCCCTTCTCCAGTGAGAGAAAGGGAGGAGAGAGACACCAGCTGTTACCAGGCTAGGAGCAGCAGGGAAGTAGCTTCTCCAAGAGGAGAGGCTGTGTCCCTTCCCATGGGGGCAGCAGACAAGCCCGAGTGCCGGCTAGGGGAAGGTCTGACACCCCAGGACAAACAACAGGATGACACCCCCTCCCAGCGAGGAGGCAGGGAAAGGTATCATCCTTTGTTTGGGTCTATGGGACTATTTCCCTTTTTTGAGTGGGGAAGGAGCACCCCTTAGGCTTACCCTCCGGCCTACCCTGAAGACACAACCAAGGGAGCACCAAAGGGGGAAGGCAAACCCTGCCTGCGTGGGACTGATTACCTCCAGCCCATCATCGCCAGAGGGGAGAAATGCTAAGGCTGGCGAGAGAAAATAGGTGCCTTGCCACAGCAGCAGGTTTAAAAACAAACAAAAGGAAGTATTTCTTCACACAACATAGTGTCAACCTGTGGAACTCCTTGCCAGAGGATGTTGTGAAGGCTGAGACTATAAGGCGGTTTTAAAAAAAGAACTAGGTAAGTTCATGGAAGACAGGTCCACCCTGGCTAATAGCCACTGATGGACAGGGACGCAAAACCTGTAGCCCAATCTGTGGGGCAGCGCAGAAGTAGCCCTGAGTTCCAGCTGCTTCTCAGGGGTTGTCTGCACAGGGTAACTTTGACGCCCTGTGTGGATGCTCTTCGTTCTGGAATAAGGGCTTTATTCCATGTTACCGTCATCCAAGTGGATTGGGTTAACCCAGGATAAGAGCACTCACACAGTGAGTTAGTGAGGAATAGCTACTCTGGTTTAAATTCATACCCTACCTTAATCTGCATTAATTTCACTGTAGACAAGGCCTTGCCCAGCCCCTCCCCTTCCCCATAGCTTCAGGACTGAGGCTTTTAACCATTTCAAGTTCTTTAGTATTTAAGTGCTGGGGATGAGCTGTCTACAACCATCATCTGCCTTCTTGCAGATGTAACTCAACCTGGGTCTGAGTCCGATCTGTGCACCATGTAGCTAGGGTGACCAGATGTCCCGATTTTATAGGGACGGTCCCGATATTTGGGGCTTTTCTTATGTAGGTGCCTATTACCCCCCAGCTCCTGTCCTGATTTTTCACACTTTCTATCTGGTCACCCTACATGTAGCAGACAGCATGACTCATCAAATAGACAGAGGTAGATGTATCCACCAAAACAGATATTTCCACATTCTGAACAGCATGTTTCTGGAACCATATCAAATGGCATGTCTAAAGGGTAATGGGCCACAAATCTACCTGGAAACACAGCTTAACTATCTTGTGAAATATAAAGGGCTGAGGATGGCTTTGCAGGCCTGATAGAATGCACATGACTCCATAGAGAACACAGGTTTTGGATGAGCATAAACTGCTCCTCCTCAGTATCAGTCTCATGGGGTTTTCTCCTTTTTAGGACAACCTGTGAAGAGAACTGCTGGTCAGGTAACAAAGCCAGTTGACTTCGATTTCTGCACAGACGAGAAGACTAAACAGCACACAGAAAGCCAACCTGGGGATGAATACAAGAAGCTGGATTTCGTAGCACCCCTGAGAAAGTACCCTGCAACTCCGGTGAGAGGATAAGGAAGCAAGGGTGCTACCTGATTGTTCCAAAATGTATTGGTGGCTCTTCCTGTTCCACTGTTTGCTAGTGTGGGATTTGCTGGTAGTAATTCACTGGGTGTGTATGAAAGAGGTCATGTGGGATGTGACAGACGAGTAGAGGTGCTGTGGTCTTACTGAGCAACACGATGCTGGCTGTCAGCACCTCTGCAGAGTTTCCAGTCTGGCCCATCCCAAGCTCGTCGTATGTCCAATCAGCTCACAAGTGGTGGAAGTGGAATCTGGAATCCCATCTATTACTCCAACAGGTTGAGTTCCCATGAGGCTCTGAAAATAGAGTAGTATGCCTTTCCTTGTACACCTACTCTTCAGATCTCCGAGGTAGGAACTAAGTATTCTTCCCTTACAGGTGATTCCTTATCAGCAAGGCTATTACAAGTCCTCATCCTAGTAAAATACTAAGGATTCAATTTCCAAACTGGAGTCTGCTTATTTAGCTACCTCTGAGTATCCATGTGGTAGAGTCTATCCTCAGCGGGGCTGAGTATGCACAGCTGTTCAAATCAGTGGGAGCTGTGGGTGCTCTCGTCTCTGCATGGATTCTCTTCTTGCTGTCAAGGTAGTTTTGGGAGAAGAGAACTTCAAGGAGTTCATTAATATAAGTTGAAGATATGAGTACAGTATCTTCTACAGAGTTACCTGTTGAGGTGGCAGTTGAGCGGTTAGGTGTAAACAGTGTTCTTGCTACCAGATGGACTGGGTGAATAAAGTAATGAAGGTAGTGAGGTCTGCCCAAGAACTGGGGAAATTGTTCCATGTAACAGAACATGGCCCCTGTGACTCCCTGGAATTGTATGTTATTAAAAAGGAGATACTGGCCATGGCTGCCAGGGTTGTGCCAGTAGTAACTGGAACCCCACTGGATTTCAATACTTTAGCTTTTCAGACTGCATTGTTAGACGGTTTGAATTCAAGAATGAAGGTAATTTTAGGACCCATAGATCCAGCTAGGGGATACCCGGAGTTAAAACAGGACATTTTTCGAGAAGCTGTAGTTTTTCAAGACACGCAGGGACAAGTGGGAAAAGGAAATAGGGTCAGGAGAATGGAGCCAGTACAGGCGGTAACTTTTGCCAACAACGGGCCCCAGATCTCCAAGGGGAGCCGGGGGGGAAAGGGGCCCGATGCACTATGGCATGTTAGAGGAAGAGGACGGGGAGGTGCAAAGGGCAGCAGAGGAGCCAGAGGAAGAGATGGATCTGGACATGGGTATCAGATGCAGAACAGAGGATGTCTGGCTGAAGGTGGGAAAGGTACACTGAGAGGGGAGGCGTAGAGGGAGCTCATGATGGCAGGGGAACCAAAAGATAAATGAAGCCCACAAGTGAGTTGCTGCAGAGAGCTGCCCAGTTAGAGAGGCAGGAGGAATTGATTGACAGGGTTCCTGTAACTCCCATAACAGACCCTGAACCATCAGTGCCACCCCAATAGGGGTGCCCGCCTCCCCGGACTCCCCCTGAGGTAGTGGCCCAACTACAATATGACCAATGGGGGCATCCCATTGTAAGGGCAATAACGGGGAGATTAGGGGAACAAACATGCCCCACTATGCTAATTGACACCGGAGCATCAGTATCTGTGCTTGGAGAGCAGTGGCTTCCCGGGGACTCTGTGGAAACAGAAAATTTAACAAAACTAGTATCATATACAGGGGAGACAAAGAAAGCATTTATCACAAGACCAAACCTGACCCACACAGGGAATCAGGAATCATGGGTAAAATAGTGTGTTCAGGAGCAGGATCAAACTGGGAATGGGAGTAATGAGGGTGGAGTATTGAACACCTTATCTTAATGAGGGGAGACTCATTGTGGATTTAGCCAACAGGTTCCTATGGGCAAGTAGTGAAGGGCCAGCAGAAACACCCACCCCTCCATTAATGCTGTACATAGGTGTGCGGCTGCAGGGCCGGCGCAACCCATTAGGCGACCTAGGCGGTCGCCTAAGGCGCTGCTATTTTGGGGGCGCCGGTGCCCTGGCCACCCGTAGAAATTTGGGGGCGGGACCTTCCGCCGCCACTGTTGGGGGCGGCACCTTCCGCCGCCTAGGGCACCGGAAGAGCTGGCGCCGCTACTGTGCGGCTGTAAAGGCCCTGGAAGGAGGGTACCCATGGGTGGAGAAGTTTCCTGGGGTATGGGCTAAAAATAAATTGGAGTGTGGGAAAATGGATGCTGAGGTTTTAATTGGAGGGCCTGACCCCCTCCACAGCGTCAGTACAAGTATCCTCAGGAGGCAGAGGAAGGAATAAAATCTACCATTGAACGTTTGTTAGAACAGGGTGTTATTGGGCACATGGCGAGTACTAATAATGCCCCGACTGGCCTGTACTGAAAGGGGGTGGGAAGACCCGGAGAAGGACAGTGGATTTTAGAGCATTAAATGCAGTAGCCATGACTAGGGCAGTGGCAGGGGCTAAGTACCACAAAGTAGTTGCTGTAGTAGCAGCAGGGGCACAGTGGTTCTCAGTAATAGATTTAGCAAATGCCTTCTCTGCCATTCCCTTGCGCCCTGAGTCTTGGTACAAATTTGGTTTCACTTATAGGGGACAACAGTTCTGTTTCACCAGAGTCCCCCAGGGTTTTCATAACGCACCCGCAATTTGTCACTCTCATGTGGTTAAGATGTGGGAAAAAATTGACACCCAAAGACCAAAAGAGGGTAATTTCTTATGTTGGTGATATACTGGTGCATGGGGATGACAGGGAGGAGGTTGGTTGGATCACTGAGCAGATGTCACAGATCATCCAAATCTGGTTTGTGGATGGGTCAAGCTAGTTTAGTGCTGGGAGAGCTAAGACAGGATGTGGAGCTGTAAAGGTAAATGCCAACCAGGAACTAAAGGACCAGTAAGGCCACGCTCGGCACAAGCTGCAGAAGTGGTGGCGGTACTGAAGGTGTTACAGGGGGAAGATCAGGAAGCCACCCTGGCAATATTACCAATTTGGCCTGGGTGTGCAGAGCAGCAGTGGCATGGCTACCCATTTGCGCAGTGAGGGGTATGTGCACAGGAGATGGAAAGCCAGTAGCTCATGAACAGTACTGGGAGCAAGTGGTGGTTTTAATAAGAGGCAGAAAGGGAGACACGTATGTGACACATGTGAGGGCACATCAGAAACCAGGGAGTGAGGAAGGATTTTGGAATAACAGGGCAGATGTTAACACAACTCGAGGAAGAGGAGGTAATCAGTGTACTAACCAGAGCATGAAGGCAGGTGACCAGCCCAGAGACGTTGGATCTGCAAGCCCTACAGGAAAGGGATGAAGAAATTGAGCAATTACCGAAGCAAGAAATAATCAGAGGAAAATGGCATGTACACAAAGACCCCAGTGGGGTAGTGTGGGTCACTGAGCATGAATCTGATCTTGGGGAACAGCCTAAAAGGTGGCGAGTGCCTAAGAAAGTCAGGACTGAATTGGTTCAATATGTGAACGAGCAAGGGCATTTTGGGGTGGACAAAACTGTGGAAAGAGTCAAAGACACAGGGTGGTGGCCCACCTTACAGAAAGATGTAAAGCGGTGGTGTAATCATTGTTTGCAATGTGCTATGGTCAATGCAGACCCTCATGTACAAAAGGGTCCCATTGCTCACCAAAGGACTGAGGGTCCGTGGGCCCGGTTACAGATAGACTAGATTGGACCCCTACTAGTTCCCCCAAGGAACAACAAGTATTGTTTGGTAAGAGTAGATCCCTTTACAAAATGGATAGACGCCCTCCGAACAAAGACTAACTACAGCCCGGCAATTATTTAATGTAGTGTTTAGCCGGTGGGGGCTGCCCAAGGAAATCGATTCGGACCAAGGCCCACACTTCATTGGGGAAACTCTGCAGGAAATGTGTAAAATACTCGGCATTAAGCAAAGGTTCCACTTTGCAGGGCCCCCCCCGCCCCAATCCTCAGGACAAGTGGAATGAACTAACCGCACTCTAAAGGATGCGCTAAGAAAAATGATAAAAGAAAATGGAAAAGATTGGGATGAAACTGCCTATGATTCTAATGGCATTAAGGTCAGTCCCAGCAAGTCATGGTTATAATCCCTTTGTAGCAATGACGGGAAGGGACATGAGAACATTCCCACAGTGATGGCTCAATGTAGCTATTCCAGATGGGTGGCAACCCAAAGTGCTAAATGACCAGTGGATCCATTCCCTTGTGGAAACATTATCAGAAACCCACATGACAATAGCAGAACAATTGGATGTTAACGTAAAAAGATGGATAAAAGTCTGGGCTGGGTAAAGAAGCCTGTTGAATGGGAGGTTGGAGATCAGGTGCTGTATCGGAAATTTGCAGAACAAGATCATTCTTTGGGAATGAAACGGGAAGCCCCAGTGAACATTGTGGAAAAGGCCAGCCCAACAGTATACCAGGTAAAAATCTGGTCAAAGGCTAAACAAGCCAAAGTTAAAATGGTTCCATTCTTCACAGTTTAAACCATGGAAAGGGGATTTCAAGCAGTAACCTCTAATTAGCCCCACCAAGGGGGAGGTTAGAAAAATGTTTATTTTGTCTTTCAGAGTTCTAAGAAAAGGCTGGCACCAGCAGAAGAACACAAATGACCTGGGCACCATGATAAAGAAGCTGCTGTTGCAATTCTGTGTGTGTGTGTGTTTTATGTTACATGTTGTTTGCCTGGCCTGTCAACATTCATGCAGCATATGTATGGAGAAATGATTTCTGAACGATGGTACAATGTTGGATTGATCCATCAGTATTCAATCACACCAGCTGTTGCTTGTGTTGGGAAAAGGGGATTGCCCATTACTATAACGTAACGACTGGTGGGCTGTCCCCAGAAGCCCCATCCCAATCTAGGTTGTCATTAATTACTGGATACTCTAACACTATGATGGGAAACTGCATGAGACCAAAAGCCACAATATATAATATTGACTGCCTTAAGCTCGCAGAGAAACAAGAAGTGATCAATCCTCTTAGGATCCCTGTATTCACCCCCAAAATGTGGGCTACTGAAGGTCATGGGGTTTGCTTGGCAGCCAGGAGGGGACATTGACATTAGGATGTTAATGGGGTTTAATGAGCCTCACCTGCTTCAAATCTAGGAATCAAGGCCCAGCACACTGACTATTCCCTCAGGGCAACAATTGCAAATATCTGGAAACTGCCCCAACCCACCTTGGCAGGTGGATATCCGGGACATAGGGGAAATGGAACCCACAGAATGGATTAAAGAAACTCAGGGCAGTGAATGTACTAAAAACAACCTAAAGTTTAATTACAATATCAGTGTCTGACTAATTTTCATAATATCCCTGCCCAACTAGGTGAATGTGTATTGCAAAACATCTGGGTAAAAGTAAATTTTAAAATAATTGCCACAGATCCTGATATGCAAAAATCAAGACAACACCCATTAAATGGACCACATGGTAAACTTGGATCATAGGGAACAAGTTATTATATCACCAATACCATCTCTAAAGCAAACTCCCCGCCCACCCCTCACCCTCCGGACCTTTTTATCGGGCCCCTGTTCCACGAGCCCCCCCGGCTCCCCCGTTCCCATACTCCGAGCCAGCTGCGCACCCTGCAGCGGGCTCACTTCCGGACCGCGCCTAGAGACCAACTGTACACGCTCGTGCTCCACACGTTCCATCTCCTCACCCTCTCGTCCCGCCCCGACACCACGTGGCGGGACTATTTACCGCCTGTGGAGGGTGAGGAGCCGCGGTGGGCCAGCCTCTATTCCACCCTGGTCCCACGGCCTGCCAGGGACATCGGTTGGTGGCTCCTTCATGGGGCCGTGAGCACGGGCATGTATCTAGCCCGGTTCACCCCCATTCCTGAGGCCTGTCCCTTCTGCGGCGTAAGGGAGAACCGGGCGTACACCTACCTCGAATGTGCCAGGTTGCAGCCCCTATTCCGGCTCCTCCAGAACCTCTTGCTCTGCGACTGTGGGGCCTATTTCCGTTCCTCCCTGGTCTCACGTCTCCGGGCAGAGTTCCACTGGGCAGCGTCTGCTGGCTCCCTAGACACCTTTGAGGAGCAGTGGGCGCTGTCCAGGGTCCTCTACTCGGTGTCCCCATCCAGTACCCTTGTTTTCAACCTGTGACCTTCACTCCCGACCCTGTTTTTCATTAGTTGTCCCCGGCATTCATTTGGTTCCTGGGTCCAGTGGTCCCTCCCGCTAGGCTGGGGGAGGGGCCTTTAGAAGTGGGCAGGCTTGCGCCCATCCACCTTCCAGGATTTCCAATAAGGCCTCACTATATGCGCCCCACCCATGTGTCAAGCCATTCGGAGGAGCACGTGTCCACTGCTCTATCTCGGCGTTTACCTTTCCGCCACGCATCCTTCGCCGGAGAACTGGCAGGGTTTGGAGGCCAGGGTGGGCGAGTGGCTGCGGAGAAGGACAGGACTGCTCCGGTGCCTTTCCCTGTGGGGGAGGGCACTGGTGCTGAACCTACTAGTCCTATCCATGCTCTGGCACCGGCTCAAGACCCTGAGCCTGGCCCCGGGGATCCTGGCCTGGCTCCAGAGGGTAGCTCGAGATTTTCTGGCCAGAACTGCATGGGGTCTCTGCAGGGGTTCTGAGGCTTCCCCTGGAGAAGGGAGGACAGGGCCTGGTCTGCCTCCGCAGCCAGGTTCATGTCTTCCGCCTCCAGGCCCTGCAGAGACTCCTTTATGGTGCAGGTAGTTCGGCGTGGCGCGCGTTGGGGCATGCCTTCCTCCACCACCTCCTCCTCCTCCCGCTCTGCAGTCTGCTCTGGATGGGTACCACGTTTGCATCTTTGCCTATGGGCAAAACAATGTAATATCGGGCTAAGAAAGAGATCCTGTCCTAATAGCACCCACTATCACCAGATAAAGAAACAGATCTTAAGATGGGTAAAGAAAACTTAGTTTGACAGCGTCCTGTTGGGCAAGAAATCTCTTATCAATAGTTGTGGTTGTGTCATTTCTTTATTGTTTTGTCTTTATGGTCCCCACTTCCCTATTGTTTGTCCAGTCTGTGCTTGATTCCTTGATTGTTTCTGTCTGTGACATAATTAATTTTGCTAGGTGTAAATTAAGGTGGTGGAGTATGATTGGTCAGAGAATTTTGTTACACTATGTTAGGATTGGTTAGACAGATTTCAGTAAAATGATTGGTTAAGGTCTAGCTAAGCAGGACTCAAGTTTCACTCTGTAAACTGGTCTCCAAGAAGGAGATGAGCAGGAAGAAAGAACAGAAGAAGAACTCACCTCTAAGACTCAGCCTAAGATCAAAGCTGCTAAGAATCCTCTGCACGACCATGACCTGCCGCAACCAGAACCCAGATGAGACTGACCGTGCCTGGCCAACAGGGAAAGTCCGCCTGCCTGATCAGGGCTGGTGAGCAGAGCACTGTATGTTTAGCATGTGTATTCTGCTTGGTAATTGTCAATAATAGAGGACAAGGATATTACAGTGGAAGGCTCTTTCACTGGTAAAAGGTCCTGCAAACCCGCAGAGGGTTAGGCCTGAGCCCTAGGAACTGGGTAAAGGTGGATGCCCCCAGAGTGAGAGAGGAACAGAGATTTTTGTGCAGGTAACAGAGGCAGATGGAAGGGGGTTGCCCATGTCACCATGCTGCAGCTCCCCCCTCAACTCCAGGTGAAGGAGTGCGTCATCGGAACAGCCCAGGCCAACAGGAAGTGAGGGGTGCCACCATCCTGGCTTGGCTGCAGAGTGGGGCTGGAGCCCTGTGGGACCAATGCTTTCTGCACTCACTGGGGCTGTGGGGTGGTGCATGGGTGTGTGATGCTGTGACGAAGCAGGGTCTTTCATCCTGTTCTGTTGCATGTGAATCTTACTGTTCTATACTAACACAGCGTGTACCTCCGTTTCCCTGTGTACGGCACCAATGCCTAGGTGGTGGGAATTGAGTGTGTGACTTTTGCGGATGCCCTCGGGGCAGGTGAGGCTGCCCAGCTGCCTGGATGGTGGCTTCCTAACCTGAGACCCAGGAGGGGGATGCGACCAACTGACACTTTGCCTGGGAAGCAAGACAAAGACCGGAGGAAGAGCAAGGGACCTGGGGGAGGCCAGGCAGCGGGATCCAGGGCAGTCTGCTGTGGGGGACTGGAAGAGGGGGAGCCCAGGGCCCCCCAAGATCAGGGGTTCTCAAACTGGGGGTTGGGATCCCTCAGGGGGTCGCAAGGTTATTACGTGGGGGGGGGGGGGCGTGAGCTGTCAGCCTCCACCTCAAACCCTGCTCTTCCTCCAGCATTTATAATGGTGTTAAATATATAAAAACATGTTATAAATTGATACGGGGGGGGGGGGGGGGGCGCACTCAGAGGCTTGCTATGTGAAAGGGGTCACCAGTACAAAAGTTTGAGAACCACTGCCCAAGATGGACTTGGCTGAAAGTCACTGATTTCGGTGCTAACAAGATCTGTTCTACCCTCTGTTCCTGTCGGCTAATAAACCTTGTTTTGCAACGCTGGCCGAGAGTCATGGCTGACTGCGGAGTTGGGGTTCAGGGCCCTCTGGCTTCCCCAGAGGTCCTGTCCAGGTGTACCCGCCATGGGGAATTGTATGGTGTGAACAGGGATGCTGGATGCTCCAAGGTCAGACCAGGAAGGCCGTAGCCGAGGAGGCTTTTTGCCCTGGACAGCATGCCCTGAAGGGAGTCACGCCACCCCAGAATCCTGGCTGGCTTCATACAGACCAGTTCCAGAGCAACGGACCTGTGGCTCCATGACAACTGGTGGCAAAGATGGGATAAACTGCACCCCGTGGACAGAGCATCCTGCAGTAAGTGACTGGGGAGCAGTAAAACGCAGGGGGATTAGTGAGAGACAGGCGTGCTGAAGGCTGAGAGGTGTGGTTCCAGGAGGCGGAGGAGCCTACGGCTTAACCCCAAGAGAGAGTGGACCCCCGAGAAGGGCTGTCACACTGAAGCGGTTCCTCCCAGGGACCGTGGGGAGCTGAGAGATCACAGGCCTATGAGTCCGTGACCACTTGGGAACAGCGTGGAGATGGCCTATAACCATCTCCTTAAGAAGGACATTGTAGAGCTGTGCAGAGGGAGAGGGCTGCACATTGGAAAGCTCACCAAGGCACAGCTCATTGCTCAGTTGGAAGAGGAGGATCGCTCTAAGGAGCCGGTTCCTGACCCAGCTGGGGCCGCGACAGAGGCTGGGAGCAGCCAGGCAGCCCCAAGGGCCACACCAGTCCCCGACCCAACTGAGGCTGCGAGAGGGGCTGAGAGCAGCCAGGCAATCCTGTTACCCACCTCCCCAACCAGCAGGGGATCTTCATGGGCAAGTTCCCATCGGTGGAGCTGAAACTGAAAGAATGTGAGGACAGTGAGAGACAGCGAAAGCATGGGGAAGAGCAGAGACGCATGAACTGGCGATGGCAGAGCTGAGAGGCAGAGGGACCCCTACCATGGTGAGTGGGGGTGGTCCCAGGGTGGCCACGCCCACAGGGAACTCAGATATAAAGTTGCTGCACCAGTTTAAGGAAAGGGAGGATATAGACGCCTTCCTTACTGCTTTTGAGAAGGCCTGCAAAGTGCACCAGATTGACCCTGCAAACAGGCTCTGGCATCTCACCCCCTTACTGGGTCCCAAGGCCATAGAGATGTTCAGATAGAGGGGGTGGAAGTAGGGGACTATGAACTGTTCAAACAAACCCTGCTGCTTGTCTTGCTTCTTGTTTTTAATACTGGTATGGACTCAGCGTGAGTGCTGGACATAAAAGATCTTTTACAGCTGCTGGCTGCGTGCACTCGGGGCCTGGGGTGGTGGTGGGAGGTCACTGTCCGAGCCGCTAGGTGGGTGCCCAGTGACAATATGGTCTTAGGGAAAGTGAGAGCATGATCTAGACCCTCATTCAGCCGCTCCACAGCCCAGCTGGGCCCTGGCTGTATTGCTGTCAGCTGGAACCATGTCTCTCTGGCCAGACACATACGTCTCCCCGTGTGAGAGCCTCTCTGCTGCTGTTCATCCAGCAGCTCAATCTCCCCACTCCACTGCCAGCTTCTCCTGCCCCGGCAGACCCCCCCCCGCAACTCCACTTACGGGCAGGGCCCCTGCACTGCTGGGAGGGGAGGTCACCGCTGTTTGTCTCCAGGGGCCCAAGTAGGGGTGCCAACTGTCTAATCACACACACCCAAACACCCCAGCCCCAAAGCCACACCCCTGCCCTGCCCCACTAACTGCATCCCTCCTCCCTCTGTCAGTTGCTCTCTCCCACCCTCACTCACTTTCACTGGGCTGGGGCAGGGGGTTGGGGTGCAGGAGGGGGAGCGGGCTCAGGGCTGGGGGGCAGGCTCTGGGAGAGAGAGTTTGGGTTTGGGAGGGGGCTCTGGGCAGGGGCTCCGGGCTGGGGTATTGGTGCAGGACAGAGTGTGGTCTCTGGGAGTGAGTTTGTGTGCAGGAAAGGATTCAGGGCTGGGGCAGGGGGTTGGGGTGCACGCTCAGGGCTGGGGTGCAGGCTCTGGGACAGAGAGTTTGGGTGCAGAAGGGGGATCCGGCCGGGGGTATTGGTGCAGGACGGAGTGTGGTCTCTAGGAGTGAGTTTGTGTCCAGGAGAGGATTCAGGGCTGGGGCAGGGAGTTGGGGTGCATGACGGGATGAGGGCTCCAGGAGGGGGCTCAAGGATGGGGTAGGAGGTTGGAGTACAGGAGGGGGGTAGAGGTGTGGGCTCTGGGAGGGGGCTCAGGGCTGGAGCAGGGGACTGCAGTGTGGGCTCCAGGAGGCAGTTTGGGTGCAGGAGGGGGCTCAGGGCTGGGGTGCAGGCTCCAGAAGGGGCCTTAGGGCTGTGGCAGGGTATTGGGGTGCAGGAGGGGAACGGGGTGCAGAATCTGGGAGGGAGCTTGGGTGCAGGAGGGGGTTCAGGGCTGGGGTAGGGGGCTGGGTGCAGGATCAGGTGCGAGGTGCAGGCTCTGGGAGGGAGTTAGGGTGCAGGAGGCAGCTCAGGGGTTGGGGTGCAGGAGGGGGTTTGGGAGGGGCCTCAGGGCTGGGGTGCAGGAGAGGGTGTGGTCTCTGGG